>PVIH01002068.1:0-204665 GCA_004025045.1 Sigmodon hispidus
GCTCCCTAACACCCATCTCCCTTCTCACAGAAGACACCAGGCCACATAGGAGATCATCTTACCAAGAACCTTTAATTAGAACAGAGATGTGAATCCTACAGGCTGAAAACCTGGACACCCTGGGAAGGCTGTGGTCACTTGTAAGCCTGGGCAAAGGACAGACTCTCAGGATGCTGGAGGACACAGAAGCTTCTCTCTTTCTCTAATGCAGATATTCTGGGAAGATGTTAGATGGTCAGGCTGAGTAGGTTGGCTACTTAGGGATCTTTTAGGATTTTTCAGATGGGGGTCTCAGCCCCCAAAGCAGACAAATGGCCTTGTGACTCACCCAACCCTTGAACCAGCTAGGTGGCAGAATCAGCTAGGTCCTTGGCCAATTAGTCTGGGGAGACAAGACACAGTGAAGAGTCCTCACAGCTTATCTCCCCCCCCCAGGACCCACTGAAGGGACAAGGGACACAGAGTCAGGCAGATGCCAGTTCCCTTCTACCGGTCTCACTCAGCTTTATCTGAAAAGTAGCAATAGCACATCTGTCACCAGCCTATCAGAATAACTGTAGCCCTGACAGTGGACAGCAGATAGATTCAAGACAGGGCAAAGACAGGCTATTTTTCCCATTATGACCCCAGGGAAACTGGACTTGCAGAGTTTAAGCTGGACTCAGGAAACTGCTGTTTCCCACATCTAAGCTATTCCACATAAGTCCAAGTCCTACATCACTTTTCTTCCTTCTTTGGTTGACACCCTTCCAGTAAAAGACACAGCCACAATATCCAACAGGATGGAGTCCACAGCACTAGAGTAGAGCTCTCTTCCATTAACCTCCTCCCCCAACATATTAGCCAAGTCCTAGTGAACAGCTGACATGATTGAGGCCCAAGATCCACTACTTTTATCCCCAAAGGCAAGAGAACTACAAAGAAATACCATTGCTTTCTTTTTGGCTCAGCATGTAATAAATGAGACATAATTTCATGTGGCTGGAGAAAAAGGATTCTCTGTGTGTTTTTTTTTTTTTTTTAGTTGTGACTTTTTTAATAGAAGTTGGTTCGTGTACAGGCATTTGAGTTCCTCAATTAATTTCCATCTAAATGAGGTTTTCCGGAGATAACCAGTGTTTTAGCTCCATTTAGACTTAATTTGTATGACGGGAGCCTCTGTTTCTGCCGGTTCCAATTCGTCTGGTGACTCCAGCATTCATTACTTGGGTGATAATTCCTCAGTACAGACAGCAGCATCCAGAGCTGAGAGATGAATAGGGAAGCAATCCAGGGGGGAGGCTGGTCCCCCTCCCTTCCCAACACCACTCAATAAATAGGAAATAATAATAAGTTATTAAGTAAGCCATGTTCTGAGGACAGGCTCACATCATGGTATTTACAATGCAAAATGACAATCACTGAAACAGAAAAGGATAAAACTAAAAGTCAGCTAACAAAATAAAAACAGAGATGAACAAAAAAACCCAAATCTCAAACAGAAGAAAAAGTTTTAGAGGGATGGTGATCATGAGGTCAATGCCATTGGCTCATCAGGGCAGAACGGAGAGGGAAGAGAGTTAAAATGTTGGCCAATGATGTTGTGTCTGGCCCAAGTGTCTCTGGTGGACTGGCCAGTGGAGGAGAAAGGCATGTGTCATTTTAATATCAAATCAAGTTTTCTACAAGGCAGAAGGGAAACCAAGGTGAAAAACACGCTCATGAGAGACTTCAGAATACACACAGAAGAGACGAGGCAAAGGGGATTGAGTACAGGGCTCTGGAGGGTGTGGCTCATTCGCTAGAGCACTTGTTCAGCGTGCACAAGGACTTGGGTTGCACCCCAGTCTCCACAGAAGAAGGAAAAAAAAATGGGGCAGGAAAAAAAAAGAGTTGGAAGTTGACTTTGAGAAAGACATAACTCATTGCTTTCTTCAACCTTTGTAGCACTCCAAATTTGTACTTTTAAAAGCAAACCCTTTTGGGAAACAGAATGGGTCTGAGAAATGTAAGAATGGGAGCTTTCTGAGACTGAAACCCGAATTCCTTCCAACACTTCCATTGTATTCTGCTCCTGAAAAGCTGAGTCACCTTCTAAGGAGGTCTCAAAAAGAGCCTGAATACAGTCCAGCCTTGGTGGATGTGAATGGTCCTTGCTGGTGACTTGGAGTTAGTTCACTTTCTAGCTACCAAATAGGAATTCAGGTGCTATTAGTTTGTTCCTAAGAACCGGAGCCTCTTTGTAGCACTTTAAAGCCTTTTGTTCCCCGCTGAGTCTCAGTGAAACTCATTGTGTTTGTTGACTCTTTCAGGCCTCAGGCCAATGCCCAGAATTACTTGTCAACTACTCCTACTTTACTAAGTTGGAACACTGGCCCATAACAAGGTAATAGTTAGCCCTGTTTCATTAATGTAGAGCCCGCCCATAGCAGAAAGGTCATGGGGCTTGGTACCGTGTTGCTTACCCTCAGTCTACACTCTCACCCATTTTGGATGTTTGTATTTGAACTAAATCCTCACCGTGAACAGCCTTCACAACACAGCGTGTGAACCACTGTAGTAGCTATGAACTGCTGTCAAGTGGTGTTATTCCCTAGAGGCAGAAAGTAATGAGGGTATAGAGGATAGATACATCAGGGTTTGATGATTCTAGTTAGCGAAGGTGATCAGTGTCCTGGAAAGAGTTCTGTGTTTGCTTAGAAAAAAATCAGTATGGGGTGGGGTGGAGGGGGGGATGAAGAAGAGAGATGGAGGGGGAAGGTGATGCACCTTAGCCTCAGAGGTATCTAAACAACCCTTTGAAAACCCTTTCCAAGGGAAGAATAACACCTTGCTTGGGTTAGAATATAGCAGCCTTGTTGTAAGAAAGAGCCAGGGATTTGGGAAACGTTTTACTAAATCCATAAGTGGGTCAGGCAAGCTGGCCCCTGAAAGCCCATGAAGAATGGTTTCAGAAAGGGCAAGAGCTCTCTGTAGTCAGCAGCCAGAAGCCTCCGCCAGTTGGTCAGGAAAGCAGGACTGATGAAAGTCTCCAGGTCCTAGATCCCAGAATGAGCTTAGACATGACCTTTCAGGGGGACATCTGGCTGTCGCCTCCATCTGTATTTTATTTCTTAACTTCAGAAGTAGCTTTGTGCTACCCTGAATGGAATGGCTAAAGATCGCAGCAAAAGGATGTTTGCTTTGGATGTGTTTGTCTACTGCAGACAAAACAGGAAAGCTTTTCAATCCCCAAAGCAGGGGGAAGGAAATTAGATACCTGGAGGAGACACATGTGTAAGTTACACAAATTCCACCGATTTTGCTCATAAGAAGGAGGTAGTGCCTTCTGCTGTTACCAAGAAGAGCACAACGTCTTCCCTGGATTAGTCCCTACCTTTCTCCCCTGCTGTGAGCATCAATCAAATCTCATTAGACTGACACTTTGTCTCCATGAGCCATGCTAATGTTGAAACATGTTTACCCACAGGGTTCCCTAATCACAATATATGCCCTATCAGAAATGCCACTGATGCCACTGAAGACTGGCCAAGACACTGCACTCTGGCTCAAACAGTTGGTCAAAGAGTCAGTTCTTCATGGCTCTTTTGAATTTGTGTAGCTACATGCTAATGTCAGGCTCCAGCCTTGGATTTTGGCTCATAAACTTCATGGCTGACTTCATCTTTCTGATACAGTAGTGGTGTGGCTTGTGTATAAGGAGGTAGGCACAGGGTGGAACCTCACTGGCATCAAGCTGAATAATGAATCCTGGGGCTCAAATACTTCCAGGTCAGTTTCAGGATGTTTAGGGCTTAAAGCATTCATGGAAAAGAACAAGATGCCTTTCCAACTGCAGTCTAGCAACAGGACTAAAATACACAAATAATTTAGAAGACCATCCCACCAAGTACAATCATGATCACGTATCATGATACACAATCTCTCTGAATAAATAAATAAATAAATACTGCTAATGGTGAGAAAAAAAGAGCTCATCACATAAATAATAAATAAATAAAAATAAATAAATAAAATAAATAAAAAGTTTGCCAGGAGCTCCAGGCAAAATGTTCGCCTAGAGTGGTTTGAATAAAGATAGTCTGTGTCTTCCAGAGGCTCTTCTACCTTCATGAGCTGTCCGGCTGAGGCGGTTTGGAGGCTCCTGGAAGCCTTTGTCTCCATGAGGGAGATGAGGCGGGGTTGGCAATCTGGGCAAGGGTGAGGGTTATTTACAGTTGCTGTACAGTCCCCTCCTGTGCCAGGCACCTGCCATCCGCCCTTTTGTGGTGTCAGCACAGGCATCCTTGAGTCTTGGTGGGCGGAGTTTCTCTGGGCCATGGTGGGAAGGCCAGTGTGGCCACGGATGCTCCCCCTTGCCTACCACATGACTAATTTCCCTGGCACTCACTAGACCCTCAGGCTGATACGTTGAGAAAGATAGGCATGGAGGGGTCACTACTTTTAAGATGGAAATTGTTCCTCTTCAAATGTTTTCCTTGCAGCAAGAAAGATAAATAATGTTGCATCCTTGCATCCATCATGCCCTACTGTCGAAAGCTGGGAACGAACCTCTTTCTCTGTGTGCCCTGCTCAGCTGTTACCACCAATTCGGCACCCACAAGGCTCTGGAAAGTCAGGCAACTGGTGAGGGGGATGCCCACGAGTTTATTTTAAGGACTGTCTCTCTCTGCCTGTTCCCAATGTCTTCTGCAGACAAAGCAGCTGATGGCATTTCTGTGTCAGAGGGCAGCTTACCCTTGCTGCCTCGCCCTGGGCAAGAGGAAGGCAGAGTGAGGGTAACAAGTACTGGACTCCTCAGCTGATAGCAAACACAGAGGCTTGTAAGAGCCCCAAGCCAGGGACCATTCAAGTCCCTTTGTCACACAGGCTCTCTGCATTTGGGTCTTTCCCCACAACACTGAGCCACATGCAATGCATCATCTTGGCAAAATTCCTGAGAGGCAAGGAGAGTGGTCTTCATGTGAGATGGCAGGTGCCAGCCTGCCCTGGGTAGAATCCAGGGTGTGGCAGTCTGGGCAATGTGGAGGGGGCTGGCAGGCGCCAACTGGAGGGCAAGGGCAGACTGGCTGGCGCTGGGGGCTGGCCGCTAGCCACAGCACCAGGAATGCTCAGCAGATGGTCCCGTGGAATCAAGCTGGTGCCAGCTCCTGGGACTGAGGCAAATTTGGGAAGTAGGACTATAGCTCAAGGTATGCTGACTGTTCTACTGTCTTCTTATGTCTGTGGGGTCACAAGAGCCTGTGTAAGGGTCTCCACAAAGCTGGAACCTTCTGGAGTCCCTTCTCTGACCATGCTGACATACTAGGAGCACACATTACCTGACTGCTGCTATAACTAGAGAATCCATCTCCAATCTCCCCCAACATCTGTTGCCAATACTAGCATCCACCTCCCCTGTTCCTGTCTGCTTTCTCTCAGCAGGACCCAGGAGCTCCCAGCCTTTGCCCATGATGGGAGGTAAAAAGCTCTGAGCTCTTATCTTGGACTTCACTCCAACACTGGGGTCCAAAATGTGCAGCCATGAGACTGAAGGAGGTGAGGAGGGCATGGGAGGGGGGCATAGGTTGACCCTGGCCTCCAGCAGATATCCTATGAGCAGCTGGTGAGTAGAACAGAGATGTCGCCACTTGTCTTGGCCAGGCCCAAATTCTTGAGTCATGGATCATAGGTTTCCACAGGTGGCCCTCTCCATCGGCCCAGATGACCCTCGGGATGGTGCTGGTAGAGGCGCTTAGCAGTTGGGTAAAGGAATAGAAGTCCCCATAGCCTGTCACACCTTCCCAGGAAAGTGCTGAGGACAGGAGCCAGGAGCCCTCACATCTGTCACCAGGGAGCCTTTGAAAAGAGCAGGTAATAAAGGAAATTGGCAGAGGACAGAGGGGTCTTCCCAGTGGGCAGCTTGCTCGAGGGAGGGCCCTTGCTTAGCGCCTGGTGCTGGTATAGCTTTCTGTAGCTGAGCTGTAGCTCAGGCTCCGACTCCGACTACGGCTCCGGGAGCCCAGGCTGAGGCTGCGGGAGCTGGAGCTGCGGCTGCTCCGGGTCCTGCTCCGGGTCTGGCTCCGGCTCCGGCTCCGGCTGGGACTCCGGCTCCGGGAGTAACTGCGGCTGGCAGAGCGGCTGCTGCTGCTGCTGTACCAGGAGGAGGCGCTGCTGAGGCTGCTGGATGACGAGGGGCTGGGTCGGTAGTAAGGGATGGGGCGTTTGCGAGCACTGCATAGAACAGAGACAGGAAGCTGTGAGGGCTAGGCTCTCGGGGAGCATCAGTGTTGTTCCCAGGAAGGAATGTCCTTCCATCCCCCAGTCTCTTAGGGGAAAAAAGAAAAAAAAAACCCGCCAAATCCCAACAAAACAACAACAAATTCCTCCATCTCTTCTCCTCTCGTAATTCTGAGATCAAAGAAAAAGCCAAAGGCGATAATGTCACTTAAAAAAAGAAATCAACAAAATCAGGCCTGGGGCTCAGAGTTTCCAGCTGGCAACAGTATCTGCATCGACACTTTAATTGAAGTTTTATTTTGCTATTTTAACTTTTACTAGAAACTTCTATTTCTAGTAGGGTCTATTTCTAGGAAGGGAAGGCTGGTTTTTCCATTTACTGTACTATATCATTTCTTTTTTTTTAAAAAAAAATAAGTACATGGTGTGTGTGTGTGTGTGTGTGTGTGTGTGTGTGTGTGAGAGAGAGAGAGAGAGAGAGAGAGAGAGAGAGAGAGAGAGAGAGAGAGATTGAATTTAAGAAAATGAAATACATCATGACCAGCTAACCAGAAGCATGGGTAACCAGTGATAAAGAAGCTCATGGATGCTCGGATGCTGGGAAGAGAGCACTGTAGACCATCTGAACAGGCACAGCTCCATCCATCACCACCCCCCACCCCACCACCCCCTGTACTTGGCTCTCTCCTGGAGGGACTGAATGAGCTTCCAGGATCCCTTCCTCTGTGGCCACGTGGATGAGTGGGTTTTTTGGGGGGAGGGGGAGGAGATGGGGCTGGCAGCGTCCAGCCATTCTCTCAGCTTTCAAAGTCTGAGAAATTCAGTTTCTCTCACAGCCTTTGCCCTCTCTCCCAACAGCCTTACTCCTAAGAGACCTTAACTATCACAGGTCACATCTCCCCCCTATTCTGACCATTCAGTCAATAATGACAGAATACAGTGTGTTTCATGTTTAAATACATAAGGCAAGGTCACATCTTTTCATCCCCTTTCATCTCCTTCACGTGACACTCCTGGGAGTTATGCCATGCTTTGTGGGTGATAAAACAGCCTGAAGGAGAGGAAAAGATCCTGGGTTCCCCAGGAAAACAGGTCTTAGCATCTGATGAGGTTTCCTTTGCTCACCAGAGCTCCATTTAAGTCCCTGGCAGTCCTAGTATCATGATTTGTAGTGTCTGACTTGGTTCAAGGTATAACCATGAATACTTTAATTTTAACCTGGCATCTAAGTATGCTATGGTAAAGGACTATCTCCATCGAGGTGCAGCTTTACCACCAGGCCAATACCTTACTCTGTGGTAGTCTGGGTCTCCTCCACTTTTGTTTTAACCCTTTCCTTTAGCTTACTGGCACCAGCTGGGTTCCTAGCCACCAGGACCCCTCCTAGGCTACACTCCACTCCTCAGATTGGTCCACTGCCTTTCCCTGTTTCCCCAGGGCAAGCTCAGTTTACATGCCTTTTCCTTCCCAACCACAGCCTCACAGATTGGTAGCTTGATAATATTCCAAGCTAAGGCAGGTTTTGAATAAAGAATAAAAAAACAAACTTCATTTTCGGGGCTAGAAGAGGCATCCTGGATCTCCCACAAGCCCTAGTTTTGCTCTCCAGGTTCATATGGGAGGATGTGATAGAGGGGAGGAGATTGGAAGCAGGGCTCTCACCTGGTTATCCTTCGAGCCTCGAGGTGGCTTGGGGAGTCTCTCCGGCGTTTTCTCATAGGCGAGTAGGATCTTCGCCTCCTTCGTGCACGATCTCGGGGCTGCAATTCCTTCTCACCATACTTAGGATCCCTAAAGGGGTGTAGCAGCAGCAGGGGGATGCTAGGTAACTAGGGCTGGGCTGGCTTTTCTGCAGGTGTATGCTGTATGAAACTTTTAGAGGTCCCTGCCACCCTACTGAGACTTGCCTTTGCCAAGGGTCCCAAAGAAGACAAGGACTCTAACCCACTTTGGGAAGAATCTGATTAGGTAAGCACCTTGGGATAAGCTGGGCATGAGCAAGAGTGGTAGCCGTGTGTGTGTGTGTGTGTGTGTGTGTGTGTGTGTGTGTATGTGTTTCCCTTGGCAGAGGCACAAAGGTTGGTGAGTGAGAAGGAACATATCAGAAGGCCCTGGAGTGGGCAAGAATTGGGGTTGTGAATGTCGGGGCAAGAGGAATCGATGGAGCGCCCAACTGTAAAAAAACAGTGGGTCCAAGGTTGTACTGGGGCCTTGTTGCCACTCTTGATTCAATACAAAGGATTGCGAGAATTCTCATCCCTATCTCTCCAGAGCTAGGGATTGGGCAGGGTTTGGGAGACTGGTTCAGAGAGGCAAGGCTAGAATTTAGGGTCTGAGTAAAGAGGTGTGGTTCAGGAGCAGGACCTATCGTGGGGGTGGGGGAAGGGTGGTACCTGCTGGGGCTGTATCGGGAATAGCTTGGACTGCGACGAGACTTAGAGCTTCTACTAGGTGGGCTTCTTTTACCGGAGGTGGAAGAATAGCTGGGAGAACGAGAGTAGGACCTGGAGGAACGGAAGAGCCCTGTTAGCATTGCGGTGAGGTTAGGGCTGTGGAGAAGGCTCTATGCACCTTGCCCCCAGAGGGCGCTCTTTTTCTTTCAGCAAGACTAGTAAAAGAACCGGGGCCCATTATCACAGAACAAAATCCTCTCCTTTTTGAATAATTAATAACAATATGGACAACTTCCTGTTACCTTTTGAATGCTTATTGTCCTGGCCACTTTTTATCTGTGTGGGCTTGAGCATGTGATTCCACTACCCTAGGCTTCTGTTTTTCTTGTCTGCAAAATGGGGTAATAGGACTACAAAGTTGGCTAAAAATCTTATAGAGCAAATCACTTGTATATATGGTATAGCATATTGGCTTATATACTAAGTGCCAATTAACGTTTACAATTAATTGGAAATGTTAACTATGACTATTATTCATATTATCATGTGCCAGGCATTGAACTGAAAATGCATATGTCTCATTTAATTCTCAACATATCCTAGGGTTAGAAACAGTTATTAATTTCATATTATGGATGGGGAAACAGACACAGGTAGGTAATGTAATTTGTTCAGGGTCACACAGCTAGTGGATGAATGAATCCAAGAGTGTCTGGCTGGCTACAAAGTGCTTTTGACTTCTGCAGATTATAGCAGTACTCCCCACCCCCACAGTTTTGCTTTTTTATGGCTTCATGAACAAATTGAAAAAAATTAAGAAGTAGAAAATCCTATAAATAAATAATTCATAAGTTTTACATCTCAAACCATTCTGAGTAGCATGATAAACATTGCTATCCTATTTCACTCACCTAGGAAGTAGACTATTTCTGTCCACGCTGTATATGCTACTTGCCTGTTACTAAGCCGCCTTTTTTGTGATCAGATCTACCACCCCAGGACTGTAGTGTAAACAATCCCTATTTACTTCCAAATGACTCATAAGTATGAGTGTAGTAATGCTAGGATCTCACACATGTCAGAAAGGAGCAGTGACGTACTTCCACTAAGTGAGAGCATAAGCATTCTCCATCCAGAAAAAGAGAGAGAGAGAGAGAGAGAGAGAGAGAGAGAGAGAGAGAGAGAGAGAGAGCAGAGGCAGAGTGTTCTAAGATATATACTAAGAACAGAGCTCCCCAAGAAACAGAAAGAGAAGCAGAGTGCTCATGTTAATTTCGCTACAACACTTCACATTGAAAATACTTCTATCATAGTGCACGGCGGGTGTTTAGTTACTAAGGGAGATGGGCAATGTCATTGTAGGGTTTGGTACTTATCCACTGATTTGGCTACAGGCATCCATTGGGTATCACACACCATATCTCCCATGGACAATCAGGGAGGGCAACTTGATGGTGTATCTGAATTACTAGTCCTGTTGCCCATGCGCACTCCCCCTCCCCCACTAGTGATGATCTGACTTTTAGAGAACCTTATGGGGAATAACTCATTCCTATTCAGCAAAGCCCCCCCCCAACCCCAGTCCTGCCAGCTTGTTCTTTGCATTTGCATTGAGAAATCTTATAGAAAAAAAGGCAAATGCTAGTTTTCAAATTTTCAACCAAGCAAGAAACTGGAAATTGATTATATGGTTGCCAAAGAGGAACAACCAGCTTGCTGTTTTTGTTTTTGTTTTATCTCAAAAATGATTGAAATTAAAAAACAAATCTTTGAAGAGGGAAACTGGGCTCATGGAGGCTGTGAGGGTTGGATTAGATGGGCTATTCCAGTTCCTGAGATCTCATGTCTTTATGTTCAAAGACAGTTATTCCATATAAGGTAACTAAGCAATACCAATGACTATTGAAATTGAGGGATAGAATACAAAACAGCTGCAATTCTTCTTTATCTTGCATAACCCTTGAAATGTAACTCTGTAACTCCTCCCACTAAGGAAGGATCTTCTAGGTGGGTCTTGTGACTTACTATAGCTAACAGAATAGCAGAAGAAATGGGACATTACTTCAAGCTGAGAAGTAAGGAAGCCTTGCACATTACTTCTCTCTCTCTCTCTCTCTCTCTCTCTCTGTCTGCCTGCCTCTCTCCTTGTCATCACCATGTGTACAAGCCGATAGGTCTACTGGTTGATGAGAAACAGCACAGAGCAACGATACTAGTCATTGTGTAACTTTCAATTCCCAGCCTCCAGTCAGCTCACCATCTGGTCAAAAACACATGAGGGGCTGAGGACAGAACCAGGCAACTGAGCCCAGCATAAATCTCTAATCTGCAGAGTTACAGGGACTAAGTAAATACGTTTTATGTGAAGGATGACGTTGGTTACTTTTTATGCAGATGTCTCATCTTCTTGCCAACAGAAACAATCACGATAACAATGAATGCTTATCATGTTCTAAGTGCTTTCATCCCAGGAATGAGCCATTGGGCCACTGAGCCATGCATTCTTCTTATTTTTATTTTTCATACAAGAAAACAGGGACTCAGAGATGTTAACTGCCTTTCCCAAGACTGTCAGTAGTAATGGCTGGAGCAGATATTCACAGTCAAACTTGACTCGACAGATAGCAGATCAAATGTCAAAAACACACTCACCTTTTGTCAGAGGAGGTGGACCTGCTCCGGGTGTACCTCAGAGAGGCCCTGTGGTTTGGGGACCGGGAAGAGGGACTAGAGGATCGAGAGCTGGTGTAGGAGGAGCTACGGGAACATTCTTTGATGGGGGAGCTCCGGGCTGTGGATGGGACCAAACTAGACTTCTTCACCTCAGCACACTGTAGACACGGAGACTGAAATCCTCTGCAGGAGGAAGAACATCAGTCATTATCCAGCTGTCCTTGCTCTGGGGGCACCTTGGGCTGATGATCCCTCTATCTCCTTTCACTAAGATAGAATATCTTCAATTCCTCTTTCCACATCTCCCCTTTCTGGGAAGAACTACCAGGTGACAGAATTTAGAAGGGCGAAGATAAAAAAGACCTCACAAATAGAATGATATTTAATCCAATTCAGCATCCCCCCTCCCCAAAGGGGACACATACCAGGGGCCACTTCAGAGCATTCCAGGAGGCCCTTGTAGGCATCAAATTGTGTAGTGAGAGATTCCCCCTTCCCCTTTTTTGTCCTTGTCCAGTTCTTCTGATTGCATGAGTGAGAACACCCTGGCTGGGTGCTAACAGGGTTTTTAACACCTCTATAACACTTTGTAATCTTCCCAGGATAAAGGAACAGGCCTTGGGCAGGGAACTGTAACTAACCAGAGTTAGATACGCTGTCTTAATTATATAATCATAGGTGCTTTCTATTTAGGAAAGGGATATACATTTTCATACAGAAATAGTGATGTGATCACAATAAACAAACCAGTGTGAATATAGTTTAAAAGAATCAAAAAGGTGATTTGTAGTTAGCTTAAGTTTGGGAGACTTTGCAGATGGAGACATTAAGAGACCCCAAAACAGGTGGATGAGGCTTGTTCATAATCAGACAAAAGGTAGGGCGTCTTTGCTTTGGAGTGTCTTGCCTAGGGCCATTCTGGACTCCTTTTGAGGTCCTCATAAAAACATGTTAATTTGTTTAGGCCAAGAGTCAACTTCCAAATCTCCTTGAGTATGGTTTGAAAACCACCCTGCGTCTCGAAAGACTCATGACGGTCTAGTTTCTGTTCACCTCTTTAGTCTTGGCTCTCGACCCTCACAGGCTATCCACTCCCAAACAAGATGTCCTAGTCTGTCCTTTCTTTCCAGACCTTAGAATATGTTGGCATCTTAACTCATCTTCTCTTTTCTTGTCACCTAATCATTCCTCTACACAGGGCTCAGGCTTGACCTGACTGCATCTTCTCTGGAAACTCCCATTCTGGGTTGAAAGTCTCCTGTGTGTTGCCATGGCTCCTTCTGCCTAGCCCTACCCCATTCCTACAAGACTCATTTGGTCTTATGATCCCATGTATCTTCTGCCCTGGATAATTGAGCTTGTGGGGAAAAGGACATGTGCCCCTCCCCCACTGGACTCGCTGTCCTCTACACATGGCTTGTCACATGTCACCTTAAGTCATCCTGTGCACCTTGGGCTCTTCACAAGCATCGATTCATTAATCTTCTCAACAACATTATGCATCTGGCCCTACTGTCATGACTAAACTATGGAGGAGGCTCAGAAGGTCTAGAGACTTACTCAAGATACAAACTTGGAGCTGCCTAGCTGCTTACACATCCCTGTCACCTCTCCAATTCCTTACCCTCTGTGTCTGCGATGCCCTTGACTTCCAGCTCATATCTCTTCACTTAGCCCATATTTATTGAGTCCTTTGTCCATAGCTGGCAGGACATAAATACCCATGATTTCACCATCATTTACATTCCAGAGTGAAAGGCTGGTTCTAAATTATTTAATTTGGCTGTCTATGTGTATCAAATGAAGCAAGTAACAGCTATATATTTCTTGGACTTGGGGGTCTAGTTTTAGAGACACATCTGAATTGGAATGCTGCTATTGTTCCTTATATACTGCATTTGTCTGAGTCTGTGCCTCAGTTTCCTATCAGTTTACAAAAAGATTATAATAGTACCTGCTGTAAAAAGACACTAATAGGAGCTGAGGAAAGCTATTCATAGGAAGCATCTTTCACAGAGTCTATTGCGCTATCTGGCTCAGGAGATACTAATGGATTTTTAATTAATTAATACTAAGTTGACTTTTGCACTGATCCAGCTCTGGCTCAGTAAGCCTGGGCATGAGCTGAAGACAGGAATGTCCCAGAGCAGGCACTGAGGCCTGACTAGGTCTCTGGCTAGTGATAAAGGGTGCTCTATCCTTGTCGAAGCTGCTACCATGCTTGAGCTCTGTGTGGCCATCATTTGGAAATCTTGGCCACGTAGAACAATGGTAGACTTGAATCCCCCCAGTACGGGGGGTAGAGTATGCTAGCCAACTTCCCCCACCCATGTGCTAGTGAATTATCAACTCTGGAAAAGAAGCTCTGTTGTTTCCTCCCCCATAGCATCAAGCTGAGTGGTGCCATAAGGTGTGTCTGGCAAGAAGTTGACAGATAAGTAACTGAATGAATGGTGCAGACTAATTGGTTGATAAATTTAGGCAACTACTTTTGTGAGAGTATACCTAGTGGATTTATTTTATTGTTTTCAGATTCCTTTTATGTGTAAGTATTATGTGTGCATGTGTGTATGAATGTGGGAGTATGTTTGTGGGAAGGTGCAAGCTGATGCTGGAAATCTTCCTCCATTAACTCTCCTTTTCTTCTTTGAGGCAGGGTTTCTCAGTTAAATCCAGCGTTTACTGATAAGACTCGTTTCACTTGCCAGCTTGTAGTGAGGATCCCTTGTCTCTGCCTCCAGAGGGTAGAATTACAGGCAGGCCATCATGCCCATCTGACATTTACACTGCTGACTCTTTGCTTTGCTCTTTGCTGTGATTGCTGAAGTGACAGAACAGTTGGTGATGGAATGATGGAATTGTCATTGGCTTGTAAACATATGTGTAGATGTATTTTCAGAAAGAAAAATGCAGGTAGCAAGCATAGCACCAAACGAAAATACCCATACCTAAACTTTACAGTGGTAGCTATGTGTTTTTCATGAATAAATTTTAAAGCACTTTTAATTTCAGGGCACAACTGAGAGCAAAGCATGAGCCTCCTGGTCTCCAGGACTACAGCTCCTCTCCAAAATGCTTCCTAGTTTTGGTCAGGCTGACTCTTGGTGTCATATATCCTATGACTTTGTATGAGTCACTGGACATTGACCCATCAGAAATGTATCATGTGTTATATTTTCATGTAGCTGGAACTGTGTATATGTCTTTTGTATAAATTGATAGCACATTATTATTATTATTATTTAGAGACAAATACTATTTTAGAGTCTGTATATACCAGTCTAGTCACCAAATAGACTTGGTTGCTTTCAAGTTCTAGAAAGTTTGACTAAAACTCCTATAATCATGTATAAGCAGTTTGTGTGTATGTATGTGTGTGAATGTTTTCAATTTACTTTGGTCAGTACTACGGTATGTTTTTTAGCAGACAGTGACTTAAATGAAGCTCATGTTAGACTTTCCTGAGACAGTCGTAAACTGGCGTCTATTTCTGTCTCCCTTCCCTCCACCCCTCCCTCCTGATATCAACACTCTGGCTTTTCCAGCAGAGACATCTGGCTCTAGCCTGGAACTGAGCACCTGCTGGGCCACAGAGACTGGTCTGAGGCGACAAGTGACCCAAACTGGGCCAAGCAGAGCCAATAAATATCTGTTCTGGTATTTTTGCTAAGAGTTTTTTGGGGGCAGGGCAGAGGCATTCTTCTGCTGAGTGGCAGGAAACACAGTTGCTGAGCATATCTGCAAAGCTATGGGAGGGTCTTCTTAAGAATGAGGCCAATGCAGTGTGGGAGCAGAGCTGAGATGTTGAATTCAAAAGATAAAGAGCAAGAAGCAACATATTTTGAACCCCTGGGTCCCACTGTACCTGAAGGTAGTAGGTAGGGCACTATGATAATGAGAAACTAAAAAAATGACACTAAAACGGGGACCCTCCCACCCCCAAATACACTGACCTTGGCTCACGGCTCCTGCAGGTGGGAGAGACATTCTCCAAAACAGCCCCCTTGTTCTGGGGGGAGGAGGTGGTGAAGGAATTCCCTGAATCAGAAGTGTTGCCGCAGTTAAGGTCCCGACTCTTGCTCAGACCCCCACTGGGGCTCCCCTTCTCCTGGCCCCGAGACCTGGCTGAGCTGGTTTGCGTGGAGGGTGGCGAGGATGTGTCATTGCCTGAGTCATACTCCTGCGAGCGCCCTCGGGAGGCCGTGAGTGGGCTGGTTGATTTGCTAAAGAGGTCAGCAGCAGACCCCGACCCAGAGATCTGAAAGTAAAAAGACCCGGACACTGCTGAGCTCCAGGCTGTGCGTAAGGAACCAAGAATGTTTAACCATCATGAGTCACTGTAACGAAAGCAAAGAGAGAGAGAGGAGAGAAGAGACGCCAAAAAAACAAAAGCACAAATTCCTGAAAGAATTCCACAGAAATAGGAGACCTCTAGATATTGTTTTTTTTAACCCCCTGCTAGAATAACTGGAAGATTTAGGAATCATGCAGGGAAAAGAACATGCGATTCAGATGAAACAAAAGTAAAGGAAAAGTATACAAAATGTAACCTCTAATAAACTCAAACAAAAGAGACAAATCAATAGAAGGGGGAGGGCTGTAGACACCCTTAACTTCAAACAATAATTTAAAAAAATAAATAAAAGAATGGGGAAGGGACTAAAAAAGAAAAGGGGCTCCAAGCCTCAAAAATTATATCTTGGAAATTAAAAACACAAACGGAGATAAAGGCAAATATTAAATTTCAACCCAAATCCTCAACTAACTTTTTTTTTTTTTTTAAAGAAAAAGTTGCCTGCATAAAACCCTGAACAAAGTCACGTGGGTTAAAGAAACAAAGATGAAAATCGGTTTCTTTCTTTCTTTCTTTCTTTTTTCTTTCTTAAAAAAAAAAAATAGTCAAGGTCGCAAACTGGCGTTTGAGCAGTTTCCCTGCTAAAGGAGTGGGGGGGGGCAGTAAGGGGACAAAATAAATGTAAAGTCAAACAGTCTGGCTGAAAACAAACAAAGCAAAAACAAACCAAAACAAAACAAAAACGAGTCTCTACAGGCATTTGTGCGCGTCCTTCTCCCTCGAAGGAGGTAGCTAAGCATCCTGAGTGGCTTCTAATAAAGTCTCTTGTGTCTTTGCGGATTACGTCACTTACCAAGCAAGGACTCCTCCTTTAGTAGGAAAGGTGTAAGAGAAAGGGAAGAGCGGGCAACGTGAGTCCATCATCAGAGTCGTAAATGACAAGAAAAAACACACACCTTCCTACACAACCTTAACCTTCTCCTTGAACCTTTGGCTTTGGGGCGCTCAGTGCTTTGCTTTGAGTGAACCGATCTCTCGCTCAGGGAGATCTAACTTCACCTCACCAGTCCCTTCCTGCCCAGGTTGGATCATGGAAACCTTCACTACACTGGGACCTGGAGCTATCGATGGTCCTGTAGCTGGGGACACCGAGGAGGGAGCATAGGATTGTGGCAGGAGGATTTAGATGGACCTTGGACATCAGGTGGTGAAGAGATGCCTCAGTGTCCTGTTTGGGAACTAGCATAGGAAGAATGAGGGGTTTAGAGGGCCATGAAGAGTTAGCACTTGGGAAGGGAATTCTAAGCTGATACTATGTTTTTCTTCAACATTCAGGTTAGGCTTTGGTTTGAGAAGTCTCAGTGAATTTCCTTCTGGCTCCTAGCTGTTATAATACTATGTTTAGCTGTGGCCATTTAGACATCTTGGCTAAGTCCTATAGTCTGGCCCTGGGCCTTGCATGTACTAGAAAAGGCTTTCTCATTAAAAACAAAAAACAAAAACCAAACTATTTTTTCCCAACTTTACCCCCCCACTTTGTAGACTTGCTAGAGAGGGGACACCTGAGCTTTCTTAAGAAACCACTTCTGTCTTGAGGGATAGATGGAGACAGCTGAAATCACAGAGAACCCCAACAGCCTTGGAATGCCAAATCCAGGAGACAGGGCTTTCTTTCTAGTTTAGCCAAGGAGGCTTTGCACATGAGCAAGGTAATGGTCTAGCCTTAGCAAATTCTGTCTAGAACAGCTTCTGCCTTGATTCTGCATCCTGATTACCTGGCTGCCTTTGCCTTGAAGGTGGTGCCTCAAAATAAGGTGGCCAGATGGAATTTTCTAGAGACCCCTTCTCATATAATATACAGACTCTGTTTCCATTCAGCTTCTTAATTGGATGACATTTCTTTCCCACCTCTGACATCCAATGGCTTCATGATCATTTTCTACATCACCTCTATCAGGAATGAAAAACCACCAAGATGGGAATCTAGAGCTAAGCTTTCAGACTAGAGTTTGGTCCAGGAAAAGGATCAAGGGATTTTTGACTTGCAGTAAATGGAGGGGTGGCCAGTATGTCAGGAAGTAAGCCCATCTTAGAGAAAACAGGCTGGTAGAGAGCTCAAGGGCAGGTGCCTGGGAATTTAATGTGGTATCTTGTAGCTTGTTCCCTGGGGTTTCTAAATGGGGTTTTTCTTCTTCCCAGTACTTTATGCAGGTATTGGCTACAAACTTAAAAGCAATTGTTTTACTGATGTCATGGTTCTGTAAGCAAAGATTTTGAGTATGAAGTCTCTCTAGGATGGTATATATAGAAGGGGGGGGGACCTTGCCTTCTGTATGCAACCTGACCCACAATCTGAGACCACAGGGATATTTGTGCAGAGTGTCTCCACCTGGCTATAACTTATGCATTTATGGTTTGAGTGCTTGTCCCAACAGCACTGCATAGGATGTTGCTTTT
This sequence comes from Sigmodon hispidus, assembly GCA_004025045.1. Taxonomy (NCBI): domain Eukaryota; kingdom Metazoa; phylum Chordata; class Mammalia; order Rodentia; family Cricetidae; genus Sigmodon; species Sigmodon hispidus. The sequence continues at coordinate 18,016 of PVIH01002068.1, forward strand.
CATTACCAGGAAATGGAGTTAAAGTCCTGCTGGGAAACTCTCACTGATGGAGAGTGCCAGCATGCACAAACCTACTAGCCTCTCACACTTGTTTACATGTCCTATTCCTTTGGTCGAATCTAAGCTCACTGACATGAATTACAGTGTTCTTTACATATTTGCCTCACCTACTTCATAAACCAACCCCGAGAGCCTGGCATACCACTCTTTCATGCTTTCTCAAGCTGCCTTCCACAGTCCATGATGACTAGCACGTGTTCTTGGTTTTGCTAACCTCTACCACACTCCCCTCCCCCATCTCCAGGTCATTTACACATCTTGTTTCCTCTGGAATATTCTTTCTTTCTCCCTCATCGATCACCTTCTCTGATCACCCAGATGGCACTCTGTAATTAATGAATTCCATCCTTCAGCCGATCACTTGCTCCAGATTAAATGCCTTGCTACTCAGTAGGGGGGTGATTCTTTAACCACTTGTTGGGGGCAGGGGCCATGGCTGGTGCATTGTAGTACACCAGGACCCTCTAGTGCCTGCCTCAGGGTAGCTAGAGATGTTACTTAATGACTCTAGCTCTTCTATGGTCCCTTGGGAGCTGTGGGGACTCAGTCTTTGGTAGAGGTGTGACCAGTCAATGATGGAGTCCACTCACATGGTTGCCAGCTTTATAGAAAAAAATTTTCTTTTTCTTTCTTTCTTTCTTTCTTTCTTTCTTTCTTTCTTTCTTTCTTTCTTTCTTCCTCTCTTTTGCCTTTTTTCTTTCTCTCTCCCTCTCTTTCTTCCTTTTTCTTTTCTTTTTGAGAAAGGATTCATTTAGATCATAATAAAAACAGCTCCTGTGGTCTTGAAGCCAACTTAAGGCCAAAGATTAAATCTAGACCATGGTGGCAGGAGGGGTCTCTTGGTTTCTCTCCTTCTGAGTCCTTTCTGAGCCAGGGCAGCAGGAGAAGCACCAGCAGCTCTGTTTGCACACTCCCACCAACATGTGATCCAGATCTCAGGGGAGAATTTTGGGACCCATAGGGCCTTCTGAACAAGACAAGCTATGATGGCCCATCTCACTTTCTTTTGTTTGCTCCGCCCTGAGGTTGTAGCCTCAACTCTGGCTAAGTCCCTCAGACTAAGGACTTTCTTCTTAAACCATCTCTTAGAGCCAGACAAATCAGAAACGTCTACACTGGTCTCTGGAGCAGTCCAGCAGACATCAATATTGAGGGCTTAGTTACTGGAAGTTCAGTGGAATTTCACCTCTTGCTTACTTCCTATGCCATGGCCAGCATCACCTAATACTCCCATTTAGCACAGACCTCACTTTATTTGCCCCACTTAGAGGATATTATGGCAGAGAGAAAGAAGTCCTCTGGAAATGTTTCAACTCTTTGTTTATATGAACACTGTTCTGTTTTGCATTTATAAGTCTTGATGGACTCTGTTTACATTTTAGGTGGGGGAAATATTTTAATAAACCTGTCACTGGAGACATGTGTCCTTTTATAGTCTCCTAGCCCTAGACTCTACCTTCTCCAGAGGGTTCAGTTCACTCCAGGAGAAGAGGGGTGAAGCCACAGTGAAGTAGCCAAAGGCAGAAAGGGTCCTGGGGGAGGATGCAGGTAAAACCAGGAGACTGAATGCTGTGACAAGTGGCAACAGAAGCATCTGTCTTCCTTCCTCTCTTCTTTCATCTTGGAACATATCCTTCATAACAGATATTCCCCGTGGCACACAAGACACAAGCAGTCCCCACTCAACATTCCCATGATGGGATGGATCCTATTTATTTCTTGTTGACACAGGGTTGAGCTAATAGCTCTCTAAAAATCCATCTTTGAAGAGCTCTGGTGTCTATGTGTGCAGTGACTCTCAGACTATGTGCAACAACCCCAAGTCCCCCACAAACAGAAGCTATCATCGACCCATCACCATTCAGTAGCAATGTCCCCATAACGCTCAGGACCCCTCGTACTGGGGTTTCCTTCTTTGCTCTGCTATCACCTCTTTGTCCATCTCAACCTTAATGCTTCCTGTTCTGTTCTCACCAAAGATCAGCTAAGCCTAAGAGATGGTCAGTTACCAAGGAAGCCAGTCATATCTAACCTAAATCCCCAGTAACCGAGACAAGAATTTGAAGGGCTAATACTTAATTTTGAGAGATTAAGAATTCTTTGTAGAGAAGAGAGAATGACAGTCAAATGTGAAGAGACTGTAAAAGGTCTAAAAGGGGGTGGATCTTAACCCCAAGGAGAGCTTCAGGAATTTGTGTAGAATATGTATCCTAAACTTAGTATCAACTCCAGAGGGAGCAGGCTTGGTACTTATGCACCAGCCTTTTAATGCTCATGAGAAAGACTGTCCCCAAGGGATGCCAAGGCCTTCTTATATTCAGACTGCCACATAGGCAGGCCTTGGTGACCAGAAGATACCATCTGGAAGCTGGTAGTCAGCTCTGTGCCCTAAATTATGGAGAATGAGGGATGTATCAAAAGTGTTTGATTCAATACATTAAGCTGACCATGGAGGAGTGTTAAATCAACTTGCATGGTGTCACAGCTAGGCTTTCTTTTGCCCATTTAGTGTGTTTGCAAATAAATGTGAACGAACTTCCAATATGTGCTGAACAGGGAGGGTCCACACAACCCCACTTCTGGTTTTTATTAGACAATTAGGTTCAAGCTTATATTCCCTAGAAATGTTCATTGCTGGGTCCCTAGGGGTTCCCACTATTCATGCCTACTAACTATGGGGCCTTTGAGATATTTGAGAACTTCTGCCCTAAAACTCGACTGCTACCCTGATCCCTCCAGAAGCGATATGAACACAGTGCTCCTGGTTTGTTTTATTTCTCCCTTTAGAGCTATGAAATGCATCACACCTCTTTCCCATCTCACCCTGAAAATCCTTGTCAGACTGTTATCAATAAAAGGAACCAGGAGACCAGAGCCTTTAAACCACAATCAGACTCCACAGTGATGATAAATGCTTCCCTTCTGGGTCACACAAGGCAACCCCAGATATTCATTTATTGCCACTATTTGTGTATATGTACATGCTTGTAGAACTCAGAGGTTAACATTGGGAGTTTTCCTCAGTCACTTTTCCACCTTTTTTTGTGTGTGTGAGGCAGAGTCTACCCTTGAGCCTGATTCTCACCGGTTCAGTTACACTGTCTGACCAGCAAGTCTCAAGGATCCTCTTGTCTCTGCTTTGCAGTGCTGGGATTATAGTCAGATATGATAATACGAGTGCTACACGCTAGTGTAACTGCTCTAAGGGGGAAATGGAGAGCCAAGGAGTAACACAAAGTCACACTGGTGGCCTCACAGACCTCACACAAGAGGTTTATTGGGAGGGAAGAACTGCAGAGGGTGGCTCCCTCTGCTCAGCCAAGAAGCAGGAGAAAACTAAGCAGATGTCAGGGTTTACATACAGGATTTGGGGGTGGGAGAGAGGGCAGAGCTTTCCAGGGTGGAGACTGGTGATGCTTCAAGTCCAGAGCTTTGGGTCAGCCCAGGGACTGGTGGAATTTCAAGTTCCTTGAGCTTGGGATTTTTACTCTGTATGGTGATATATTGTGTACCAAATAAAGATTTCCTGATGATCAGAGGACAGGGCCAGCCACAGAGTTAGCCATAGAGGTCAGGTAGTGGTGACACACAGCTTTAATCTTAGTACTTGTGCAGCAGAGATCCCTCTGAATCTTTGTGAGTTCAAGGCCAGCCTGGACTACATGAGATATGCCTTTAATTCCAGCACTTGGGATCACACACCTTTAATCCCAGCACTAGGGAGGTTGAGACAGGAAGTGATATGGTTAGACAGAGAAAGGGCAGGAAGAGACAAGAGGTCAGCCCCTTCACTTCTCTTCCCTTTCAGTTGAGGACTCAGAGGATTCAGTCTGAGGATTCAAGGAGACAAGATCTTACCCTTTCAGCCTGAGGATTCAGTGGTGAGAAGTTTCTCTCGTGGCTTGTTCCTCTGTCTCTCTGATCTGTCAGCATTTACCCCAATATCTGGCTCCAGGTTTTTATTATTAATAACATTTAAAATTCATGCAACAACTCTGAAGGCTGGAGAGTAGGGCAGTTAGAAGGTTTTGTGGGTCGAACATGTGGTAGGAGGTCCTCACCTGGCCACACCATGTCTCAAGAGGCTTACGATCACCCAGCTTTGTATGTGGCAGGTACTGCCTGTCAAACTCAGGGCCTCATGTCTGTGCAGTATGTACTTTACTCACTGAGCCGACTCCAAAGCCTTTGTATTTGTTATCATTATTAGGAGGAATTGCTTTTCATGAATTCATAGCCACTTCAGGAAGAAGCTAAGAAGTGTTTTCCCTTTATTCCTTCATTACTCTTCACAACATAAACCCTCCAAATTCTTTTCTTTCTTTCAGTTTTGAACTCATGAGCTTGCCTCATCTTGTTCCTTAACACACTCAGTGCTAACACTCCGGCTTTTCTAGTAATTAATTAAATCCCTCACCAGGAGCTCCAGTTCCCCCACATTTCTCTGGGAATCTCTCAGCCCTCCAGGGGAGCCGGCACAGTTATTTATTGTTTTTGTTTCAAATCATTATTTAATCAAGAATGGAGAAGGGGAAAGGCAACCTCTCACTTACACTTCAAAATTTAATTTCGTCTGAATTCCGAGATCAAGAGGCAGCTTGGCCTAATAGGTTACAAAAATACAATCAAGAGGAGAATTTCAATTAAACTGAACAAGTCCATTTACGGGGCTTCAAATGGCCCCGTGGAGAGCGGCAGCTATAAATTTCTTTTTACTTCTCTGCCATATGGGGAGCTGGGAAATCTCACATGCTACATGGTGGAGCATGCAGCTAGAGAGTCTTGTTCCTTCCTTAAGAAAACAACCCCTTTGTTTCTCTAAGACAGCAAGGTCATTTTCTTTGCTGGCATTTCTCTTTCTTTGACAGTAATTAGGGAAGCCGCGGCAGCAGAATGGATTTGTTGACCTGTTGAGGTTCATCTGGGAAGCAGGGGAGGTGAAGAGCAGGATGGCTGTAGAGAGATTGATTTTCTGGGGACTGGGGCACCCCCAGGCTATACAGCTGACATTCGGGAGGTGAGTAGCTGGTTTCCTTCCTTATTCCTTCTTTTTCTGTAGGACTCTAAGAAGAATGACAGCTTCTAGCTCTCCCTTTCTTGGAAGCTTAGCTGGAGGTCCCCCTGTCTACCAGCATACAGCATCCTCCACATAAACTTGGTTAGATATCTTCCCCAAGCCTAAGTTGAAAGGAAAAAATAAGCTCAAAAGTTTTGCATCCAGGTAAATTTCATTCAGTTTAAAGATGCTATCTTTTTTTCAAGGTGATGTACTTCCTACCTCTTCTGGCAGTGAAATAGTTTTTAGCTGATAAAAATAAAAAATAAAATAAAATTTGAACATTGATGGTTGCTTCTTCTTTCCTTACTCAGCAAAGGTAAACGTTGACTATGCTATGTCATTTCTCATCCCCAAGTGTCACCTCTCTGTTCTGGACTTTGTCCTCTCTCCCAGTGAAGAGTTTGGATGCTAAGGCTCCCAGGAGAGAAAGAACAAGGCCAGCCTGGGTGAATGAGCCTGGGTGGAGAAATCCACGGGTCAGAGCTTGCCATGACCTTTCCTGTCTAGCAACACGAGGTACATTTCCATCCTATCTTTCCCCAGATGTTGCTGTCAAGTTCACTGGTGGATTTTAAGGTCAGAGGTCATTGCTTGGTATCTTTGGAGTAAATCTTTAAAAAGCTTCGGTGGTGACAGATCATGTTAGCAACTACTGTTTGTGTGATGCTATAGATCCCAAACCCTGAAATGAGTTTTCACACAGCAGACGCCTGACATATAGTAGGAATGCGAAGTTATTATTATTAGCATTATTACTATTACTGTTTTGATCGTTGTGTGTATATGCTTGTGTACAAGTTCACGCTCATGTGTATGGGCATGTGATATAAGATATCTTTCTGTGTGCTGTGAATTACCACTGGATAATAAAGGAACTGTTCTGGCCTATGGCAAAACAGCTTATAGGCAAGCAGGAAATCCAATCAGAGATAAAGGAGAAAGAAGGCAGAGTCAGAGGGGAGAGAAGATCCAGCTGCCTAAGAAGCAAGATGCAACCTAACCCTTACCCTAACCCTATAGGTAAGCCACAAGCCATGTGGCAAGACATAGATTAAGAGAAATGGGTGAAGATGCAACTAGCTAACAAGAAGCCTGAGCCATAGGCCAAACAGGATGTAATTAATATAAGACTTTGTGTGATTATTTGAGACTGCTGGTCTGGATCTTAGGGCTAGTCTGGGCCAGAAATTTCTTACTACAGGCATGTGTGTGGAGACTGGAAGTCTGTATCAGATGTCAGGTATCTTCCTCAATTGTCAATCTCCACCTTATATTTATTTATTTATTTGTTTATTTATTTATTGACATAGGGTCTTTCAACAAACCTGTAGGTCACCCATTTAGGTAGGCTGTCTGGCAAGCATGCCTCAGGGATCCTCTTGTCATTTTCTCCTCCTGGGTCACAGGTACACACCATTGTGCTTGGCCTTTATGTAGGTACTGGGGCTCCAAATCTAGGTTTGTGGTAACTGACTGAGCTGCTTCTCTTGCTCTCCATGCATAATTAAAAACTGGACAGATGTCTTGTCCCATGCCACCATTGTATTGACCATATAAATAGGTTAAGATAATTACCCCCAGGTACAGATGATTAAGCACATGAGTTTCCTGATCAGGTTCTCTGAATTCAAATCTGAACTTCTATAAGTATCTGTCTGATTTTCTGAGGCCACAGTGCCCTCATTCTGTAGTGGACATGTTGTGTTTCTTGCAGTGATATAATAAAACCATAAGGCACTGATCTGGCACATAAGTGCTTAGAGAACATTTGTTACTGATGTTCTCCAGAATGCCACAGAAAGATGAGATCTTCTCCAAAGCCTATGTCTTAATCACAGAAATTTTGTAAACCTGTCTTTGACAGACTCCACATTCTCTTTTTCTCTGATGGCATCTGTGGGATACTCAGCACATAAGCAATATATGCTCTTGGCCCTAATTACAGCACAAGGAGGCAGGAAAAGGTGGCCTGCCTTTCTCTTTGGTTCTGATTCATTCCCTTTTCTAAATTTCTCTTTGAAAAATTATGAGAAGCTTAATGGAGAATGTTCACAGACCAAAAAAGAAAGTCTCCACCAAGCACTTGGAACAATATCATTCTTATCCACCCTCTGCTGTCATAGAGTAAGCCTCTAAGGCATATAGCATAATCTATGGTCCCTGCCAACTCTCTTCTCTCAAAATTGTGTTACCTTCCTAGATAATCATGCCTCCCAGAAACTCACTTTCTCCTTCTGCAAAATTGAAATGATATTGATGAATACTTCTAAGAAATTAGGGGGAAATAACTATACAAAGCATGTGGTGGTGCTTGCCACAGAATAATATCCCATTTTCTTCTATATATGAGTCATTTCAAATTGATAAACTCCTACCCATTCTTCAGTGCACAGCACAAATATCCTCTTATTATAAAGCTTGCTTAGACATCAAGACAAAAGTGTCTGATGCCTCTAGGTCATATTCTAGGTCCCCACCAATACCATGAAGGGTGCTCTGGACAGTCATCAACTGCTTGAGTGTCAAGTATACCCCATTAGAAGTCGGCTAGGCACTGAAAATAATTAGTTGTTATGTTGCCATGGTCCTAAAGGTGCCAGGGGAGGGAAAGAATAATTCACATACGTTTAATTTAGGAGCTAAAATAATAACCTATTTACCAATTTGTGCATAATTATTTGACTGTTTTAACAAGCTTAGGAAGGATTGGTGCCCCAACTATGATCCTGCTCTAATTACTGTAACTTCTGGCTCCTCCAGACTCTCAGTGACCAAACAAGCAAGCCTCTGGTAACCTTGAACCAATCAGGTTACATTCCAGAGTCAAGACCTTCATTTGCATAGTCATATATGCAAAGTACCTCTTGTGATGTCATATACCCATACTTTACTTTTCAAAAGAGTTTTGTGTATGGAACATTGGGACCTAGGACATAGGATGCTTGGGTTTCCAATTAATCTCTAACTTATATGTCTTATCCTAGTCTTCCATCTCAAACCTCACCTTTTATCTTCAATTTTTCTTTTCATTGGCTAAATTCTGCTCATATTTAGTTTTCTGGGTCTTCATTACATTCTTTACCTTCCTTAATCCTAATCTCTTTCCTGTCAGCCAAACTTCTACCTCATCTTAGCATCCAATTATCATGTTTGACCTTTTCCTGTTATCACCTCATCTGTCTTCCCACTTAGCAGGCACAGACTTTATTCTCTATTTATTAGATCTCCAGGACCAAATTCAAGCCTATCCCTTTTAGATGCTCAGTAGATATGGATAGACTTGAAGGAATAATTAATATGTAATTCAGTACAAATGTACTATGTATTATCTTTTTTTTAATAGCTGAAGAACTTTGAGCTTATAAAAGATTTGGTTGCACATTCATAATCCTCCACCTTTTTTAAAAACAACTTCACCAAAACCATCATTATTCTTGTATGTAGCTCCACTTTTGTTCTTAATAAAGTAGTGAGAAAGAGGTGAGCTCATAAGGCCTCTTTCTTGCATGTAAAGATAAGGCCTGACTTTTGGTTCTTCTGGCAGGTGCTGGATTCCTAGAGGATATGGAAACTCTTTGGCAAGGAGGATCCCTGGGAACATAGAACATAACACCACCAAAAGCCTATGTTCTAGGAAAGAAACTGTCAAGAGTCAGTCTGGTAACATTACTGGTAAGTGAAGGAAGATAGATGTAGTTTTTAGCAGCATCTTCACACATGTGAGCTTCTTAGGAAACCATTCCAGGCAGGTGAGGGAGTATAAGTTAGGTGTTGCAATTGGTACATGATAGCTAAGGTCAGTTAGGGCTTCTAGGTAGGCTACCACAGGCACTAGTATATGGAAGACTGGACAACCAAAGCTAACTCAGAAATGTTCTTCTGTCTCATATGTAAATCATTCAGACTTACTAATTCTTTTTCCACAAATAAAGTAATTACACCCATTTCCCAGGCAAGGAAACTGAGTCTTGTGGAGGTAGGTGGTAAGTTTATTAGTCAAGACTCAAACTCTGGCCTCTTTCTCTTTGCAGCACAGGAGATTTAAGAAATTTAGGAAATGAGAGAGTGCAGGTGGGATCTTTATACCTCATATTCTCATAGACATCTTGAGAAGGAGGTACTTAGGAAGAACATAATCAAACATGCTTGAAATTAAATAAAATTAGACCGTGGTGACACAAGATTTCATAATGCAGAGAAAAGATTTTCAGAGCACACTGGAAATACCAGTTATGTCAACCAGGCCATGGTACTGCTTATTGTCACCACTGACCTTCCCACAGAATCTCCAAACACCTCTTTGTTTTCTCTTCAACCTTACTAAGGTGAATGCCTCCTTGAATGCTCAAGTTCTTTTGTAGCTGGAAGACAGGCTCTTTTCAAGCTTCTGGTTACAATCTTGTGACATGTCAAGACTGACTCTCATTCTATTTATGTCTGTATTCCCTCAGAGTCCACAAAAGGCCTTTACATCCTTTCTCTTATTGAATAGTCTCAACCACCTCAAACAGAGACAATGCCTCAAGTTTACCCAGTAAGAAAACTAAGTAGTACGTCCACCCAGCTAGCAAGACATGATGCTTGATCTTAAATTCCGATCCATGCCACAAGCAAAATGTTGGATGTCATATACCAATTACTTCTTGTTGACCCAAAGGAGAGTTTTTCAACTTCTATTCATTACTGAGTCACTAAGTTGGATTCACTATTGTCTCACCCTGTAACTTAGCCCCAAATCCTAACCTCTTTGAATTTTGATATTTCTGCCTCATTTGTAGGAGGGATGAGTAACAATAACTCAGCCCTCAACACCAAGACTTTGTATACAAACACATAAGAAGACACAGGTCATGCTCAAATTAATAGGAGGGAATCAGATCTTGGCTGTCAACCAGTGCTGCCAGCCAGCTGGCATAAGAGATGCAGACTTAATGTAAAAGCCAAAGCGCTTTTCCCGTGTCAAAGGCCCCTTTCTTCTGCCCAAAAGAAACTTCTCACACATGTCATTTCAGAAGTCAGTATCTATGTTTCAACACCCCACCCCATCCCTTGCCCCAGAAATATGAGCCTAGATATTTTAGTTTTTCTTCTTCTGTCTCCCAAGATCTCAAGCATAGTGTTGTCAAAGGCTGGTGAATGACCACTTGGTTAATTGATAATGAGATCTGGAGCAGGTGGGAAATTTTACCCAAAACTGAATTAAAAGGTAGCATATACTGCCCTGAACTTGGACCTCCACCTCCCACAAGAGTCATGGCAAGGCTGGCAGAAGGGATGTATGGAATACTTACTACACCCCTGGCTGACAGGAAGCCGAGCCTCTGGAGGGGCTGGCTGGGCAGGTGGCTGGACCGGGCCTCTGGGCTGACCTGACAGTGGTTCTTGGAGCAGCGGCGAGAATGTGTTCGGCGGGATTTCCGCCCTTCCTCAGGAGATCGACCTCGGTGCCTAGGGAGCAAGAAAGGGATACCTGAAGGCCTTTGGAAGAGAGTATGGTGGAGAAATGGCTAGAAAACCAACATCTCGTCTGCAAATGACAGAGTGTGATTGTGCGTGTTGTATTATTTTGTCCCTGGGCATGTCTGTGTATGTAAGAATGTTGGATTGTGTATATGTACATCCACTTACCCTTCATTACTCATCCACTCATGCGTCCACCCTCCAACCCACCACTTATCCATTTACCTACCATTTCATATCCATCATCTATTCTTCTATATACTCATTGACCCATTTGTCTACTCCTCTACCCACTTACTCACCACTCGCCCATCCATCATCCATCTCTCCATCTACCCATCCAATGATTCATTCATATACCCACCATACATCTACTCATCTTCTAATACTTATCTATTTATTCATCTATCCATCCATCATCCATCTATCCATCCACCCATCTAACCCCCTCCTGTCTATTCAGACAATCTCTTATTTGTTTATTTATCAAATATTTTTGGATGTAGCCATGAAGACAAAAGAGGTTCATTATTTGATTTGGTTTAATGTCCCTCATGTGCTTATGATTGTCTCATTATTCTGTAGATTAAATAGCATAGATAGCATGCCTATCTATGTTTCCACACATACACATATATCTTTGTGTATGTTACTTTACCATTTGTGAAATGAAGCCATTCTATTGAGTATCACCCATGATACTGAGGGGAACATTTCTGATAAATATGACAGACACCTTGTACAAGCATGATTTGTCTTGTCTCCTGCAGAAACCAGAGGCATGTTTGAACCCTTAAAATATATACATGTGAACTCTTTGAGTTACGGTTGTAAATACTATAACACCATGTGAATTTGGAGTCACCTAGAAATTCTTCACACTCCTCCCTCCATCCAGGAGACATACACAGGGCAGGTGTTACTTTCCCATTTTACAAACAGGAGACCTGAGATGCAGAGATGTTTAGGCTCTTGCCTGAGGTCACTCACATAGCTTAAAATCCATAGCTAGAACAGGGCAGGATTTTTCATCTTTAAGAACTGTCTTCTCTGATTCTTTTTCTGGACTGTCTCTTTTCTCTGAGTCTTTGAGATCATTCTTCTGAAGATATGACCCACATAACCAGCTCTTGGTTTTCTCTCAGGCCTCCAGAAGGTCTCAAGAGGCCCTGGGAAGCTTAGTTCAACATGGGACAGTTGGAGCCATAGGTCTGGAATCTGTGATGCCAGCCATACCTCTAGCAGGCAAACTTCCAGGGCCATATACAAGTCTCCAAAAGATGGTTGATGCAGAGGCAGAAGCTCAGCTCGGTCACACAAAGCTGGTATATATCAGGTGTCAATATGAACTTGTCAGACAGCCTTGAGGGCAAGTGGCAGGTGGTATGGGGGCTGTCACAAAGTGACAGAGGCATTGCTCTGGGCTGGATATTGTCAGAAGGCAGAGTGGGCATTCAGACAGACTAGAATGAGGGCAGACCAGATTGAGGCTAAGTCCGTGATTACGGAGGAAGCAGCCTCCACTCATGCTAGCTGGAGTGGATGCACCTGGATGCTTGTGTGTTGAGGACAAGTTCTCATTCCATCTGGGCTCTTCCCTGCACATCCACAGATCTTGTGTGTGTCTTGTGAGTACTGTGTGGCTTCACCCGGTAGTCCTAGCTGCAGCTGCAGCTTAGCAGAAACACAGAGGTTGGCTTGAGAGGGAATGTCAGGGCCTCAGTTGCAGAGTTTCTCACATCTGTTCTGTGTTCATGTTCTCTGGGAAATTTTGCAGTCTCTCTGCCGAGCTGGGGTGACTAGAGGAAAAAGACTCAAACACTCTGAGTGTTAAAAAACAAAAAGCCTAATTCTGAGGTAGCCACAAAATGCAGACAGCATAGAAAATCATATCACCTCACAGTATCATGGGGTTTCAGAGATTAGCCCATTGCCTGGCAGAAAAATAAACATTTCTCCAGCCATCTTCTTTCCATTGAAATGAGGTACGCTCCTGCCATATTCCTATCCCCAAGCGTTGTGAATCAGCACTTGAAAAAAAGAGAAGTCCCTGACATCAGGAGCTGGCTTTGGTCTTCCTGCTACACAACACTTCCGAGTGTTTGGATCCACAAAACCTTCTTTCTCTCCTCATCCACAAGAGCATTCCAGCTCCCATTATCTCAGATGAGGCAGGCGATGCATCAGCAAAGAGACGTCAGAGTCAGGGAAGACTGACTCAGAACCTGGTACTTGGTACTGTGTGCCCTTTCTTAGGTGGCTCAGCATCTCAGTTCTGAGAACAGAAAGCCTAGAGCCAAACTCCCCAGTTTTCACACTAGTTGTGTTGCTCAGTTTTCTCATCTTTGCAATGGGACAATAGGATTGACTTCAAGGGAGTGGAGAGAGGGTTGTGTGAGTGAGCATCACCAAAGGCACTTAGCAGGCCTGTATCCAGAGAGGCTCTCTTCCAACTGTGGTGCCCCTTCTGCCTACAAGTTGCTGGCAGCAAGCAGGAGCAACTCCAGCCTAGAGGTCAGGAGAGTCACTTTAGGGTGGGACAGAACCTGGGTCGAGCATCCTCAGGGCTGAGTGGATGAGGAACAAGGGCCAAGGGGTTACCTGTTTTCGCAGCTGGAAGAGCGTAGTTCGGAACTCTGAGACCTGGAGGGGCAGCGGTGGTGTCTATGGCGGTGAGACTTCCGGCTTCTAGATCTTCGGATGTAGGGGGAAAACGGAGGGGGTGGTAGGGGGAGGGAGGAAGAGAAGAGAAGAGGAAAAAAAAAAGAGACATTAATTTTGATCTTGTGATACACAGATCCTGGAATTTATACCCAAGAGTAGTCTAGCCCACCCCCAAAAGGACTTATCTCCCAGCCTCACAGCCCAGGCTCCTGCCAACATCTTAGGGGCTCTCTCTCAACTAGACGGAACACAGGGAAGCAGAAAGAAGCCTTTGTGGAGAATGCAGATGACAATTAACTTGAGTCTTGTCCTCATGCTAGAGGCAGTCCAAGTACAAACCACACCCCAGTCCAAGTACAAACCACACCCCAGGCCTCTAAGCCCCCCCTTCCTCCCCTCCCCTTTGCATTTCACTCAGTTTCAAAGGCCAGCCAGATCCTAGCAAAATACTCATCTATGGCCTAGGTAGAAGTGAAAGCAGCTACTTTGCCTCCAGCACTCCCTACAGTTTTGCTAAACCCTAATGGAGAAACAAATGCAGACTCTTTAATGTAAAACAACCCTGTTTTAAAGAGATACTTCTTTAAAACAAAAAAGTAACCTTTGGTGAGCAGAAAACTATTTACAGAGTCCACTAGGCCTTTCAGCAGCCAATTTGTGACCTTGGACCTTGGACATGAAGTCTAGATCCTTAGTATGGAGTTAAAAGCTTGACAGCCATTAATAGTACTGTCACCCTGGTTCACTTCAGCTATTCCCAAGGATGGGTCCCAATCCAATTGAGCATGGTCCAAGAAAGTCAGCTGTGGTAGGTAGCTCATGCTTGAATCCCAGTGCCTGGAAAGCTGAGGCAGGAGGATCACCATGAGTTTGAGGCTGCCTTGAACTAGTTCAAGGCTGGTTAGGGTGGCATAATAAGACCCTCAATAAAGACAACAAACACCAAATGAAGGGCCTGTGGGACGTTGGTGGCTTGGGAATCTGCCCGTTTATCTCAGGGAATTAGATTCTCCTGATTCAGCTATCAGGACATATCCATTCCCTGCTTAACACTTCCTCCCTGACTTTATGCTCTGTTCAAACTCTGGTCTTGAACCCTAAACTCCTTCAGGGGCTGGCTCTGCCTGGTTCTTCATCTGACATAGCTGTCCAGTATCTTCTGCTCAGACCTGCCAGAATCAAGCAAGATTAGATGTGTAACTTGGCTGGAGTTCTGGCTCAGATGGCAACGACCTCAGTATCAGCCATATCTAACATGTTCTTCAGGCATTTTTCTCCCAGGGGTTCTGATGTTATTTGCAATAACTGGTGAGGTGAATCCTTTCTAGTCCCATGACACAAGGAGGTAACTGAGGCCAGAGAGTTGAAACCATGTCCCTAGCATGCAGCCTAGGATCCACTCCTGCAGGAAGCCACCGGCACTCTCAAACCCATTGTTTTTTCTGTTGGTGTGTTCACTGTGTCCCAACTGTCATCCTCCACTACTAACCCATGCCATCCCCTGCTGTATGCCAGGGCCTCATGAAGGCATGTTGGATGACAGGAAGCTAACTCATGGTTAACTTGGTAAGAACAACCCATCGCTTCCTGGACACCCCAGGAATGCTTCCTCTCTGTCCTGCCTCATATGCTTTATTCAGTTTTCTGATGATGAACCTGCTAGCAATTGCTGGGGCTGGCACAGCTTTTCACACTGGAGAAGGTGAGCACCCCACTGTCATCATTATTGCTCCAGTGCTCTTGAAGCTCACAGGACCAAGGCTACTGGTATCTGAGAACATATGGTATGTGCCTAAAGCAAAATCTCCGAGCCAAACTCCCTGATTCCAACACATCCATGTGTCCAATCCCTGTTTCGTCATCCACAACAGGACTGACTCCAGGGAATCATAGAGGGAGTCATGACATTAATAACTTTTCTCTTGATGGCATCATTGGTCAATAGGGATGTTCCTCCATGATCTTACTAAATTCTCTTTCCTCCTTCCTTCTGAAGCATGGTCCATGTCTTTGTGGTACTGACTGAAATGTCCCCCTCTGTGGTGACCTTGAGTAGAGGGACCCTGTGAGGCAGTCATGCTGAGTGCCCTCCCTCTGTGCCCCGCCCCATCTCTCTAGCTGGCCCCCCTTCCATCCTATTGTCATTGATTCTCTCTCTAGATGCTTCTTGGTGGGAGATAAAATATTAGTTGATTGGAAAACACATTGCACTAACATTTACAGAGTATAAAGTAGGTGGGATGTAACCAAATTTACTTTTAATTTGATTGGGAACTGAACTCCGCAGGCAGTACTGGCTGATTTGAATTTCTACTACCAGCTATAAACTGTGAAACAGCTGGGCCCGAGACTTGGAACTCACAGGGAGTGCTGTGCTGTACTGTAAACCAGAGTATGTAAACCAGCAGCTAGAGTATACGTGTAGATGCTTGTTCACCCACGCACACATGTGATCACACCTCACAATCCATGCACACACTACGCAGATAGGTGCACAGGTAAAGACAGACATACCCACCTCCCCCATACACAGAATGCAAGCATAAAATGTTCATGTGGAGTGTGCTCACAGAGTGAGAACAGAATTCATACACACCAGTCCATAGTGCACCTATATGAGTGCTGTTTACCACCACGCTCATACACAGAGGGCGTTCACGTGAACACAGCTAGATCCCATGCACACATGCAATGTAGCCATGTTACATGCAGTGTGCAGACCATGCACATGGATGTTTGCATGACATAAAAATATGTGGACATTTACAAGTGATGTGCACACTACATGTACCCAAGCTACCTACAAATATATGCATGGTATACATACATGTTACACATATAATGAACACTACAGGCACAAATATATACACTGTACAGTACAAGCACACAAGCACACATGCACACACCCACATATCACATATTCAATTAGTGTATCCATGCATACCCCGCCCCTCACTTTCAAGTGAACATAAAGCCCTCTCCCTCCCTCTTTCTTGCTTCCTCCCTCTCCGGCCACCGTCCCTTCCCTCCTTGTCCCCTGTCTTTGTTTATTTGGTAGCTAACACTCCATCTGAAGACAGGCCAGGCTTCTACTTCCTCAAGCTGCACCATGTGCTCCAGGGGCGCCCGTCTACTCACTGTTTTTTGTGCTTCTTCTCTTCCCATCTTTTGCTTTTAGGGCTACAGGAGCTAAACGAGAAATAACGGCCAGTTAATTGGAAGATGAAAACAAAGTGAGACATCAAGTATAGTTCAAGATTAAACACAAGCAGGTTGTTTCAATGCCAACATCTTTACGTGGTGAGTCAGGCCGGTGATCCTGGCTCGCGCCCCTGTGCTGAGAACAGGGTGCCGAGGAGGAGGCCAAGTTCAAGAGGGTTAATAACAGCAATGGTAATGAAGACCACAGTGGCACCACCTGGCACGCTGAGGACTTGGTGCACATCAGGCCCTGTGCTAACTACTCCTGCTCTGTGTGAACAATCTCTCTCTATTGTCCTCATCACCTCTGGGCAGAGGCACAGCTTGTAAAAGCCCATTTTAGAGATGTGGAAATGAAAACTCTGATGGTCTAAGACATGAACAAGATCACACAGCTGAGTTGGGATATGGCCCAGACCACGATCTCCTGTGACTCCTGGGCAATCAGTTTAGAGTAGACAAAGGCAATCTGGTTTGGTAGATCATGAAACATTCTGCCTATGAATATTCAAGTACCAGCATCCTGGGGTGTGGCTAGAACAAGCAATGATGAGCCAGGGTCCTGGCATAGATAACCAGAAGTGTGAGAAGTGAGCCTGTTAGCTTCACAGGTTCCTCAAAACCCATTGCTGATTACCGAGGTCCCGGAAGGGGGCAGGACATTGTCATCTAATGGCACCACACCAAGTTTGAGTCCCATCTCTGCTGCTCAGGTGAGTGACATCAGGCAAGTGACCTGCTCTCTCTGAGATCACTTGCCTCAACTATGCAAGGAGGAGGCCACAGCCTAAGCTGTGTAACTGAGTGCATGGTACTCACTGGTGACCAGTGACATTGGTAATGACAGTTTACTCATCCATCAATGAACACCTGGAGACTCTGCCTTCTCTGAGCTGCTCTATATGTGGCTATTGTTATGGAAGAAGCCACTGTCACCTGTACACATCCCCTAGCTGACAGATTTGGCTCTGAATTTTGATGGTGGTCCTGGTCTCTCTTGTCTTAGTCTCAGTTTCTCAATCTGTCAAATGGGAACAATAAACACACCCACTGCTGAAAGCTGAGATAGATGGTGAAAAGAGCTAAGTGTAGGGCCCACTTTGCATGAGTCCCTGGAGGTGGTTGGCTTCATGTGGCTCCTATCATGTTTTCTTGCCCAGATGTAAGAAAGTTATGGTGAAGTAATGGGGCTCATGTCTCCTAAGAGCCTTGACTTCTAATTTCTGGGCAGAGCTTGGTCCAAGAGAAACGCACAGCCCCAAAGCTGGCTCTAAGGGTTCTGGGAAATCAATACAGGGGTTCATTGTTGAGGGAAATCAAGGAAGACAGAAGGAAACACAAAGATGGAAGTCCACCCGGGCATCTGTCCAGACCTATCCTGCTGAAGCAGAAACCTGAGTAAGCAGCCAGAAGCAGCAAGAATCTTACCTGTGTCTCCTCTTCTTGGAAAAAGACCTGATTCAAAGAAAAGAGAGAGGGAGGGGAGGCAGAAGGAAAAGGAGGGAGAAGAGAAAGAGGTGGGGAGGAGAGAATAAACACAGGTGAGTCTGAGTATTTTTTCCAGGTGATGCCTTAGGGTGATAGTCTCTTGCCTGGCAGGACTCAAGACTCCCAACCAAACCTCCCCCACCATCAGAGTTTGAAAACCAGGAAGGCCACATGGGAAATGCCACCTGCTTTATGTACTGAGTTTCAGGTCAAAGCCACAAAAACACATGAAAAATAGTCAGCAAGCCTCTCGCAGATGAATTTGGAGGGGGAGGCATGGGAAAGGGTGCTGTGCTCCCCAAGTTCCAAACCACTTGCCTTAGTTGTAGATACTTTCTCTTCCTCTTTCTAGTCCTCCTCTTCCTTCCCCTCCTCCCCCTCCTCCTCCTGCTCCTCCACACACAGAACCCCTGCTAAGTTCTGAGCATATACAACCTCATTCTATCCATCTCTATGGCACACTATGGAGGGCAGCGAGGGTCAAAACTTATTGCCTGATCACCTCTGTCTCCTCCAGGCTCTTCTACTGTTCTCCCCACATCCATTTGCAGCAGTATCTGGGTTCAGCATGTTTTTCTCTCTCCTAGGTGCCTGAGTGAGGGACTGAGCTCCTCCTCGGTGGAGCCCAGAATGCTCCACTGTTTTATTTTTAGGGCTCAGAGTCTTGAATGTTAAGAGATGTGAAAATGAAGTTTTTTTAAAAAGGTCTCAACCCCTGATATTAAGAGAAGGAATGGGGGCTGGAGAGATGGCTCAGCAGTTAAGAGCACTGACTGTTTTTCTAGAGGTCCTGAGTTCAATTCCTGGCAACCACATGGTGGCTCATAGCCATCTATAATGAGACCTGGTGCCCTCTTCTGCATACTGTATACATAATAAATAAATATTTTTTAAAAAGGAAAAGGAATGGTCCAGTGCTTCTCTTATCACTAGCTGCCACCTCCAAAATCATCAGCTGTCATTAACCAAGCATTTCATGAACACAGACTTGGAGAAGCTGGGCTGGGGAAGGGGTTACCCAGAAGGAGGCTTTCTGAAGCCTAGAATACTCATTCTCTTTCTCCTTTATCCTCCTCTTTCTCCAGGGTCTCACCAATTGCCCAGGCTGGCTTTGAACTTGTGACCTTCTTGCCTCAGACTCATAAGTAGCTAAAATGACAGACCTTGAGTGAGAAGCCACCTGGCTTTTGATATCAAGGTGTGGAAAAGTCCCCCACAGTGGGACCACCTGCTCAGCAAAGGCAGGTGACATCTGTCCATCTACACTTATGGGCCTGCCCTTGCCTTAGCATCAAGCTCCATGGTGGAAATGATTTATGACTGTAAATTAACCACATCTCGCTAATCACTCTCAACTTCAGCTTAACTGAAGACTTTAGACAGGTGGTGGATGTGGCCAGCTGGACCAAAATGAGTTTGAGAACATTCTAGCAACACAGGGTGAAATAGGGCCAAACTCCCGGACTGAAAAAATTCTTATTTGGTATCACTTTGAAGATGAAGAAAACCAAAATGACCTCTGACCTTTGGTAACTGCACACATTTAAGCCATATAGAGGGCATTGGAAGATATGAATAAACAATAAATCATAAGCCATTCTTCCTCTAAAATAAAATGCAAGGCTTAGACAGTGTATAGAGTTGAGCAGGCTGACTGTCCCATGAAAACAAAATTCCTCTAAGCTGGCTGATGGTGGCCCCTGGGAAGTGGCTCAATGAAGACAGAAATTTCTTTGCAGAAGAATGGCACCATGGAAACTTTGTATTGCAAATTTCTCAATTAAAACATGTTAGCTTGGCCCATTGGCCATACTGGTTGCCAGTCTTTTCCCTTCTGTAAATATACATGTACATTTGACTCCATGTGTGGGTATATATGTGTATGTGTGCATGCATGTGTGTATATGTTGCATGCATGTGTGTATATGTGTATATGTGTATGTGCGCATGCGTGTGTGTATATGTGTATGTGTGTAAATATGTGTGTATGTGTGTGTGTGTGCTTGCATATGTGTGTATCGTAAGCACCTGAACTGAGAGTCCAAATCATAAGAGGCCTTTTTCATGACTCTCCACATTTCCCCACCCAAGGTGAGGCTCCCCGGATGTCATGTTCTTTAACATGACCCTGCCCTCTGAGACATAGCTGGAGCCACTCACAGGCCTTCTCCTGGCACCTTGGAATGTCTGCTTCTGGCTTGGCCTGTGATGTTGTAGAAATGAGGCAGGACGCAGCCTCCACCCAGTAAGCAGGGGAACTAACTGGGCTCTCTCAGTTTCCCAACACCTTATTGTCAGCCCCTCTTCCAGGCCTGACAGATCCCCCAAACCCTCCTGATTCCTTCTAATCAGCTCCCTTTCTAGTCTGAATTATATTTAATGGATATTTGCTCCCTGCCCCCAGTCTCAGCTCACACTGATGCAAATACATGATAAAATGGACATTAAATGAATATACTACATAAATAATTTGAAGTTCTTCCACTGACATTCTGGGGCCCTGACCCCTGATGCACCTGGGGCATCTGTCTGTGGAGGAGGAAGGATGGTACCTGTGTCTCTTATGCTTCTTGGAGCTTTTCTTCTTCTTCTTCTTGACTGGTGATGGGCTGTAGGATGGGGACCTGTGGGGAGAGAGAAACACTTCTGTGGGCCCCTTTTCTACCTTTATACAAGGTCTCAGCTCTTTAGGGGAGCATATTTAAAAGGACAATCCCCATAGTGATAGTGGTTTGCATTTGTGTTAGAAGTCATGTGCCCCACCCATTTAATCTTTCTGAGATTAGCACAATTGCTTTCCTTCCATTTTCAGAAAAATAAAAAGATTCAGAGTGGTAAGTGACATGCTCTAAGACACACAGACATAGATGGTCTGAGATTTTAACAGAGTTCTCACTGTTCCCAAGTTTGTTCACTATAACAGCATGACTACCCTCTCAGTTAAACCTAGAAGGCTTTCTTGGTCTCATTTGAAGCTTTCTTGGAAAGCTCTGCCCCTTACAATGGCTGGAAAGCAGGGATGTCACCTGCAGAACCCTGAGTCCTGCTTGGGTCCGTTCTTAGGAGGCAGGCTAAGTAGGTGTGATGGATAAACCCCTGTAAACCTGGGGACTAGGCCTGAGCCATTCAGGCATTGCTCTCTGCTGCCCCCTGCAGGCTTCTATAAACACTGCCTGGGAGGTTTGGTTTGATTCCGGGGCTCCCCTGGAGTCAGAACACTAGACAAGGTTTTTATGAGGCAATCTGGAAATATTTTAAAGTATAAAAATGTCTTGAAAGAACTGTGTATAGGAAGAAATTCAAGAAGCTCAAAAGAACCATGAGCTGCTATTAATATATATATATTATTAACCCTGGGTCTAGAGAATCAAGAATCTGGGAATCAAGTCCAAGACAGATTCTGACATCCCATTCTATGAGCCTTTATCTTCTCATCTCTGAAATGGGCATAATAATGTTCGCCTGTCAAGAGTGTGAGTAAAAGGAAGGTGAGTAGCAAGGTGTTTGGTATAAGCCTCTGAACTCTTTAAGTTTCAGTCTCTCAAGTTCAACGTACCATGGTCATACACAATTGCTAAACACTGGGTCAGCTGCCTCCATATTTTCCTCCTCCTCTTTTATTTTGTGATACAGAGTTTCACTTTGTAGCTCAAGTTGAACTAGAATGCACTCAGGCTGGCCTCAAACTCACAGCAATCCTCCTGCCTCAGATTCCCAAGGGTTGTTATTACAGGCATGAGCCACCATTCCCAGAGTCATTTCTCTCCTAACTCTCACACAATCCCGAGAGGCTTGTATAATTATCATCATTTGCAGAAGAAGGGAACAAATGGTATAGTGAGGTGAAGCCCAAGGTCACACAAATAGGTTAAGAAGAAGGAATTTGAACCCAAGTTGGAGTCACTGCCAGACCCTAAAAACTTTTCTTCCCCTATTCTGTTCCTTCCTCTCTCTCTGCGTCTTTTCAGTTTCATCTCTTCTCAGGACCCTCACCTCCTTCTCTTCTTCCTGGTCGATTTCTTCTTTTTCTTTTTCCCCTTGGAGGAAGGTGGCGGTGTCAGGTCTCTGTCTTGAGAGGCACTGCAGGAAAGGAAAAGTCACACATGAAAAGGTTTCTTGGCTCCCTGGTCAGGGCTGTCACAGCTACAGAAGGGGAGAGGACCCACATCCCTGTGAATCAAGGACCCATGGAGAACATTTAATTGCCCCCTCATGGCTGATTCAGTCACACCTCAAAATAAACGTCTCGAATAAAGACTTAATGCCCACCTAATGAGACAGACACTGTAGTTACCCAAATGCCAATTGATTATTTAAAACAAGGTTTATAGAGGTTAACTGCCCCTTAATAGATTTATTATTGAATTTACAAATGGCTCACCTCAGTAAATAAATCACTTTAAATATAATGAATTGGCAGTTCAGCCCACTCCCTCACCAATCCATCCCATCTACACTTCCTGCTGTAAATTTCACAGGAGGCAGAAGGTATGTTGAGGAGAAGCTGATTATTAAAAGTGTATTTGCGTGGGTCTAATGTAACAAGATACATATCTTACATCGCTTCACAGAACCTCAAAAACCTCTGCTCTTCAGGAATAATTATTTCCTGTTCAATTAAATTCAAACGCTTAGGCTGCAGTTAAATGAAGTCAAGTTATCTTCGTTTATAATTGGGGCAGGCTCCAGGGATAGGGAAAAAAAAAGGAGAATGCTATCCTATAGCAAAGAGAGAGAGCTACGGACTGAAATCTGCTGGAGAATGGAAGCATGTCAGCTCAGCTGGCCTCTACTGGAAAAACTAGTATTATTTTCATTAATTTAGTAGCAATGAATCTAGCACTGATATATTTATTACATACCAAGAGTTTTATATTTTGACATAATTAGAAGGCAGTGTGTTTGGAGGCCAGATGGCAACTTTGGCTTTTATTCATTATGTGTCTCCTGCCTTTTTTTTTTTTTTTTTGAGGCAGGATCTCTCACTGGCCTGGAGCTGACCACATAGATGAGACCTGCTGACCAGTGACCATCAGGGACCTCCTGACTCCACTTCTCTAGCACTGGGATCACAAGTGTGGGCCACCATACCTTTGTTTTTTTCTTTTTTAACCTGGCCCCTGGGACTGAACTTGGGTTTCTGTAGTTACAAGGCAGAGCACTTAGTTGAGAAAGTCCCCCTCTAGGACACCAGTGTGAGTCTTGTCATTTCATTTCACAGGTGAAGAAAATGAGGTCCAGAGAGCTGAGCTGACTTACTGGTGGTCACCCAGCCAGAAATCATCTAACTTAGACTTGGTCCCTGTAATTTCTGCCCTGATAGCTGCCTCAGAACATCAGCTGCCGGCTCCAGCTGTCTGTGCAGCCAGTGGACCAACTCATTAAAACACCATCAAACTTCATCTTATTTTATTACATTTGATGAATCTGGATCATCAAGGTTGGTGAGAGATGATGAGGATTTAGAATGTATGTTAAGGCCTCTGCCCTACCAACAAATGGAGACTATCTATACATATATACATATATTTATCTATGTACCTATTTAAGAGAGTCACTTTTAGAAAGTTAAAAATATCCTCCTGAGTGAGGTATCTCAAACCCAGAAAGATAAGCAGGGGATGTACTCACTCATTAGTGGACTCTAAACAAAAAAGCAAAAAGCAAAGCATGTCTAAGCTACAAACCACAACCACTGAACAGCTTGGGATCTGAAACACCTTGAACTCCACTCCCTCTAGAGGAACACCTGACCCTGTCTTGATGTTGGGGTGAGGAAACTGGATCTGCCAGGAGTGGATACTGAACTGAGCAATATTGGGACCTTGGGACCTCCTGCCCTTGCTGGGGAGGAGATGGGGAGATGTGGAGAAGAGAGAGTGACTGGAGGGGGTGGGAGGGGTTGGGAAGGGGAAGGGACCTTGAATAAGGATATACATGGATAGAAAATGTGACTTTATTCATAATAAAAAATTAAAAATTAAAAAAAGAAAGTTAAAAATAAACATCATAAGAATGTTTAAGAATCAAATCCCTGTCTACTGAATCACACCTACATGCTATAAAGTTCAATAGACCATCCAGAAAACAAACTAGCTGCTTTTATTGGATAGTGGACCACTTCCGACTTTCTTTCTTTCTTGACTCCCAGCAAGAACCCAGTGAGCATTTGCCAAATGACAGGGTAACATAGGAAGGAGCCTGGCTGTGTCTTGAGCTGTCTTGTTTCCCAGGGGCACATTTGCTGGGAATTCGGGCGGTGGGATGGAGAGTTTAGAAGTGTGTAAAAAAATGAGGAAAAAGTCCATTGCTGGGGACCAAGAGCTGTTGTGGAATATTAGTTGATGGTGAATTATGTCTATTTATGGAATAGTTGCTTAATGATGCAAAGATGTGTTGCATTTGTTTAACTCTGTGAAGCTGTGTTACTTTGCCTGCCTAAAACACCTGATGGTCTAATAAAGAGTTGAATGGCCAATAACTAGACAGGAGAGAGAAACGGGGAGGGGGGGCTGCCAGGCAGAGAGAATAAAGAAAAGGAGAAAAAGAGAGACAGAAGATGAGAAAAGAAGGGGAAACCAGGGGCTAGCCACTCAGCCACCCAGCCATAGAGCCCACAGAGTAGGGAGGGAAGAAAGACATATAGACTAGAGAAAGGTAAATGTAATTAAAGAGAAGCAGGTTAATTTAAGTTAGAAATGATGACTAGAAACAACCCAAAATAAGGCTGGGCATTCACAAGTAAGAATAAGTCTCCACATACTTATTTGGGGGCCGAATGGCAGGACCCCAAGAACTAAAAAAAAATAAACTACAAAGAACTCTAACATTTATAAACCTAAAGTCTAAGAGGCAAGTGATCTGAGAACCAGTGTTCTGGACTTAGGTTAAAATAATAGGGTTGGGGCTGGAGAGATGGCTCAGCGGTTAAGAGCACCGTCTGCTCTTCCAGAGGACCCGGGTTCGATTCCCAGCACCCACATGGCAGTTAACAACTGTCTGTAGTTCTAGTTCCAGGCAAACACCAAGGCAAATAAATAATTAAAAGTTAAAAAAAAAAAAAAGAAAACAATAAAATAATAGGGTAAAATTAAAAAGTCTTTAAATTCAGTAGGCCTAAAGTTTGTGAGGTGATTACGTCCCAAAGCCTTCACACTTGGACCCACATGTCCCCATCTCCTTCCCATACCCTGGTTCTGTGAAGTGCACCACAGACTAATAGTGAACACACAGTAGTTAGTGTTATGTGTGGGGGGTTGGGTTCACAACGCTTGTATACACTAGAGTTCCATGTATGAGAATGGCCCATGACGCAGTTGCTGCAGGGGTAGACAGGAAGTTCACGTGGCTAAGAGTGCCATGGTTAAGTCCATACTGAGAAATAGGCAGAGAGAAAGTATGCTAAGCATACATGGATGAAGATAAGCACCCAGTCACCTGTATAGTTTTAAAATGTGTGGTGGTTGAGGTCATGACTCCACATACAGTGGCTGAATCTGCAGAGGTTAAAGGTGACAAAAATAGCAGGAAGCAATGATTGTTCTAGAACCTCCCAGACCTGGATTTACACTCTAGTTCACTTCCTAGCTCAGAGGTGGTTCTCACTTGCACTGTCATCATCTAAGAGGTGGGAACTAAACCGGGTACCTGCATCATAAGTTTGCTGCTCTGTGACTTGGCCTGGCATTGAGTACATTTACAGCCAACACTCCATGTTACAGTTTCAAGCCATGTAACATCATTCCAATTGATGAGATGGTTATTTCACTAGTTTGATAATGGAGCTGAAAACCTCCTGTTGACAGATGGTCTTGCAACACAGAGTGTTGCTCATGCTTATGTGGTGATGCTGGAGGGGGCTATTTACTGTATTTTCAGTTGGGTAAGATACGGTGTGAAAGAATAATGCTTGGTCATACTAACTAACAAATGGATGGGTTATGTAGCATTCTATTTTTATTACAGGACTATAGAGAAATGCTTGCTTTTGGTAGAAGCCTGACCACTTCATTATTGACTCGTGTGCTTCATTGAACCTGTGTTGTTGTATTTACCACGGCCCTCAGAACTATCAGATACACTGTGGATATGTCAATGTGACACACATCTTAGGTGTAGACTGTGCTATGCCTTCTGGATTTGTGAAATTCCCTCTCAGCTGTTTGGACAACAATGTCTTCTGAGGACACAGTCTTCAGAGTGTGTCCCAGTCATTAAGTAGAATAGTGTGACTTTTCTTATCACTAATATGATAGTTATTAATTATCATCATTACTATAGCTTTTAACTCCTCAGAGAATCCGTTAAAGACAGAAGAAGACACGAGGCCTAGACACACTGTATGGCTCAGTTGATAACATGGCATCATCATTTTTTTTCCTTTAAATTTTCTTTCCCAGAATCTTCTCCCCTGGCTCTCTGATACCCTTAACCAGAATTTTTCTTTTCCTGAGGACCTCCTATGTGCTGCATCTACTGTCAGGACCCACAGGTACCTGTTAAGGTTTGACTTTGAAATGTCCTCCACAGCTCATGTCTGAACCCCGCTTTCCAGGCTGGTGCAGCTACTTTGGGGAGGCTGTGTAAGATTTAGAAGTTGCAGTCTCAATGATGGAAGCAGGTCATCAGAGGTGAGCCTTTGAAGGTTACACCTGCCCTGGTTTTGAGCTGGCTTTCTGCCTCTGCACTCTGTCCTGGCTAACTGTTGTCACCTGATACCACCACTGAGGGGCATTTCTTTTAGACTTTGTAGACCATATAGACCATAGTCACTACAAATACTCCTGAAACCAGGAGCCCAAAGAAACCTAACCCCCTATTCTGTTTCTATCAGGTACTCTGGTGAGTGGTGTGAAGTAACCACCACAGCACCTGGTCCATATCAATGACCACCTCCACCTTCACAAGGAGATTTCCATATTTCCAGTTACAGCTGTTTAACTAAGGTATGGATCAGAGTTCAAAATATACTGCTCATGTTATAAACAAACAAACAAACAAAATCCAAGCTTTGTGGTGGGTGCTTGTGATTAAAGCAGAAACAATGGAGACAGAGGAATATCTGGGGCTTGCTAGTCAGCCAGCCTAACTTAACCCGTGAGCCCTGGGGCCTGGTAAGAGACTCTGTCATGGAAAACAAGGGAGCTGTGCTTGAGAAATAACACCTGAGGCTGAGCTTTGATTTACACACACACATGCACTACACCAATGTGCTCCTACACTCACACACTGACACATTCACACATACACTCATGCACATACACACACGCACACACACATTCACACACACATGCACACACATTCTCATATATACATTTACACATACAGGCACATACACATCTGCATGCATATACACACGTACACACTTACATGTACACACACACTTGCACATGCATATACACATACGCATGCATGCGCACACATAAGATGGTGTTATGAGTATATTATATGAGACAATAAGGGACTGGCACTATGTATGTAATATAGAATATTAAAAACTAGGAGGTAGAGAGTACATTGGTCCCTCCATCATCAAAGGTAGGCTTAGTTAAGTTAAAAGGACTGGAGTTTATTTCTTTATTTAGTTGTTTATTATTAGCATGTCTGTGTATGGGAATATGTGTACATGTGTCATGACATGTAGGAGATAGCGTGTAGGGGTTGGTTCTTTTCTTCTACCATATAGGACCTGGCGTCTTCATCTCATGAGCTATACTGCTGCCCCAGCTAGAGTTTAAGACTTCACTGTTTTAACTTGCTGGTTGTCATAGCTTGGCATCACATGACCTTTATGAGCCTCAGTAAACTGCCACTTGTCAATGGCTAGCACAGCACCTGTCATCTATCAGGGACTGAAAAGGCAGTGGCTGAATAGCTGAATTAAGGAACAAGGGCAAAGGTCGGAAACTCAGGACACAAATACAGGCTGAAATTATTATTTGAGAGTCCGAGGCTCATAGACCCAGTATGTCAAGAAGTAACTATCATTGCATGTGAGGATCTCGCCATGGCCAATGACTTGGGTGGTGGTTAAGACAGAATATCAACTTGATTGGATTGAGTGATGCCCAGGAGACAGGTAAAATACCCTCCTGGTGTGTCTGTAAGGGTGCTCCAGAGACGATTGACATATGGAACACTAAATAAGGTGGGAAGAACTGCCTTGAATGCAACGATGCAATATTTGGTGAGCTTGGAAGAAACAAAGATAGAAAAAGTAAGAGGCCCAACTAGGGAAGATGTGAAGGTGCTCCCCCTCCCCTTCCTTCCTCTCTCTCTCTCCTTCCTTCTGTCCTTCCTTCCCCCTCCCTCCTTCCCTCTCCATCATGCACCACCATACACAGTCACAGAAACAACAGAGCCAAGTGACCGTGGAGTAAAATCTCTGAAGCCATGGGCCCCAAATAATTTTCTTCATCTTGTTTTCGTAGGTATCTGTCACATTGATGGAAAGTGAACTCACACAAGCTGAGTCTGGCTTGCCTCCTGCCCTTATATATACACTGTCACTGGATTTCCTGTACTGTATTAGATTTAGTGCTTGGATCTAAGTAGTTGTGACAACAGACATTGCGTCCACACACCTAAAACACTGGCCCACTACGGGAAACATTTTTTTATCATACGACAAGCTCTTAAACAGAAACTTGAAAATGAGAAGCGGTCAGAAAGGTGAACTTTGTTTTCATGCACTCATCTTGAACTAGCCGTTGGCTCTAAAGGAGGCACTGCATCTCACCTGTGTGCTCTGGCAGGACCCAGCTCCCTGCAGGTCTTATCTTTTCCCCAGCTGTTGGTACCAAAGGTCTCAGTGGCCAAATGTTGGCCCAGCTTTTCTGAAGATCCATCCTGGGCTGGGACCAAGAGACTGCTTTGGGGCTCTGTCCTGCAGAGGAAGAAGTAAATGCGTTAGGATATTTGAAGTCATTTCATTAAATATTCAGACCTAAGATTTTCTTTTTTAAAAAATATTTATTTATTTATTTATTTATTTATTTATTTATTTATTTATTATGTATGCAGTATACAGGGGAGGGTATGAGATGTCATCATAGATGGTTGTGAGCTGTCATGTGGTTGCTGGAAATTGAACTCAGGTCCTCTGGAAGAACAGTCAGTGTTCTTAACCTCTGAGCCATCTCTCCAGCCCCAACCTAAGATTTTCTAACCTCCTCGCTAGACTGAGATCATGAGATTATCACTGGCCCTTTTTTGTTCCCTCTGAGTGGAGGGGGATGGGGACTTTCCAGTTCAAAGCAGCCAAGACCCACATCTTCTCCACCTTTCTCTCTTTGTGCCTCGGTGGCTTTGACAGCTGCATACTTTGAAGCCACTTGGAGGAAAAGAGGCATTGAAACTTTAGTAATTTTATAAGAGAGAACTGGACTATATTAAGGTGCTCATCTCTCAGAGTTCATCACTGTAGGACACCCCATCCTGTCCTGACTAAAATAGGGACAGCATTCATGTCTTCTCTCAAGATGACAGAGACCAAAGCATGGAAGGGATAGTTTAGCTTCCTTTGTCCCCTCCTTTTTAAAGACTATTTCTTTTCATTGTCTGTCTGCTCTTATCTACAGTTTATTTTTTTTCGCCATCAACCAGTAGTCATCCAAGCTCCACAAGTATTAAATGGAAAAATTCCACAAACAGATCATATGTATAAACACATACTTCTCTGAGCAGTACAATGAAATCATGCACATGGCTTTGTTGTCTCCCATTTGAGACACCAATCATTCTTTTATCCAATGTATCTATGCTGTATATGCTACCCAACTGTGAATCACTTAGTAATTATCTTTAGCAGATTATCTGACATAGTACTAGACCACTGTGCCCAAGTCACCTCTTTTGTACTTAATAATGGACCTCAGGTGCAAGAGAATGATGCTGGACATTTGACTGTGCCAAGGGGAAGACATAGGTATTTTCATTTTATGGGATGGTAAAAGCACAGTACAATATTTTAAGAGTGGAATTGCATTTATAGTATAATATTTCTCCATTATCATTGCTAATCTCACATGATCCCAGGAATCCACTATGATCTTTGATATTCTTATTGGATATGCAGGTGGGGGGGTTGGATGCTTGAATTTGGACACTGCCTTCTCCATTCAGTATCTGTAGTATCTACAGCCTACCTACAGTACCTACTGGACTCCTGAGTTCCAAGTCCCTCCACAATAAAAGAGAATGCAACCAGTCCCTAGACTGTTGACTTGACATGAGGACAAAGATAACTGATGCCAACCAAAAGATCTAGGAAAAAAGCACTTTTTTATCTTGCTTTTATTTCCTGGAAATCAGCCAATCTGGTGTCTCTTGCAGGGGTGAGGTCACCTACTTGAGATAGCAATTCCCATAAAGACTGAAGGTTCCCTCCTGCTGCCAGACAGTACATGAGAATCACTAATGTACCTCACCTATTTGAGACTCAAGAAGGAACAAGAAGTTGTCTAGTCACTCAGTCTTTGAGCCCCTGTTACTCAAAGTCCTAGATGCAAACCAAGGGGATCCAGGAGCTTGGGGGTCGAGGGTCTTTCTTAGTTCATTATGCTTCCAGATTTCAGGTTAAGCATGCATAGATGAAAGGGCATCAGCTCTTCTGCATCAGGTTCCTGCTGGTTTTATGACTCACAATGAATGCATCTGATAAGCTCTCTGATCTTTAGGGTTTCCAGGGAGAGAGCTAAGCCCAGTCAATAGGGAAGCAAGGGCAGAGCAACTCATTTGTCTCTGCCAGCCACTTATTGGCGCATCTTCAGAAGCAGGGCTAGGAGTCACTGCTAGCCAAGGAGGGTTGGAGATTCTAATCAAGGCTACCTCCTGCCTGGTTCAGGCTAACTCACATTCATTACCTCCAAACTTTAGTGTGGATTCTCTGTATGGAGTTGCAGTGACCCAATCAAGGATGCTACTGTGACCATGAAGTTTATATCCAGATGGTAGAGGAGATCATTATCTCTTAAGTATAAAAAATGTGATTTATTGAATGTGACCAGTTATGATGGGGGTAAGGAAAGTGGGTGAGTTCCTCTTACTACATAGAGTCAGAGAAGACTCCTTTGATGAGCAACAGGGACAGAGAACTTATGGAATGAGGTGGCCTAAAATGTATTCACAGATTGATTGATACTTTTGGCAGACGTAATCTCTTCCCTGGAATACTGGATGGATTTACTGACTCACATACCATGAGTATAATTGTAAAAGTGATCATAGATTGTGTTTGACTTTTTTTTTTTAACAAGGATTCTCCATGTAGCCCTGATACTCACTCTGTAGACCAGGCTGGCCTCAAACTCACAGAGATCTGCCTGTCTCTGCCTCCCAAATTCAGGGATTAAAGGCATGTACCACCTCTGCCCAGCAATGTATGACTTTCAAACTACATCACCAGGCAATGTGTGCCTTGCTCTCTTTTATTGACGTTTATGAGGACCATCATCTGCCACACTGTAAGAACTCTCAGCCCCATGGAGAGGCCTGCTGCCAACAGTCATCACCAACATCCAGCCTCCAGCCATGCGAGTGAGCACGTGGACATGAGCCTCCTAAAACAGGACAAGCTTTTGGCTGAGGACACAGTTCTTGTGACATCCCATGATGACCTCATAAGATGCACTGAGCCAGAACCACAGAGCCACATTCTCAACTCCTAGAAACTATGAAACACAGGTGCTTTTTGGGTTTGTTTTCAGCCATGAGGACTGGGAGTGATTTTTCCTTTCTTTCCTTCTTTATTTCTGTCTTTTTTTTTCCCACAATAATGCATCCCTTCTGCACAGATATCTGCAGAAAGGGGGAGGTGTGGGCTAGACAGAAGGCTTCAAATTCAAAGACCTTAGCACATGCAGAAATGGCAAGAGGTAAGATCAGAGATAAGGTCTTTGCAGTGAAATTTCTGAAATTGTTCACTGGGGAATGTGCTGGCTTGCTCTTTTTCTCTGGCAGTACTAGCTTCAGTTTTCTGGACTGGGGTACTCCACTGGGAAATCTACAGTAAAACAAACAGAAATATAAATTCTACAGGAAGTGCTGAAGGAAGGGACAGGGTCCTCCACAATAGAAAATTCAAGACCTTATTTCGGATATACTAACATTTGTGTGTGTGTGTGTGTGTGTGCGTGTGCGTGTGCGTGTGCGTGTGTGTGTGTGTGTGTGTGTGTGTGTGTGTGTGTGTGTGAGCTCCTCCCCAGCTCCTTCTCTCTAACTGTCTACGTATACACATACACATGTATGCATGGGGAAGCCAGAGGTCAACCTCAGGTGCCATTCTGAGACAGAGCCTCTCATTGGGATTTGCTGCTTACTGAGGTCAAGGCTTGATGTCCAGTGAGTTCTGGACATCTCCACCCTTTCAGAACTGGGATTTTGAGTGTGTGTCTCTACATCCAGCTTCTTACTTGGATGCTGGAGATTAAACTCAGGTCCTCATACTTGTAGGGCAAGCACTCAAGTAGCTGAGCCATCCCCCAGCTCTGCTCAGCTTCCTTACAACTGGAAGAGAGAGTATGAGCTTAAAAATCCCATGTTTCCCAAATGTGGCATAATAGCATAGGTTCCCAATGAGGTTTCTAAATGAGGTCCTAAGACCCATCGTAGATGCAGTAAATGAGTCTCAAAGGAAGTAGATCCAGGAACCTACATGCCAAAGTAACACCCCAGAGGGCCATTTGTCAGATCAAGCACAAAAATCCAAACATACTGTACCATCTGGCCTCAGCGACACCTCCCGCATCTCTCTCTGCTTTTCCATTGTTCCAGCCATATGGTTTTCTTACTGTTTCTCAAATAAATCAAAGCTTTCCTGCCACAGGGCCTTTGCACATGCTGCCCCATGCTCCTGGCATGCACTTCCTGCAACCAGGCTGGCTCTCCTCATCTTCCCTCAAGGGTAACCTTTGCAGGGAGCTATCCCTGACTTCCACATCTCACCTATGAGAGGAACCGCAGGGGCTTGCTGAGTTCATTCTTCTTTGCTGATAATTTTTTAATGTTTTTTAACTGATAACCTTCTGGGTGAGGACATGAGTTCTTGAGGTATGGATTGGTCTCTTTATTACCAAATAATCAGAGTGTCTAGCAGTACTTCTGATTGCTGATGAAGGAATGGATAGATGAACAGATGAATTCTGCTGACTGATCCTATACGGAAATGTAGCTCAGGCTCAGCCCTTTTACAGATCAAGGTGCTGAGTTGACAGGAAGAAAGGACCCTGAAGCACCACAGTGGAACCAGACCTCAGCCCCACCCAGGCATCTTTCCTGTTTCCAGTCCTGCATCTTTTCAAGGCCCACTTCTGATGAAGCATACCCAGAGCTGCATCATCTTCACCACATAGTTATTCATTGTTGAGTTTAGAAAAAAAAAGTACTTAAAAGAAGACAATGTCTTCAGGGACAGGGAGTCAAGTGTCGGCACACTGCACTTCTCAGAGGGAGGGGAAGCCATGGGTGCCAGGTTCCTTAAGGCTTTCCTCCTCCCTGCATTCCTGTTAATCAGAGACCTGGCACTGATGTGCTGCTGCCCGTAGTCATGGCAACGAGGTGTTGATTCCCAGCCTCTGATAAGAGTAAGGGGTGGACTTTCTACAAACTCTCTACGATGCTTGAGTCCCTAGCTGCTTGCTCACATCTCCATCAAAAGCATCTATGGATGGAGCAGAGTTTCTGGCTGTCCCTAACAAAGTACTCATTTAGCCCAGGGCTGGAGGCCAGTCCTCATGACCCTAGCCCTAGGCAGAGTTAACATGATTTTAGAAACAGACAAACAAGGCTGGACCATGAGAGCTTCAGAGCCAGGCAACCTCCATAGAGAGTAGGAAAACAGAAGTCTCAAGGCACAAGTGGGTTGCCTGGGCTGACATGGGCGCTCATGTCAGAACCATGCCTGGAGCTGTGGCCTTTCCAATTGGTCGGTGCTCTGACTGTATTCCTTGGTCATAACAGCAGTTTGCATCTATTTAAGCATCTACGAAATGCCAGACACTGAGATGAACGATTCTTCTCTCTCACCATTTAGCTCATTGCAATTCTAAAGAAGCCCACTGGCAGGTGCAGCCAGTTCCACTGCGTGTGTGTGTGTGTGTGTGTGTGTGTGTGTGTGTGTGTGTGTGTGTGTGGAAAAACTAAGGCCTGGAGATGGAAATACCCAACCAGAATACCAGCAGCACAGGCTATTTATAATAAAAACTTACCGAAGTGGAGATAGAGGGGGAAGGGAAGTACTCTTAAAAATACTTGGAAACTTCAAGGAAGGACTGAGTAGGGGTGTATAGCATGCTGGATAATTCCTCTGGTGTCTGTAAGACATGGTCATCTCAAAAGCTTGGCCTGAACCTTCTCATAACAAGTAGCCCTTGGCCACTGGCTTTTAGACATCTGTGACTCTGACTTTCTCCATCCACTTCTAGCTGTGCCTGTGTGCACAGGGTTTATAACCTGATGTCTTACTGAATGATGAAAACCCTGTACAATGTACAGTATGGTGAACCTCCCTCACTCCCACTGCTGGGGACAGAGACCTAGTAAGGAAAAGGCAGTGATCAGGTCCTACATGCTTGTTCTACCTCAAGGTTGTGAGTGGCCCACCCTGCTTGCCACGGGCCTGGAATCTTCTGTTTCCAATACCCAACAGAAGCCCAGGCCTCCAGGCTCCTGAGCCTCCTAGAAATCCCAGAATTCATCACGGAACTGACCTGGTCCAGCAATAAGATGGATGTGGCTAATTTGTGCCTGGGCTCCTGGGACTCTGGCCTGGAGTCTTGGAACTCCAAGTCTTTCTCAAGGTTAATCTAGTTAATTATGCCTGCTTGGAAGTAATCTACAGGAGCCTTGACCCTGTGAGCTTTGTGATCATGGCTGGAAAACAAGTAACAAAGCCTGAGAGAAGCCAGGGATTCTGCTGTGCTGCTGTGGGAAGTGCCATTTGGATGCGGGGAAAGTCATGTTCATTTTAGCAAGAAAAAAAAAAAACTGAATGAAAAACAAGAAAAGTTTCACAAGTCAACGTTTTCCTCTGCTTTTCATTCAGTGCCCGACAGATGTTCACTGAATAAGGACTTCATGGCGGATCACAAGAACACAGACGTCTACACCAAGCTGTAGTTTTTGCCTTCAGAAAGTTTTCATCACGGGAGGGGAGAGGGATTCCCTAAATTAGAAAATAAAGTGCAGAAGACTAAATTTTCTGGCAGATAGAAGCCTATGAGGCAGTGAAGCCACAGACCAGCACCTAACCCAGTCTGGAGAGTGTGGGCAGGAGACCAAGGTGAGTTCCCTGGAGGATGAACAGAAACTGGTCAGCATAGAGCAGAAAGGCAGCCAGAGCAGGGAACCGTCTCACAACTACGCGGGACACAGTGTATTAGAATAGACAGAAGGGGTGGAGGAAGAAGGTAAGAGCTGAGGAAGAAAACAGAATCTTTCACAGTCATGTGGACGGCTGTTTCTACAGTCTTAATGGGCATTTGAGCCACTTAGATTTCATACTGGGGCGAGTGCTGACTCAGTGGGTCTGGGAAAGCTTGGGTGACCTCATTCTAACCCGTCCTGGGTGCTGCTGGTCCCTGGAACACACAGGGTACTCACACATTTGGGGTTCTCAGGTTGCAGATTCTACAAGAGATTTGGGCTTGATCCTAGGCTGACCTATGTAGACATCCCTCTCTGTCTCTGTCTCTGTCTCTGTCTCTGTCTCTCTCTCTCTCTCTCTGTGTATGTGTAGCACTCTTGCATATCAAGAATCATCTGGGTCTCAAGTGTCAGTTAGTAACAGCAGAATAGTTCAATGTGGAAAACTCAGCTCCAAGTTTCTTGTCCAGCTCCTACCTGGCCTGGGTTTTGAGCGCTTATCATAGAACACACCTATATGCTGCCCATATCTCCAGTCCTTCCCTAGTCTACCAGTCATGCATCTTTCCACAGCTTGGCCTATCAACTGCCCATCTGTAGTGAGAAATCAACCTGCCAAGCAGGTTGGATCTGCCTAGAAGGAATGGTTTCCCACTTGAGTATGCCATGAGAGTAATTAGGTAATACTGTGAAAGCATGTGGCTCAGGAGTTCCATGGACATGGGGTCCAAGCCCCTTTTCTGCCATTGTCTGTGGTCAAGGGCAAGAAATGGTACCTCTCACTCCAGTCTAGAATCTTGGCTTCTGCAATTATTCAACTGTTCTCTATTCAGAACATAGTTATTGAGTGCCTACTATATACTTGTCATTCAATACATAGTTATTGAGTGCCTACTGTATACTATTTATGGGAGTCAGCCAGATATGATGACAAAGCCTCCCTTGCAGTGTGTAGCAGGGAGCAGAGTCTGGAGAACAGGCACATAAAGGGATAAATATGTAGAGCATCAGATGGGGATGAGAGCTGCTGAGAGAGTAAATGGAACACAACGCAGGAGGCAGAATGCTCCCAGGACAGAGATAAAGTGCTCCTGAGAGGACACTGCAATTTCAAATGAGGTAATCGGAAGTGATATTGCAGTAAAAGCCTGAAAATGGCAAGAGAGTGAGTCCTGAGCATGCTGAGGAGAATGGAACAGGCAGAGGGCCCAGCCAGGACAGATGCCCCAAGGTAGGAACATACCAGAGACTGAGGACTAGCAGTGAGCTGGGGTTGACTGAGCAAGGGATGAATATGTAGGGTGATGTCAGGCAGACAGTGAGGGGCCAACTCACAGTGGTTTGTTTGCAGAACCATTGCAAAGAACTGGATTCTCATTTCAGTAGGATGAGAAGCTGTTGGTGAGTTCTGAGCTGAGGGATTATGATCTGATTCAGATATTTAAAAAAAATCTCCTTTGGCATTCGCTCAGGGGAGACAGTAAGGGAACTGGTAAGATCCGGGTGAGACAAAAGGCAGGGTGGTAGGTGGTAGGTGGAGCTGGTACAGAGCTGCCATCATGCTTAGCAGGGCCAGACTCTCAGCTAAGGCAGAATCAACATGAACAGGGTTTTCACCTGGATTGGGCATTGGGCATGAAAGAGAGAGGTCAAAGATCACCCAACAAAGTATGTGACCCGAGCTGCCAGGAGATGGAACTGTTTCTGAGCTGGGGGGTGGGGTGGGTAGAAAGGTGTTTGAGTACATTGCTTTGCAGTTCAGACCTAGAGATAATACTTTGCATTAGCATATATTAATTACATGCCACACAAGGTTTCATTATGGCGTTTTCATGCATGTCTACAACATGTTTTGATCATGTTCACCCCAGTGCCATCTCTCAATCTCTTACCACCCTTCTTCTTCTCAACCAGCTGCTTATCTACTTTCCTGTCTTTTTTATTACTTACTTTGGCAACCCACTGAGTTTCATCATGGTTACTTACAGACACATGGGCACTTTGCCAGTCACTACACCACTCAAGAAAATCTCTCTCCCTTCCCACCCACTGCTAACTACTTATGGGTCCTCAGGGAAAGGTGGGACCTCACAAGCCAGCCCCCCAAATGTTAACTTCAGATGCCAGCTAGATACCCTCACAGGGCTGGTCAGCAGCAGTAGGATACAGAAACCTGGGCTTTGGCGAACCCACGGGATCCAAGACACGCATCTGAGAGATGCTGGCACCCAGTACAGCAAAAGCCAGCATCAGGACCATCTCAGGTTAAGATGGATCACCTGGCCAGACTGTTGGGGACTGGGCAGGGAGGCATCTCTGAGGCCCTTGTCCCAGAGGAGTTTGGAAATAAGAAGATGGCTCAGTAGAAGTGCTTAGGTCTGATGGACTGGCCCCTAAGACATGCTCACCAAGTGCAGAAAGGTCCAGTTCTCCTG
This sequence comes from Sigmodon hispidus, assembly GCA_004025045.1. Classification (NCBI taxonomy): domain Eukaryota; kingdom Metazoa; phylum Chordata; class Mammalia; order Rodentia; family Cricetidae; genus Sigmodon; species Sigmodon hispidus. Next base: position 55,744 of record PVIH01002068.1, read on the forward strand.
TTTAGATGCATTGATTGATTGATTCATTCATCCATCCATCCATTATTAGCTCCTCATCCCTTTCCTTTTTAAGCTAAGCATCATTTTACATGAGTCCTTCTCTTAAGTCTGAAGTCTAGCAGTAAAGATGGGGCCAGACATATAATAAATCATTCCAGATGACTCAAAAACACCCAAGAAAGAAAGAAAGAACATGAGGATGAGACATGTCTGTCTGTGGGGGAATAAAGCTAACTGGGTACAGGAGTCGGATTTGGTCCAGGAGGATGTGACGAGCAGCTAGACAAGAGCTGACATTATCTGCCTGATCGCTCACCAGCCTGGTGACCTCAGCCTAGTCCTTTCCTTCCTGCTGAAAGTGCAGTCATCTCACAGAGCTGCTGTGAGGAAGAGACAACATGTGCTCAGAGCTTAGACAGTGCCTGGCACTTCCAAGCTTGCCTCCAGGGATCCACTCATTGCTGATTCTGATGGCTTTTCTCCAGAGAGCCTGAGGTGAGGGACTCTGGGCAAAGAAGAAGAGGGACTAAAGTTGGGGTGCCCTTAAGGGTCTGTTGCTTAGCCTCTACCTTGGGGGTTAGCTTTGGTGCCTACCAGGATGACTGGTTGCTTCAGCACTTGTCAATAGTATATCCCCATTCCCCACCATGTCCTGGCTTCTTCCTTAGTAATCCAAGTATGGAATTGCCCCTCTCTCTCCGTTCAGGGACACACACCCACTGGACTCTTCTGGGAGCTCCTGAAGGCAGAAGAATCTTGAGATTACACACACAGATGCACACATGTACACACACATCACACACCTTCTTCCCCAATCACACACATACACAACTGCTGCCCAAGGCTGTATGCAGTTTGGACAACATTCTTAACAAGCAGAGAGAGGGTAAGCAGCTGCGGAAATCCACAGAGAGGACCAAGCGGACAAGCCACAAATCTTGATGGCAGGCTGCGAGCAGGCGATGAGCTCCTGAGGTCTGGGCTCGTTAGTTTTGAAATAACACAGCAGAGAAGTGAGATAAAGGGTTTCCATGGGAGAAGCTGTCAGATACCTCGTCTCACACTGCTGGAGCCACTGTTGTTGGTCCATCTCTCTGGGTTAACTGTATTCCTGGATCCCAGTGTCAGCATTTGTCAGAGCTGGCACAGCCCTGGAGGACACTGAGCCCAAACATGGATAAGCTGTAGTCTTGGGGAAAACAAGTGTTGAGGGCAGGATACTCAGAGGATCAGGGACAGAACTGAGACCTTCATCTCTGCAGCTGGAGTAGGTGCCAGTGGTTGGTCAGACTCCTGGTTCTTACTACCACATAAAAAGAACCATCATTCTGGCTGCAAATCCCCCCTGGATCTCATTTACAAAAGGTTATCTCCAACTCTAGAGACATGGCAACCAACAGCCAGTGACTCACTGATGCCATTGTACTAATGACCTACTCTCTTGCTTCAAGGCAGGACCAATGCTGTGTGTGGGCCCATTGAACATGCTTAGCACACTTCTATGAAAACATTGGTGCAAGTCATATTTGAAGATCCCCTGAAATGATCCCCAGATGAATTCATATCTTTACTGAGCTTTCTTCCCCCACACTGTCCTGCCTCTTCTGTATTTTTGTCCCAAGCTCACTCCACCATAAGTTAGTCATGCTCTGGCCCCCCTTGCATCTTCTAAGACACAGACCCAAGGTTCTTCTCTATCAAGCTACTGAATGCAAAGCAATGGTGAAGCCAGTTATTGTCTAGGTTGTAATCTCTGCTTTGCTATTTCTTGTGTGTGACCCACAGGAAGTTATTAAACATCATCAAGCCTGAGCTTTCTACTGGGGGTATGGGAAATGTTCTCTAGATGTTAATATGAGCTTGCCTTCTAAGGTGATGGAGAAATGTTTAGCACATTTCTTGGACACTCAGTAAGTGATTGATGTTATTTTGTTTGTTTTTATGATGGTGGCAGTGATGATGGTGATAATGATAGTGATGATAATGGTTGGTGATATGGTGATGGTGTTGGTGATGATGGTGACAGTGGTAATGAAGTGGAGGTAGTGATGATGCTGGTGATGGTGGTGAGGGTAACAATACTGATGCTGATTCTGACAGTTATAACAATGGCTCCATACCACCCCCGCTGATCAGTAGAAAACTTTCAGAAGCTCTGGCACCAATCACCAGCATCTTCTGCCCTGTTAGGCTTACCCCAGAGGCCCCATCATTTGTCTGTACAGCCCTCTTCTCCCTGTGGGAGACAGGGAACTCTGGAGGAAGACAATGTCTAGCTTTATACTACAGTAGCCGTTTCTCAATTCCAGCTCAGGTGTCCAGTCCTTCCACTCATGGAAATGTCTCCTCCATATCAACTTGGAAAATGCAGTTGTTGGCAAAGGTCTGCTCCTCTGTGGACATATTTATCAGCCTTTTAAAAGTCAAACCCATTACTTGAGAATTGTGGGTTTATTAGGGAAGTTTCTCTCTATTAGGTAGCTAGACTCATGATTGTCTCTTACTGGTTTTGATGGACTCTTCTTGGCCCCAAAGGGGATTTCAGATGTGTGTGTGTGTGTGTGTGTGTGTGTGTGTGTTCCTGTGCATGCACACATACTAGGACATCTTAGGAGAGCCCCCTAACACACAGGTATGAACAGCTGTCTCTTAAAGCATCACAGTTTCTCGACTGATAACAGGGAGACATTTAACAGTCAGGAGCCACTGGAGGTTAGGGATCAAGCTGACTGGAGCTTCGAGCTGGTGCTGCTGTTTTCACGCTGTGATCTCAGATGAGCCCTTTCACCTCTCTGGCAACGTGATGATAATTACAGTATCTGGCTCTCTGAGAAGACACAGGCGGGATGCATAAGACTTTTCCTGGTGCAGAGAAGGCACTCCATCAGATTTAGCTGTCACTGTGGTTGCAATTATTCATTGTAAACAGCTGTAGGAGACACTCTTGGAGTCTTCCTGTCTGCTTAAGCCCATTCCTTTGCCTAGATTGCCTTCTCTCCCCATCTTCTGCAGAGAAAGAAAGCCCCACGCACCCTTTGAGGCTCAGGTCAGCCATTCCACCCAACTTCTCTCATGTTTTACACTGGCTTTCTCCTACCATGCTCTGGAACCACTAAGGCCACAACGGCATATGCTGCATGATGCTGGACAAGGCCACTTGAGTATTCAACTCCCAGTTCCGTTGTTTTGGAGAGATGGGGATAATAATATGTTATGTATTTAGATGGTTATAGCAAACACACATTTATTAGGCTGAGTACAATATCTTATCATAATTATAATTGCAATTACAATCTAAAGAAGGTTGTTAAGACCAATATGAAAAGGAATTTCCATATGTAAGGAGCCCCATGGCTATCCTTTCTCATTCATCAGGTTTTGAGACAGCTTGACTTCAGGCTTGCCTGGAATAGTTTGGGAAACCTGAAACACCCCACCATGCCCTCTGAAGAGCCTTTCTAGAGACACTTTTGCGGATCTGATTCTTCTTAGATTCTAAATTACCCACATCTTTTTGCCTCTTTCTTACTACTTTTGGGGGTAACATAGTGGATCATTAGTCTTTAAGTCAGCACCCCAAACTGTAGTGTCAGAGTGAAAGGTCTCTGTATTGGTGAAGACCCTACTAAGCACCAAGCAATCCATCAGATATATAAAACCCATCAGGTCATTCAAACTCCCAAAGGTCTCCAGGTAGATATCACAAGAGGTTCAGAAATGTAGAGTGACTTGCTTAGGGACTCAAAATGCATTGAGAAAGTCTAACTTGGTGTATTTGACTTCTAGACAGGACATGGCCCCATGACCCAGATGACTGTCTCCACAGTTTCTAGTCATCACATCCCTTTTTCCCTCTGGCCCTGTGGACAACGCACTTCCTGCTGGTTCCCATTGTCTTCAGCTGGTTCCTATTGTCTTCATCCCTCACCTGTGCCCAGCTCCCTGGCTGCTGTCTGCTTGGTCTATTGACCAAGTCATTCAATCAACCAGCTAGCTTGCCCTGACAGCTAAAAAACACCCTGTTCACCAATTTCCCCACTGGCTTCTTTCAGAGGTCCAGGAAAGCTCCCTAATTTGGAATTTGCAATGATTCTGACATAGAACTTACATTTCTCATTCCAGTAAGAAAAAAAAAAAGATGAAATGTCATCACACAACCCCCGGGGGGCTCCTAGGAAAGAAGCCAGCAACCAAAGAGCTGTGTTTTCACTTTTTTCCTCTTTGCTTCTCCATTCTGCTCACACTCACCTCTGCTCACACTCAACTCTGTGCTGGGATGTGACTGACAGCACCATTATCCATGCCAATATTCACAAGCCACAACAGTGGACACTCACGAGGTTTGTGATGCCCGCTCTGCCAAGTGCTTGGCGTGTGTGTATTCTTGTTTATCTTCATTACTATGTCAAGAGGCTAACACAAGTGTCAACTTCATCTTGCTAATGAGGAAACTGAGGCAAGGAATGGATCCTGATAATAGGTGATAGAGATGGGATTCTAATGCCCAGCAATCTGGCTCTAGGACATAATCTTCTTCAACTGTGCCTCTTGGGATGGGCATCCAAGAGGAGGGCACATTTCTGAATGCCAATTAGTGAACCCCTAACTCCGGGCTTTGTGGAGCATCACATAATAGGGCCAGATATCTTCGTGACCTTCCTTCCATTGCTGTTTGAAGAAGCAGAGGCTAGAGTTAGCAGCAACACTACTTCCAGACCTCTGTCTTGAAGATCCCTGCTGACTGTGTCTTCCAAGGGAGTAATAGTAAGGGTTTCAAAAACATCTTCTCTAGGTTTGAATCCTGCCTGAGGACAGTGATATTTTGCTCTTGGGGGCCAGCCATCTATTGAGAACTTGTGCTCTGTGCTGTGGATAATATCGGGAAGACACAGATAGAATAGTGTGTGAAGTCCCACCAGCCCCTCTCCTGCAAAAAGACCCTGTGGAATCTTTATGACTTATTTCTAGAGTGGATGTGCAGTGAGGCCTCCTCCTTTGCATGGGAATGGAAACACATAGATTACTGAAGGCGTGCACTGAAAGGCAAGAAGGCTGGCCCATTTAGAAGAACTCATGATATTATTCCCCCCACTTATTTGACTGGTAGGGTATAGACAGGACTGTGGCTTCCTCTACAGATATTTTGGAGTCTTTGGTAAAACTGGCTGGAAGTCTGAGACAAGAGGCAGGGCACAGTAAGAGGCAATCTAACACTCTGAGGCCAACTACCCAGCTCTCAGCTCGAATGCCACTTCCTCTTTAGAAGCTGCATATTATGGCCATGTTCTTTACATGTAACTAAGAATGCTCACAGGTTTATGTGTGTGCATAAGGGAAGTGCAGCCAGTCCTAAATGGCCTTAGCATCTAGACACATCATAGAGCCGGGGAAACTATATCCAGGGTGACCATTAAACCATTGTCCAAAGCGGGTGGAGTGTTGGCAGTAATTACTCAGCGGGGACATCATCTTTTTCCTTGTCTTGGAACCTGAAGCAGAAACCTGGTTTGCAACACTCTGTTCTGTTTATATAAGCATGCTCTCATTTTGCCTCCTATCCAAGTTATACATCCCATCCATCAGTGAATGCAGAACATCCTGACTCCAAACAACTCAGCCCCCACCTCCTCTCCTACATCTCTGTTGTTGCTTTCTGCCGCACACTCACTCACTCCATTGCTCAAACGGACAGTGTGGTGGGATTCACCTTTGACCCCAACCAGTCCCAACTCTGTGCAGACAGCAGAGCTGTCCTTGCAACTGTGCCATTTTCTTTTGCAGAATCTCAAGAAACAACCCTCAAACTCTCAGTGGGGCTCCTCAAGTCTTCGAGGACTAGCACTCCACCATCGAGGCTCAACTGCTTCTCATTCACTGTGCTCAGCCCATCTCAAGGGCTCACCGAGCTCTGAACAGACCCCGCACCAGGGAGACCTTCTCTTCGCACATGTGGTACACTATAGACTACAAAGGCATGGCCTAGAGATGAACTGCTATGTTCAAACCCCAGTGCCACCACTCATGAGTAATCGATTGACCTCAGCTCTCTGGGATTCATAGGACTGTCCACCTTCTAGGGTTATGGGCAAGGATAAGTGGACATATACAGAGCTCTGGGGACAGTGACTTGTAGGGAGCAAGTGCTCTGTGTCAACTAATTTTAAATGAGCCATTTTCAGTTGGTTTTACTTTTAGTTCTTTTTTCACATCTGGCTGAAGACACCTCCTCCAGGAAACCTTCCCTGATTACTTAGGCCTCTTGGATTGCTCACTTCTCCATGAGCGATTCACCACTCCCTTCCATTTTGTTTAAATTTTTGTTTCCCTGATTACTTAGGCCTCTTGGATTGCTCACTTCTCCATGAGCGATTCACAACTCCCTTCCATTTTGTTTAAATTTTTGTTTCCCACAGTAGACTGGAATCCATGGAAGAAGAGCTCTGGATTTCCACTCCATTATGCCCTTAGATCTAGGAAAGCGCTAGGTTCTTGGAGTGTTTTCAGTGACACTTTCTGTATAAAAAGACTGATCAGAATGGCATTTCCATCAAGATAACAAAGCAGAGGATAACATGGAGTTGTGGCCAGGTATATTACTCACTGTGGTCACAGAGTCCGCTTGAGACTATCTCCCAGGTCCTAGGACACTGCCATTTGGAATAGATGTTTCTACATGATAGGTACATCCCGAGGGGCTGAGAATCTTACACACACGGGTGGAATGTAACTCATTTCTGTACGAAGACACTTCCCTGCCTCCCACTTTTTAGAAAGTATAGCTCCTTAGTTCCAGGTGAAGAACGAAGAATTGCTGTTTGCTCACACTGCCCTCCCTCTCCTGTGTCCTCCACCAAGCGGAGTCTGAACTCACAGGCTTGAATCCCTGCTTTGCTATAGACTGGTTATGTGACCTTGGGCACTTTCGCTTTTTTCTGGCTCAGTATTTGTTCCTGTAAAATAGAAGGTGTGACAATGCTGATTTCCCCCTGGCTGCGGTGATAATTCAGTGAACTAATGGATGACCCATGTCACATCGTGGGGCATGGCATGACTCAGCAATGCCCTTCAACACCTTTGTAATGTACCCATTGCAATCTCCACACCTCTATGCTCTTCCTCTTCCTCCTGATATCCCTGTGTGGCCCACATACTGGTTGGACTCCTCTGTGTCTCAGCTCTAGGCACAGGGGGTCAGGATCACAGAACCACCAACTAACAGGCAAAATGGTCTCTGGTCATTTCAGCTATGGGCTATTCTTTTCATTTAGCCTTAGAGATAAGGACGGGGTGGGTGTGTTGTCTGTGACAAGGTGCTTTGTAGGGGAGAGAAAGAGAGGAGAAAGAGAGAGAGAGAGAGAGAGAGAACATCCTGTTACCACTACAGACAACAGAGCTTTGCCTCTTCAGGGGAACACTGGGAGGCAGTGTGGACCACACTCTCTAGTCACTCCACCCATGCATGAAAAAGCTCACAGTAGTTGTGAGTGGGAGGACATTCCAAAGGGGCATGAATCCAGGTTTTGTGGGCAGGCACTGACTCTCAGTGGCCAGAGAGAATGGTCAGGGAAAACACTGGTCTCCTCTCTTGGAAACCAGGCTGATATGTTCAGAAATGTGTGTGGAGGAGCTACGAACAGTGACGGTGACAGCATTGGATACTGCAGATATGTCTGAGAATAGAAATGAGCTGGGGGAGTGCTGTAGTGTGCCTGTGCCCCCAAGGAAGTATAACCATAGGCAAACATCTGGCTTGCCTGGAGCTTTCACCAATGGATCTTAAAGTCTGGATGCAAACTTCTCATACCTTATCGGACCCTCTCCTACATCCTCATCTTCATTCCAGCCTTCTCCTAGTGTTGAGTTCTATCCCAGTAGACACCCTTAGGCTAGAACAATCAATCAGGAGGCCAAGACCCTCCAGATCATCTTAGTCAGACTTCCAGCACCATGACAAATGTCTGAGGCAATCATCTTATAAAGAAGAGGAGGGTATTTGGGGTTAGAGCTTTCGTCCATGACCTGCTGGCTCCCTTGCTCTGGGAGGAGAGTGTATGAGAGAAAAGCTGTTCATAGCACAGCCAGGATACCAAAGTAAGAGGCAAAGGAAGAGACCAATGCCCCCTTGCCCCCCCCACCCCCCGCAGCATGTGCCCAATGATCTAAAGCTCTCTGATTGGGCTCCATCTTTGACATGCTCTACCATTCCCCAGAGTACCAAGCTTGAGGAGTAATCCTGTCATGCATAAGCCCTTGGGGCATCACTTAGGATTTAAACTTAGGCAAGACCTTTCTTCCTTTAAGACTCAGAGAAGGGATGTCACTGGCCCCTGGTCACACAGACAGTAGGTAAATAGCAGAATCATTTACAGAGCGTGATCCCCGACACTTGTGCTTCAGCCCACTCAGCTCAGGGCTCCTTTGGAAATTCCGCCTCTTCTCATTTCTCCAATTTCTCCCTCTGGCTGGAGCTCAAGGTGAGGCTGGTTGGAAGATGAAGAAGTCCAATTGGATGTTGGATGCACAACTGGCAATTAGTAAAAGCCTTCAACCCACCATGGCCTCGGGCTGAATCTCCAAGCCAAGCTGGCTTAGCTCACTGTTTAAAATGCATCCTTCTGTGTTGGAACAGTTTCAGAAAGAAAAAAAAAACCAAAACACCAAAAAAAAAAAAAAAAAAAAAAAACCCACCAGGATTTTGTCTTTTGTTGCCACTTAAAAGAAGGGAGAAAATCACAAACTCATTCTTCCTCTCACCAGAGAGTAGCCCATTTAAGAAACTCAATCAAATGTGTTCAGCCAAGGCCCCAACAGGAGGAACCCATTTCTCCAAATTAGATGAGCTAAAAGGAAGATGGCTGAGACTGGAGAAGAAGCCACAAGGCTGGTGTGGCAGTGAAATTACCCACTATGGAGGGCTCTCATCCAATGCAAGACGGAGAGGACAGTGGTCACGTGTGACATGATGTTCTTTCGCCTGACACTGGGGCTCAGCTCATGTCCCATGGACCTACAGATCCTCTTTGTCAGTGTCCTATTGAATCATGAGGCTGACCCTGAGACCCACATGCCAGATCCAGGAATGCAACAGCCTCATGGGAAGGAGTACTCACGACAGAATGCTCAGTAGTCAGCCACAGCTGTGGCATGGTGATCCACCATGATCAATTGTAAGCTCCATCATGGGCTTGCTGTTAATGATTGTTAAGGACTGAAAGTTAGAAAGGCTTCTAATAAAGTAAACATAGAAACGCACACATCATCATCTTGGTTGATGCAGTTCCCTTTAGTAACCTTAGACACAGTCACTTTCGTACTCTCTATTGAACCTCAGCCCTGATCTCTCCGCCATCTCAATGCTTTCTCCACAATATATTCTGAATCCAGTAGCTTCAGACTCTAACAGATCCCAGTCTGATCCCAGTCCCCATCACCTCTCACTCACATTATTGCCAGCATCTCCTAACAGGTCTCTCCACATCTGACTTCACCTCCTGTGATCCACTCTCAAGGAGCAGTCAAAGGAATCCTACTAAAAAATCAAGGCAGATCCACCTTTATAGTCCTCTGTAATAATTTCCTTAAGTATATCCAATCACAAGGGCCATATTCTAACCCATCACCACTCTGAATGGGATCCCCATTCCTTTGTCCTGTTCCCTCCATGTGGACTCTTCACTGTTTTCCAGAGGCCTCAGGACCTTTGCACAGGCTACGCCTGCCTCCTGAGCTATCCTAGCAACTCTATGACTTCACCCCTCACGTTCTCAAGGCCTCTGCTCTGAGTGACATTTCATCCCAACAATGCTATGCAAACTGTTTACAATCACCCCACGGTGCATTTTCATCCTGGTTATTTCCCTTGGCTGTGTTTCTTAACCAGACAGCCAGATATCGGCATGTTTACATTCTGTGTTGTGCCTCTCCCTGGCTCTTGATGAATCTAAGTTTCTCAAGGGCCTGGGTGCAGTCTCCTTTGTTCACAGCTGTTTCCTGGCTCCTTGATAAGGACTCAGTTAAATACTTGCTAAATAACATGCAATGGATTCCACATGCCACCTGTAGCTGCTCGCTACACACTGCTGGGTTCTACTACGCTTAAAGAAGGATGCAAAACAAGCTTTTATGTAAGAATGTGCATAGTGTGTGATCATGGACTTATGCAGGGTCTGTGTTGAGCATGAATGTCACCTGTTACATGTTCAGACTCTTGAGGAAAGGTCAAATATAATAGCACCAGTGAATAGACCTAGATATTAATAACCTACTCACACCTGGAGAATTAAATATATTACTATGCAGACAGTAGTGTGGGATTATTACAGGTGAGTCTTTCAGTGATTTGGATTCCAGTATTGTTCTAAACATACACATTTAATTCTGACTATGAGGACATATTTCCTTTTTTATATTGAAGACAAGAAAACTGAAGCTCAGAGTGTTTCATAATTTATCCAAGGTAACATAGTAGAGCTAGATCTTAAAAGTCTAAAATCAGTCTGTTGCCCCTCTTCTCTTTCTACTCCTGAGTACAATCTCCTTCCTTCCTGGTATCTGACACTCCCTGCCCAGGATAGCAGAGTTTAGGCTTAGGACCATGCACTGTGTTTTACAGGTAAGGCCCAACATCTCTAAATATTAGAATCCTCACATCAAGAGCTGTAGAGGGGCTCCAGGCAGCTGAATTTGGCTTGATTAAATCAAGAAGAAAAATCAATTATATTTAAATAAAGAAAGGAGACTGGAAATCAGGTACAATGACTTCTTAATTACGACACCTAATCACTGGCTGAAAAAAATAACTGGAGTATTTCATTTCATATACAGCCTCACGCATCTGTGAGGACGGGTTCTTAATGAGATCACATTACCCCACTTGACTAGTAATTGGCTAGGCGATCCTGACCACTTCTTTAGCAGACATGATCAGGCATAATATCCAGAGCTTTCTCAGGACGTGACAACATGGGATGCTTTAGTGGGAGAGAATGGGAGCATTGCAGAAAAGCAGCCGGCCCTTAACGTCCCATTTATTTGCAGTACAATTCTCCTGGAAGAGGATGTGACCACTGGGCAGGGCTAGGTGTGATGCGCCAGGCTTCTGTGATTAAATGGCTTTTTCTCTCCACAGCTCAGAGTCACTACAAACATAGGAGGCTGGGGAAGATCACCAGCAATCAGTGACCAAATGCTTCAAAGATGTTCCAAGTCTCACCATTCAGCTGCTGGCATTGAGCCTTCTAATTGGTCCCTCTGTCTCTCCTACCTCCTCTCTTCCAGTCTTTTGCCTTTTTAGCAGCTCAGTTCATTGTTATAAACCACTTCTCAGTGAGTCATTTCCTTGATTAAAACCCTCTGGCTTCTTCTTGAGACTAGAGATGTCCAGGCACCCTGCCATGGCTCACGAGGCCAGACACAACCTTGTCTCAGCCATCCATCTCTCCAGTCCTTCATCCCCTTCCCCAAATCCTTTGTTCTGAGCATCAAACCTCAGCTATCCATCTCCGCAGTCTTTGGCATCCCTCCCCAAGTCCTTTGCTCTGCTCCAAATGCTCAACTTGATAGAGCCCATCACATGTCTCTTGCTCTCAAATCTTGGTACGTTCAGTTCCCTTTACCTGGGGCATCCATCCTTTCTATTCACAGCTAACTCCTGATCCACCCCGCCCCGGACCACTCCTCACCTGGCTGGTCGTGCAGGCTCTCCTCTATGCTTTCATAGTAGCTACCTACTTTCTTCTGCACTGCAGAGTACCATCTGGAATAGATGTTGTGTATGAGCTCTGGGAAGGTCAGGAGCTCTGTTGATTTGTTTCATTCTCAGAAACCAGCATGCTGTTAGCCTTAGAGTACACAACCCTTTGAATAAGTGAGTGTAGACTTGACTATGATGCTTATCGCATGTGACCACCCAGGAGACATACAGACTCCTCCTTGTGAGATACAGGCAATACTATCTCCATCTGAACTCTTGGGTTAGGAACACCTTTGCTAAGACTTAGTCTTCTTGTTCTTATGACCCCTGAAGAAAATGTTTTGGGAAAAAGACATCAAGGATCTAGTTGTCAGTCATTCACAAAATGGCAGGCATTAACCAAGTGCTTGAGCACTGGAAGCCTGACCAAGCTGAGATCTCTGCCCCACACGTGCTTCTTAGCAGGTGTGCAATTGGTCACCCACAACTCTAGAGACATGGGTCTTCAAAAGTTCTGTTTACCAAAGAGAAGATTGAGGCACTGACACATGCTACGGCCTTTCTGGTGTCATGAAGATGGTATCCAGTGGGTATGTGAATAGGACACATCTCACCTGGTTCCCATCGAGATGCCCAGGCCATCTTTGGGAATAGGAGGATCTTCAGAGGCACCAAATGATCCCATTCCAATAGAAATTGTCTCTTAGCTGTATATCTTTGGGTGCTTTTAGGCTTAACTAAGGTATGGAATATTAGAAAGAAAGAGCCCATGAGAGGTCAGGTTAGTCTAAGAAGATGTCTAGAGACCATGGGTCTTATGCATGGGGACTGTGCTAAGGCTGCCACCTTAAGAGTGTTTGGAAGGGGGATTTTCTCCCCAAATCTACTTTTACCACCTATAACTTGTAGAAGTTGAGTATTAAATGAATCACAAAATTTACTAATTCATTGATTAAACTGGTTATTTATGAACAAATATTGATGGGAAACTTACTATGGGCCAGGTGATAAACTAAGAGCTTTACAGGCATTTCATTATTTAATACTTGGCCCTTAAAGTTAAGCTAATTCAGAAATATTAAAAATAATTATTCCCATGGTATAGATACAGAACCAAGAGTTAGTTATAATTAACCAATAATGAGAATACTTGACATTAGTGGGTCATTTATTATGGACTTGGCACTATGCTAACACAATATGTCAAATTTAATCTTCACAGTGAAGTTATAGCATAGGTGTCATTAATATCCAATTTGACATGTGAAGGGATTGGCGTTTGGAAAGGTTAAGCCAGTTGACTGGGTCAGCAGCTAATATCATAATGAAGCCTGATTCTTAGCCCAAGTCTACTTAATCCCAAATCTCTCTCTCTCTTCATGGTCCATGAATGACCTGCATTGAATTCCACAGGACATACTTGTGGGTCCACATCATAGCCCTGGAGTCTGAGGGTATGTCAGAGGAATGTATATATTATAAGGAGTTATGGCAATTGTTCAAGCTTGATACTATTACTACCACTTTTGGGGGTAGGAGCCTGCAGCTTTCAACTGGGAAGGGAAATGTCCCATTTCGGTATCTCACTCAGCTGATTTTGAAAAATATACAGAATGAAGAACAGGTGAGATGCTCCCTTGGTCCCCAGAAGACTTTGAGAACTGTAAAACGAAGACACAGAAGACATTCTGATGCCCATACTCCAGCAGATGTGTTTGCGCAAGTCGGTTTGATTACAGGTACTAAAAATACCTCCTTCAAATTTAGGAGTCCGCAGCATTTCCTCGTGCTTTTACCAAAAGGCAGTTTAAAAAAAATCCTTAATTCAGTCCTTTCCCCATCTCTTTCAGCGAGTTATTAGTATTGATGTTGGAGTCCTAGAGTTTGCTATCAAGAATGATAAAGGCAAATCACAGAGGCATTTTCTCTGATTACGGATTCTCTGTGTGTTCGCTTCTCTGCTTCCTGCCAGTGTTTCTATGAATCAGCAAAGCGCCAGCTGTAACCTTCCACTTCCTTGGGGGGCTGAATACCAGACTTCAACTACTCCTCAAAATAAGCCTCCCACCCAGGGTAGGCAGTCCCTGCTTCCTCCCCCTCTTTCTTGTGTGCATTTTACATCTAGGATATAACTGTCAGAACTCAAAGGCTCAAAGACTTGATTCAAAGATGATGACAGTAATTTGGCCAAAGTGGAAAAGCTTGTGAGTAGCAGGACAAGGTCCAGGTCTCTCTGAGACGGGAGCTCTTCCCAAGGCACCTGGAATCCTGACCTTTGCCACTCATGCTCTTGTGATCTCATGCAGATGACTAGGCCTCTTAAAGCTCAGTTTCTCATCTATACCATGAAGTTAGTACTGCCCAGTCCGAAGGGTTCCTGGAGGATTAGATAAAACACAGTCCATGGGAATTATCATTGCATCACCACCATCAATGCCATTATCACCGTCATTATTATCCTAACCACTGCCACATCATCATCACTGTCACCATCATTTGATTACTGGTAATATCATCACCATCATCACTACTACCACTTACCAGCAGCAACATTGTCAGCATCATCACTAAGAAATCACCAGCTGAAGCACTACCACCACCAGCATCATCAGATATTTCATATGACAAGCTGGTGCAAAACAGTTATCTGCAAAAAAAAGTTTTTTATTTTTTTACAGTGCTTAACTTTTTCTAGTAAGACAAAAAAAAAAAAAAAAAAAAAAAAAAAAAAAAAAAAAAAAAAAAAAAAAAAAAAAAAAAAAAAAAAAAAAAAAGACTATCTGTCATGTGGTTAAGTGCCCAATATATATTTGTTAGATGTTCTGTGAATGAATTATAAATATTCAAAATGATTAACCTCATTTGAGATTTTGACCTATTTGCTGTTTGTTTCTATTAGTGCCCAGTGGTGGTAACCATGTCTAACCTTCAACCATCCACAGACCCCCCACAGAGAGACTGACTGCTTTCTATCTCTACTTTCCCATAAGGACTTACTCCAGACCCCTCCACCCCAGTCCTCCATCCCATCTCCTTAGAGAAAATTCTCTTTTCCACCTCTTATGAGTGTTCAGTATCCTCATGTGTCATGTCTAGTGTCGCAGGACAAGGACTGAAGCTTTCCTTGCGGTAGGAAATGTACACAATTGAAGGAATGAATTTGTTTGCCTATTTGAAGGGTTATGCGGATCTTTTAAGTCACCAGCTAAGTCTCAAGAGCTATGGAATTGTGTAAAAACCAGAGGAATTTTTAAAATTATGTCATTGTCTAGGCCCCAAATCACATGAATGGCGCTAACGTTCAGGTCAAGAATACAGCCAGTTTCTTTTCCCTAACCACTGTTTTATATAAACACATATAAATACAAATATATAATAAATTATATATATTTATTTCTATATATCATATGCATACAAGTTTCTAGATCACCTGATTAGGAGTCCTTAGGTTCAGATTTTACATTTATTTATCTTTGCATCTGCAGTACCAACAGAAGATAAATAGGCTGCCAACAAATGTTTGTGGAATTAGATTAAAGTGACCTTTTAGAGCAAGCATCATGACCCTCACTGACC
The DNA here is from genome assembly GCA_004025045.1 of Sigmodon hispidus. NCBI lineage: Eukaryota > Metazoa > Chordata > Mammalia > Rodentia > Cricetidae > Sigmodon > Sigmodon hispidus. The sequence continues at coordinate 71,012 of PVIH01002068.1, forward strand.
TTCAAAGTCAAAGCCCCTGATCTTTTTAACCTACCTCCAGAGTATCTGCTGTGCCACACCCATCTCATAAATGAGAATAACACATATTTCTTGGAGCTATTTATAATACATGAGTGAGATCAGAAAAGGGAAGATATGTCCATAATGTGGTCACACCCCACCCTGTCTTCTGCCTCTGCTAAGTCCTATGGCTGATGGCTGGAGGAAGGACAGAGAGGTGTTATTAATCAAGGTGAGAGGTTTTAAATGGCTCTCACACTGTCACACAATCACCCTATCACTGGAGACACCAGCACCAGTACTAATAACAGCCCCAAATACTGTGCTGGGCTCTTTCAAAAACAATTTGCATATATTACTTTTATTAGCCAATGGTAAGTAACCCTAGCAGGTGTGAATGATGAATATAGGTTGTAGGAGAGAAAATGGCCTTACATGAGTAGGGTCACATGGCCACAAAGAGCTAATGCCAAGGTCAAATTGAATGGTATTAACAAAGTATTTCATAGACATCACACAACTCTTTTATTTTTCAAATACAAAAAATTCCTTTTGCAAACTAGACTCACTTTTTCTTTTTGGTATATACATCCTTTCCTGGTCCATGAGTCGACCTGAGATAATGCACCTGATTCTTTATCCACTCACTTGGATCACCATGAGTGGCCAAGTTGGCAGTTCCCTCTTGGCCCCCTCTCCTTTCTTTGTTCTTTTCAGATGCAGCAAGGGTTGACTGCTAGGCTCTGCCTAAGTTAGATTCAGGTCTGAACTTTGAAGGATGACTTTGGACAAAAGACTTCAAGTAGCAGAGCCTCAACTGTAACAGGGCAAGAAATGGCAGTCACTCCACAGAGCAACAAGAGGCAAATGCAAATCAAGCACCTGGAACCTAAGGGACCCCAGAACATGAGTGCATGACACTAACAATCCTTATTCCTGCTTGGAGATGTCCTGGCTGCCCAGAGGCCAGCCATATGCCTACAACTGGAGCAGTCTAGATGGTTGGCAAGATCCTAGAGGTGCCCAATGTCTCTGTTCAATTACCTCCATCTGTGGGTAAATCAGCCCCTGTGTAATGGACTGATTAATCTCCTTATCTCATGGAGCACACAGTGTAATTACATCAGAGAATTCAGATCCCCAAGCGCAACATCAATCAAATCAGAGAGAACAGCTCCCCTACTTCTTCCCTGGCAGCTTGGGAGAAAAATACATCTTTTTTCCTGTCCCCTTTGATCCTCCTTCCCTCAAAGGAGGGCCTGGACCAATGATGCTATGCAAATAAATGGATGCCAGAGGATCCAGTAAAGAGGGCAGGTGGGCCAGGTCAATTTTCAGCCAGCCAAGGCTGACAGTCTGTGACAGCTGCCACTCTCTTATTATAAGCCTGGATGCTGCTTTAGTTTGGAATGAACACATGTAAAGGACAACACCCTATTTTTGTTTGTTTTTTCTTTTAAGGATGTTCAGACAGAACAATAAGGGTCAAGGCTTGCAGTTAACTCTCACAGAATTCTTGTAACTGTTTCTATGAAAGCGTCACCTCTATTCACTCCAAATCACTTCAAGGAAAGCATTGTCACCAGCACCCATTCTACAGATAAAAACACTGAGGTGTGCAATAGTCAAAGTCTTCCTAGTTAGTGAGTGGCACAGACAAATACCAAATGCTCGTGAGTCGGACTCTGCACCCCAGGATACCAGGTTCTGCTTGCCTTGTAGACCCCAAGAGCTAGGTGTATACAAAGGGACAAGTGACCCCTTACATCTCTTACTGGTAGTGTCAGCCACACCCATCCCTTAATTTCTCACCAAGTCTCATCATCCACTCATTCAGTGATTCATGAGTGTCTGCTGTGGGCAGATTGCTGGAAAGATGCCAGGAGAACAAGGTTCTGAGCCTCAGTTCTGAGAGTGATGGTGAAGATGCAGAAAAGACCGTCGCTGGAAAGTAATAACCATGGCAACCACATAGATGAAACTCACACATCCCATATGCCAAGAGGCCAGACATTAAAAGATGCGATTCTGTTCTCATTAAGTTCTGAAACTCGAGAATCTAGCTTACCATGGAAAATTCTCAGGACAGCCATTATCCCTAAGAGCTGACACCAAATTTGAGGAAAGACCTGAGGGAATTTTCTGGAACAATGAACACATTTTTTTCCATTTGGGGAAATGTGGGTTTCAGGAGAGTTCATATGGGGAAGGCAATTAGATATGTGCATCTCATTAAATGAAAATCCTCCCTGGAAGACTTTGGGCAACTATGAAAAAGTAAACAGAAATGACATTGGTAACAGCTACTTATCGTGGGCTCTTCACTGTGTTCACAGCATTGGTAAATTTAAATTTCATAACAGTGTTAGTGATGCTCAAAGGAGGCGAAGCCACGATTACAAAGGTAGGAGGAGCTTAGGATGGAATGCCAACTCGGGACCAACTGTGTCTGATAATGATAGACACCTATGCCCAACCATTGCTCTAGCTGGTCTCTCTGTTAATGTTTGGAATTCTGGGTAGTAATTTCCTCTGAAGTAAGACATTCCATCCTAGAGGGAAGCTCATTAAGAAACAAGATGTTCCAAAAGGAGGTAAATGCATCCTACCCTTCAGGAAGATTGAGGATGCAGGTGCCATCCAAGAAGAAAGATCCTTAAACCCAGGAAGTAAAATCAACTCAAAGGCTTCAGGAAGTTGCTGAAACTGACCAGATTTGCTAGGTCTTTCCCTTCTCAAGAAAATGCAAGCAATAATGACTCTCAGATCAGCTGAGATACCTGGAAGAGGCAGAGATAAACCAAGCTGCCTGGAGGAGACTGAAACCAACTCATTCATACTTGAAAAAGACATCTTCCAATCTGTTGCGCTGCCTGCAGGCTGTTCACTGTGCTCCAGGTTTCTGGCTCTCATGAGCTGACAGCCATGTTGGTTTCAGCTTAGGCAATGCAGCCATCTTTGAATCATTTCTGCTGCTATAAGTAACTTCTCACCCATATTCTTTTAGTATCCACCCCCACCCCCACCGCCAAAAAGAAAAACAAAACAAAAAAACCCCCCAAAACCTTGTTGGTTCACCAGATGAAATTTGTTAGTATTTTTACTTGGGTCTGTTGTCAATCCTTTACCTGAGGTTAAGTAGACATTTGTTAATGTCTCCCCAGGAATAGTATCACATTGGGCAAGTTTCAGGATCTTATGATTAAAACACACGACAGACTATAAGTTGAGGTTTCCAGGCTTGGAGGGGAAGAAATGTGTACATGATTAATCAGTCACACCACTGCATGATATGATCATGTCCTGGAGGTTCCCAGATCTGGGGTAGACTCACTTAATTCATTTGAGAGAAGTGGTACCCAAGCACTCTGCAACATAGGCTCACAGCTCATTCCAATATATTATTTCTCTGGTTCACATGGGACCTCTGATACAAAGATACTGTGGGCTTTGACATATCTGAACTCAGGATATAGTAAGATGTCCCCAAGGTACTCCACTCAATCTTGTCACTTTTCTCATTACAGGCATGAGAAAGATACGTTGTAGTAGGTTTCTGGCCCAGACTTTTGGGCCTTGCCCTGAGGTTTTGACCTGCAAACCCACTGAAACACACAGATGCTCTTATTAATTTTACACTGATTGACCCAGGGCCCAGGCATATTATAGCTTGCTAACTCTTTACTCTTAAACTAGCCCATGATTCTTATCTTGTTCAGCCATGCGGCTCAGTACCTTTTCTCAGTAGCATTTCAACTTCTTTCTTCTGTACCTCCTAGCATTTCTTTGGCGTCTCTGCTCTGAGATGTTTTCAGAGTTTTCTTAGTCTAGTAGCCCTGCCCACACTTCCTGTTTGCCTCTGGCCAATCAGCTTTTTTTATTAAACCAGTAGGAGGGATAAATATTTACAAAGTACCAACATAATCCCACTACAGAGATACATTATAGGTCCAACCTGACTCTGCTGGGGTAGTAGACCGAAAAGGTGTAAAGGAAAGCTTACTCATCCATTCTGGCTTTAAAAATTTGGAAAATAGAATTCTTTGTAATTTGGGGACCAACATATACATGTGACTCAGTATGCATCATATAGCCCTCTTGATCCTTGATTTTTTTCCCATTTGTAGATGTAATAGTGATCCACTCATCTCCACCCAAAACAAGAACAAAACGTTTTCTGTTTGAAGCAATGATGGCAATTTGGGATGCTGACCACTCAAGCTTCTGATTCCTTACAATGAGCTCTAGATGGGCTCAGAGAACCATTAAGACACTGTGGACACAGATTGACCTCAAGATTTTCCAGCTCTGAAATCCAAGGAATGGCTAGTTCAGGCTGTGATCATAACCAAGTCTTTCTTCCTTAGAGCAGTGCTTAGCACAATAGACAGATGTTGAGGGAGTCAACAAATTTGATATATTATTTTTCTCCTGTGTGATGAAGCTCCTGGCAGGATTGTGCTTGAAGACCCATTTGGTGTATGCTGCAGCATACTCCTCAAAAACCCAACTTCCCTGAGAAGAATTAAAATGCAAACATTCCCCTTGGAAATTTTAAGTTTTGACACGCAGCAAGATTGAAGATGGGAGTGGTGTGGAGGGGGTGGGGATTTGTTTCTCTTTCCAGGCAACTATGGTTTAAGCTATATTTGGTGGTTGGTTCCTGCCTGGATCACTTCTTCTGTTTGTGGTATCTCTAGAACACTGGCAGCATATGTTTTGAGATTCCTTGGGTAAAAGGTCAATTTCTTCTCTTATCCTTAGAAATTATGAAAATGTACAGAGCTAGCCATGCCTAAGTCCACTCTTAGACGATCAGCCATAACTTAACCCAGGTAGCCTTATAAATGGAGGCATCCTAGAAAAAAATGTCGTGGTCTCTATGCAGCTGACCCAGGAAGCTGCAGTCTGTCATCTTTCTGTACAACTAGCTAGGAACCAAGAGGAGCTATGACTTACATTGGCCAGGAGTGTGCTCCAAGAGCCATCCTACAAGTTAGTGCCCCATATCATCTTGTACATAGGGAAGATGTTCTCAGCCACACATTTCTCTTTCCCAGAGAGCTCTCTATTCTAGGTCCCCAGATGTTGGCTGAGCCCTGATCAAGTTTTGAGGACACTAAGGGACTGCCACCTGCCCTCAGCTATTGAGTACTTTTAATCGTCTAACCCTCACAGTTTCCCATGTGTCTGCAGCTCAAACTGGCTGGGCAACCTCAGAAGCAGAGAAGGTAGGTCTTCCTATCAATTCAGATTCCTCAGCCCCATCTTTGCAGATTCTGATCTAAGATAGCATCCTGGCAGAGGGGTAGGGAGTATGTGTGTGTGTATTTTAAATTTACTTTTTTGTGTGTATGCATTGTGGTGTGTGTACATTTTAATTTACATATTGTGTGTGTGTAAGTGTGTGTGTGTGAGTGTGTATGTGTGAGTGTGTGAGTGTGTGTGTGAGTGTGTATGTGTATGAGTGTGTGTGTGTGAGTGTGGTGCAGGTGTGGAGGTCAGAGGACAATTTGTGGGATCCAGTTCTCTCATTCTACCATGTGAGTCCCTGGAATTGAACTCAGGTCATGAGGCTCGGTGGTAGGCATCTTTACCCACCGAGCCATCCTGTTAGACACAGCATCTGTAGTTATGGAAATCTCTGCAAGGTATTCCCATGTCCAGCCACGGGTGGAAACCATTGGCAGCAAGCTAAGCAGCTCACTTTATGCCACCTGCCCTGTCTTACGTTCCCCTGGATATTGCCTCTGATATTTGGGACTCTCCCATTTCTATTTTCATGTCACCTTGAACTTCCATCAAGGAGATCTCCTGAAGCCCCATAGCTCTTTTCCTGATTTTGTTTCTGAGATTTCTTAAATTATTTCATTTGCTTTTGTTTGCAGAACAGTCTCCCCCAAGTTCCAAGTTACCTAGTGCTATATGAAAAGGTATGTGTAACCCGGGACAGCACCCTCAGAGAAGGGACTTTAAATAAGAACTAACGACACCTAAGTCATCACTCGTCACCTTCCCCACCCCAGTGACTATTTCTGGCAGCTCCTTCCACACTTTGGAACTTGTTTGCATCTCCCATCAAGCCCCTCCTCTCTGTTTCTTCACCTCCATTTTCGGATCAATTAACAGGAACAAATGGAAATCCACCAGTAATACCCAGCACCTCTGTGACAGGTGACTGGAGAGCGTCAGTTCTGAGCAAGTGCATCAGGAGTTCAGTGGCATACAGAACATGGAGCCCAGGGATTGCCCAGTGGAGAACTAATACCCAAGGCTCTCAAAGTCATGGCACAAGAGGTACCTGAGAGTGATTCACAGACACAAAAGACAGAGGGTCTAGAGACCTCCGTCCTCAGTGCAGCTGGCCAACCTTCTTCTATGCTTGCAGAAGAAGCCAACTTAGAAAGAAGAGAGAAGGAAAGGTGGAGGACTGTCAGGGAGGAGGGAGGATTGCCAGGGAGGTGTTGTGCACAAAGCCTGAGGTATCCCCATATTTATCTTTCATCTCCCACAGTGTCCCTACAGGGGCAATGGTTATGGAAAAGGTGACAGCTAACTGGTTTGTAGCAAATGTCACATGTCTTCTCAAGTCACACATGGCTTCTATGTGCCATCTACATCTGGTCTTCATCACAGCTATGACACAGGCCCTCTGTTAACAAAGCTGAATTTCAGATGACAGGATGGAGGCATGGGAGATGTCAGAAACATGAGGAAGCTCCCCACCTCCATCTGGAGGGTGGAGGAGTCAGGTCTTTCTGAGGCTGAGCCTGGAGCCTGATGCTTAAACTCCAAGTTACTTCACCATGATCTCAAGCTGTGTCCTCACTCGAACATCCCTGATGTGCATCTTCTGTATATGGTGTGAGCCATCAGAAGCTCAAGGAGCTGACAGTGAGCTGGTGAGATGGGATTTAATAAGAATGCAGGGTATCATCCTGCCACACCATGCAGAATACTAACAGATTGATGCAGGGTCTCACTTAAGCCTTCCAGCTACTTCATCATCCCATGTTACAGCTGGGTGAGGTACAAAGTGATTAAATCACGTACCCGAGTTTACACCAGTGTGTGGGTAGAGGACATGAGAGTCAGCGTGAATGCTTTTCATCTTCAAGAGCCCACGTTCTGATCTGATAGACTCATAAGAAGGCTAAAAACCACACGGGGGCTATTCCAATATGGTAGATGATAAAAAGCTCTGTGTTTCTAGATATTTTATGAATGTTTGTTGAGCATCTACTGTGATATTCACGCTGAGTGACAACTTTACAGAAGCCAGAATCACTTGAGATCTGGGCTCCCAGGCACACCTACCTACCTGTTGGGAAATCATCTAGATTAAGGTTAACCTCTGAGAAAGTCTCTGAGGGATTGTCTTGTTAATGGATATGAGAAGACCTATTTGAACTGTGGCTCCATCATTCCCTGGCCAGGAGATCCTGGTTTGTATAAAAATGGAGTGTGGACTTCATGAGACCAGCCCATTCAAGCAGCTGCTGTCTTCACTTGCCTGTCTTGATGAACTGTGCTCTTAAGCTGTGTGGTAAAAGAAAGCGTTTCCCCTTTAAACTACTTTTGCCAGGGGATTTTTAATCACAATAACAGAAAAAATAAACTAAGACCTGCTATGTGTCCAGCATGCATCATATGAAGAAGAAAGTATTAAACATTGAAGAAAACATCTGGTTCTGCATTCCTGACAGCTACCCTCCATGGAAAACATAAAAGGTGGGCATAACTCATGCAACAAAACTAGCAAAAAATTCAGACAGGGTGGGTGGAAATGAGAGAACTGTGATAGCAGATTGGAAGGCTGGGGCTTTGCAGAGCCTGGTATATGGACATTGTGCTGAGAAATGTGGGAAGTCACTTATGGTTATTGAACAAGACAGAGGCATGACCAGGACCACTTTTAGAATGGCTCTTTTGGTCTCTCTCTCTCTCTCTCTCTCTCTCTCTCTCTCTCTCTCTCTCTCTGTGTGTGTGTGTGTGTGTGTGTGTGTGTGTGTGTTCAATACTATGGAGTGCAGAGCACATCCAAGAAGGAGGTAAAATGGAGACTCTCACATGGATTCTGTGGATGACAGAGAGGACATAATGATGTATTTACGGTAGAAGTTTCTACCCAGCCCCACGGGGGCAGGCGGTCCAAAGCACACACAGTGAAAGGAGCGGATGGCTTAGTGTAAGTGCCTCTCTAAGACCTGAGGAAGCAGCATTTCTAGACAAGCACGGTGGTTCTCAAGCTGGAGCGTGCATGCATGCACCTGCCAGGCCTGTAGGACAGATTGCAGGCTGATTTGGTATGTCTGGGCTGAGACCCAACAATTTGCATCTCTAACAAGCCTCCAGATGATGCTGATTCTGCAGACATGGGGAGAACATTTCAGAGCCAATAGTAGAGAGTGAAAGCCATCTGATTTGCAGCCATACTCCCTTGAGCTGAACTCAGTTTCTATCCCTATTTAACCTAGTTAGGATGGTATGACCTCTCCAACATCCCTTTGTCTGTAAAATGGGATGGCCATAACAACATTGCAAGTTGGCTACGTATTTATACAATAAGGCAGGTAGCAGGCTTATTACAGGACTTGGCACAAAAAAAAGAGACTCAGTAAAATAACAGTCACTGTTATTATTACTCAGACAAAAAGTTTGAACTTACACTTGGCCAATAACAAGTTTGGGTGAGACTAAAAAACAGTATCTTAATGAGCCCTCACAGCCTGGAGCCTCAAAAATGACATGTAGATGATACTGGTGAATAATAACAAAGTTTGGTAGCACATATGGAGGGGGTCAAGCAAGACATCAAAGGCAGACAGGAATTAGCGGCTATTACTTTACAGTTGCTAAAAGAGCTTGTCCCTTTGATCCATCCATTAACTAGGAAATATCTTCTATAATTTATCCATCCAGTTTTTTAACCTATCTCCCCAACTACTCTCCCACCTACCAATAAATTCATCAATCTATTCATGCACACATACTTCCTTTTCCTGCCCATCCATCTTCTCTCCTACCCATTCAGCCATCCATACATTCCTCTGTCTACTCTCCACCTACCCGTATCTACTCACTTATCCATATACCCTGCCACCTAGCCATAAGTCCATTCATCTATCCATACGTTCACCCAATACCCACCTACTTATAAATTCATGCATGTGTGCATCTATTTTTATACACATATATTCACCATTTCACATACTCACCAACTTATCCATTCATCCTCACAACTGTTCATCCCTCTATCCATCCACCCACCCTTCCTCTCGTCCATTCCATCCATCCATCCACTTATCCACCCATCCTTCCATTATTTCAACTACCCATCTATCTAACATAATCCAGGATTTTTCTCTCTTTTTTTAAAAAGTACTTATTTTTATTTTATGTGAATTGATGTTTTTGCCTGCATGTATAACTGTGTCAGGGTGTCAGATCTTGGAATTACAGACAGTTGTGAGCTGCCATGAGGATGCTGGGAATCGAACTCAGGTCCTCCGGAAGAACAGTCAGTGCTCTTAACCTCTGAGCCATCTCTCCAGCCCCAATCCAGGATTTTTCTAAGCTTTACTCTTGACTCTAAACTACTTTAGGCACACGGATGTTCAATGACGAACATCCTCAGTCAAGTAGATCTAGCATTTAAATCCTCTGTTATGTAAGTTATCTGATGTTTTCATTTTCTAGTCAGGAGATCTAATTATCTCAGAGCCATTCACACCCTACAAAGGAATGGGAGGAAAGCAAATTAGAACAGTGCATCCTGAACCAAAACAACGACCAAAGAAGAGAAGTGGATAAGAGTTGAGGCTCAGGCTGGAGAGATGGCTCAGAGGTTAAGAGCACTGACTGTTCTCGAGGTCCTGAGTTCAATTCCCAGCAACCACATGGTAGCTCACGGCCATCTATGATGACATCTGGTGCCCTCTTCTGAACACTGTATACATAATAAATTAACCTTAAAAAAAAAAAAAAGAGTTGAGGCTCTGGCACCAGCCAGATCTCACACAGCATATTGACTATTGGTTAAACCAGTCTTTAGTGGGTGATGTTGGATGAGTAGCCTTCTTCTAGGAGTCTCAGTTTCCTTTGTATAGAAGATGAGAATGTTGATAATAGGCACCTCATTGGATAGTTGTGAGATAATTCTTAATATGTGTATATATTTATACATTCTCTTCTCTATCTCTCTCTCTCCCTCTCTCTCTCTCTCCCTCTCTCTCTCTCTCTCTCTCTCTCTCTCTCTCTGTGTGTGTGTGTGAACATGTAAATAAAGGAGTTGGAATGATTCTTAGTACATTAGGTGAGTGCTGAATGACTGTCACCTGATACTGGGGTAGAGAACTGAATTACTAATGAGATAATTTGTTCAGATCTTGTTCAGATAATACCAAGCTTCGCTGATGTTTTCCTTGAGAATATGCCCCTAAAAGGAGATGAGGAAAAACCCTTTCTTTTTCATTGATTGCATTTTTCTGAGTATGAGGATTGAGAAAGAGAAGTATTGCCAACACAATATATATCAGCTACTTCTGATTTTCAAAGACATTTATAGCTTGCCTCTAGTTTTATTCTGACAAAACACCTGACTTTAAATAAGCAAGTTTTTATAAGCTTCTTTTTAAAAGAAAGAAACCCAAGAATGTTGAGTGGCTTCTCTGAAGTCACACAATTAAATGACAGTGCACTGACTTTTTTTTTGTCCCCCCATTACATTACATGACAACCTAAATTCAATTTCTTGGTTTCCTCACTTTTAATAAGTAGGAAACCAGAAAACTTTGGCTGACTTCTTTGGCTTTTCATACTCTTCAATGCCACCACTGATAAAAATATGGATACACTGAGGTTTGGGGCTATTGTAAATTATAAATGACAATCTCTTTAGTGTGTCAAATACATCCCTTTTGTTTGAAACATTCCTTTTGGCATTGGCAACAACACTGAAGTAAATAGTTTATTTGCCAGTAACATAGCTTGTTAAATTTTAATCAAATCGAGTATTGTAAGCACGTAGTTACTAAGATATACCCCTTGGGAATGGGAGAGATCACTTTAGAAATGAATTAATAATGGTGCCTTTGGAAACCAGAATGAAATGGCCAATGGAGCCTTGATGTGAATTAGTATCATTTTAGTTGCAAATTAGTGGAGTTGGTCTCACCCTGCTCCTATTAAAATTTCCTTGCTAATTATTTTTGTAAGATAATAAGACCAACCAGATGTGTGGCATTTCTCTGCTGCTTTTTCCCTGAAAGGCTTGAGCCTTTCTTGTGTTTTAAGCATGCAACCCAACATCCCAGCAGAATAGAGGTCCTGTGGTGGCCTTGAGGAAAGTATGAGAGCAGTTAATCCATATAATGCTTCTCCTTCCAGGCACACAGTAGGATTAACTTCAACCCACTCGGAGACTTTGACATCCTTTAACTAATGGAACAGAAATGCAACCGATATGTGTAAATTCTGGATGAGAGATTTAAAGGCAAATATGTGATCAATCATTTTCTCTCCCCCATTGTCTAGTAACTGATGGATACTTAAAGATAAATGGTTGAAGTTAAGTCAGTCTGGACCCTTCAGACAAGACAATATAAAGCAGAGCTTGTGTTCAGTCTGTGATGGACACAAAGAACAAAAAGGCAATGAAACTATTGTTAGTTTAGATCTCTCATGTTTGGGGACTGGCTGTTGCCATAGCAAGCCACGCCTGTCTCTATGAATACACAGGGATTACCAGGGTGTCACATTTAAAACAACCACTGGGTTAAGGCTAAAACTTCTGGCTTTGGGACCTGAGCTGGTGACTTATTTCCTGTTGAACATCTCTTGCCTATCAGATTGGTGAGTGTGAGAAACTAGTGTTGTCTTCTTGTCTTGTATTTCCTCTGTGTGCGTGCGTGCGTGCGTGCGTGCGTGCGTGCGTGCGTGCGTGTGTGTGTGTGTGTGTGTGTGTGTGTGTGTGTGTGTGTGTGTTTGCCTGTGGAAGCTAGAGGTCAACCTCACATGTTGTTTCTTAGGAGTTTTCCATCTTATTTTTTGAGTTAGGGTCTCTCCCTAATATAGAGCTCACTAATGAGGCTAAACAGGCTAAGCCCTAGTGACCATCCTATCTTTGCCTTCACAGCACTGGGATTATGAGCAGCACCACTGTGCCTGGCTTTCCATAAGAATAGTGGGGATGGAACTTCAGTCCTTGTGGTTTCTCAGTAAGCAAGCAGTTTTCCAACTGAGCCATCTCCATAGAACTTCATATTGTTTATTACTTTTTATATTTTAAAATAAAATCATATTATGTTTATTATTATATAAAATATTATATTTTCTAAGTAAATTATTTAAAAATTTGGAAGCTTATTCTTTGGAGTTAAGTGACTGATCTGGTGATGATGATAATGGGGGCAGTAGCCTCACTGATGACAGGGACATCTACAGAAGGCTCACTGTGAGCCTAGCACTGCGCTAAATAATTCAACAAAAACAATACATTCAGTTCTGATGCTAAGGCAATGTTAGCATTGTCTCAGTGTTGAGAACCATTAAGAAATCTGAACCATGGATGAGGTAAGACAATCTGCAGAGCTGTTAATATGTGAATGAATCAGGATTCAGCCCCAATTCATCCATCCTATATGCTCCTAACAGAGTCAGAGATTCTGCCTCCAAGGGAAGTAAGCAGTTGTTGTGAGACACCCTGTGTGATATTATAGGCACATAGTATCTACAAATCCCAGATGTTCTAAATTTCCTTACACACATGTAATGACCTCCCAAGTGAGGAATTATTCAGCCCCCAAATCTAGAAGTGCCATTCAATCCTGTGTGTGTCTGTAAGGTTCTTAGCTACCTTATAATCCAAAGCAAGACTACCATGCCACCTTGCCTGGGAGACTGTCAGAAATAAATTAACACCTTCCAAGTTGGTCAAGTTCTACAATAGATATTTGCACTCAGCATTCAGCAGCACTTAACATCTCACAAAGTGAGAGACACTTGGAAGGTGATGTAGCCCTGGAAATGCATCAGATAAGGATGGCTACAGTCGCAGCCCATCTTGCTCTCTAACCATATTTTCTGATGCCTGAACCACTGTCCACGGTGCTGAACCAGCTCTCGGGCAGGAGTAAGCATAGCCAGGGGGCTCCCATGCAAGTCTTGCTCACACATCAAGTGCACACACAGTGAGACAGCTTTCCCCATCCCTAACCTCTGCATCTCAAGGACACTGTGCCCCCACCCTAGAAACCAGCTAATTAACATTCAGGAAGCGTTGCTATTTTTGTGTCCATCTTGAAAGGATTTGTGGCCTGAGGCTTGACAGGGTGGCTGTTGTTTCCTTACATTATACATTCCCTCAACCTTCAAGGTCTTTTCTGTCACTGAATGCGCAGTCTGTGTCATGTGCCTGCATAAGTACACACACACACACACACACACACTAAACAGTTCAAGAAGACATTAGCCAAACTCAGAAAAGACTGGGACATAAGATATCTTAAAGAATAAGGAGGGAAAATGGCAGAGGATCGGGTTCCACTCTTCTTTTAGTTTAATTAATTAATTGATTGACTTAATGTGTGTGTATGATGTGGTGTGTACTATGATATTTGTGAAGTGAATGCATGTGACTGTGGAAGAGCATGCACTCACGCATATATGAAAAGACCAGACATCAGGTGTCTTTTCCTGTCATGCTGAACCTTGTTTCCTTGAGACAAGGTCTCTCTCTGAACCCAAAGCTTCCCATTTCAGCCAAGCTGATTGGCCACAAAGCTCCTAAAAACTCCCTCTGCACTACAGTATAAGCATTAGAGGCATGTGAAGTTATTCCTGGATTTAATGTGGGTGCTGGGGATTTCAACTTATGACTTTATGGTTGTATGGCAAGCACTCTTACCCATTGATCCATCTCTCCAGCTTTAGAGCCTTAGCCTTAAAGCAAACTCAGCAATGACCAGATGATTGGCAAGTGAGGATTATGTTTCTCCCTCTCATCTCACAGGATGAGTTAATCTGATAAGATATGTGATAAGGGGGAAAGCTAGCTGATCTCATGATGGAAGCCCATTTTTAGAGGTCATGGTGTCCTTTGGAAACTTCCATGAAAACTGCGGGGATGTGGCACACTGGGAGAGTCTCCAAGGCTGAAGGCAGAATGGTTATCTGATTGCTACAAACTGAAGTGCCTGCTGTTATTCTCACGCTCCTTTGAGTCATGCTTGGGAAGAAATCTAGTCAAAGAAGTTATTGATAATGAAGGCTGTATCCCAATTCCTGCAGGAACACTTGATACAGAGTGGCCCTAAGAGACAGAAAAATAAAATGTGTGTGTGAGTGCGTGTATGTGTTGCACATGTATGATGACATATACAAGCTTTTATGCAACATAAATAAATAAATTTAAGAAGGCTTGTACAGATACACTGAAGAAGCTTGTGGGCATTTTCCAGTATGGGGTTGAGGTGACATAGGATCTACTTCTCCTTTGATTCTGGCTCACCTGGGAAATTTCCTTTATCCCATTTTTGTGTATCTGTCTGCCTAAGTGGATAATTCTAAGAAAAGGAAACCTTTGTGTATTGTGTTTTGAAATAAAAGTTGTTTTCAGGCCCTCTGCTTCCTGAACAGCACTTTGATCTTAGATACATGTTACACTCACAGGACACTACCTGTGAAGAGCCTCCAACAGTTTCATGCCATACATGGAGAAACTAGGGCTTAAAAAAAAGTTAAATCCTCACAAAGTCATGTGGCATTCAGGATGGTGCCTTGAGTAGACTTCACGACTCCCACCCTAGAGGTCACTCTCTATGCAGCTAACCATGATGGTTCCTCAGCTCCCAGGGGGGTTAGACTGGCTGGAGGCATGTGCTGATCAGTACAGATATCCTGGCACTGACCAGAAAGGGGACTGAACCTTATCTCCTTTTCTAGAGATTTTAAACACTTCAGTCATTGAATCTGGACTCTTCTGGTAATGGGCAACCCTGGGCTAACAGAATCTGACTTGAGAGTAAATGAAGGTCTGGCCATTGGCACAGACACAAAGATGGCATGACTGCCTGATCATTTTTATGCCCTCATTGCCTCTAAGAAATACACATGCCATACATGGAGAAACTAGAGCATGCGTGGAGATGAGAGCATGTGTGGATGAGAGTGGAGCAAAAGAATAGCTTCAGTCTAGGGAGACATCACTGCAGGAGCTGAAAGCAACATTCTTCCCCAGATATACCAAATTGGGAAGAATCCTCAAAGCCCTCTCCACTGGAGATCACAGAACCCCAGAAACAGCTTCAGGGCTAGGGGAACAGTTCCTAGTGTGGCTGCTATAGGTAAGGACATCCTCAGGGAAGGCGAAGGGTGAAGAGAGTGTGGGTCCTTATGTTGTACATGAGGACTTTTTATTTGCCATGCTCCCTTTCAATTCTTGTCTTTCACTTTCAGTACGTTCAGGGTGACGGTTCTCAATATGGGGTCATCTCTTTTTTCATCCTCAGTCTTCACAGTGCTGGGGACACTCTCCATTCTATTGCTCTTTTATCTCAGGGTTTATCATAACCACCACTCCCTCTGTAAGCTGCTCCTTATGTATCTGATAAAGTCACTGCTGCTGCCACCTCATTGCCTAGGGAGAGAGATGCAAAGGTAATTTTGTATCTAGTAGGTATGTCTAGCAAGCCAACAGAGGTAGAGTGGAGTAAATAAATGAATCAAGAATGAATGAACCCCAAAAAAAGCACTATGTCAAACTTCTTCAACAGTTGGCAAGGGGATGGGTAGAAAACTGGAGATGAGAGCATGAACAAGGGGACATTTAAACAACAGAATAAAGCCAAGACCAGAACAGAAGCAGCTTTGAGGCGCTGTTGTTCTGTGGCCTTGAGTTGGCTATGCGTGGATGAGAGTGGAGCAAAAGAATAACTTCAGTCTAGGGAGACATCACTGCAAGAGCTGAAAGCAACATTCTTCCCCAGATATACCAAATTGGGAAGAATCCTCAAAGCTGGAGATCACAGAACCCCAGAAACAGCTTCAGGGTTAGGGGAACAGTTCCTAGTGTGGCTGCTATAGGTAAGGACATCCTCAGGGAAGGTGAAGGGTGAAGAGAGTGTGGGTTCTTGGATAAAGAGGGTGAATGAAGGAAGGGAGCATGGTATAGACTGAGGTGGGTGAGTGTGTCCCTGGCTGCCTCCAACTCCAGGAGGAAAAGGCATACAGGGGGAACATATTTCTGTCAATAGTTATATATTTCCAAAGACTGTCCCTTCATCCAGAGAAGGGTTGTGAACTTGGCTCAGACTGCCTGACCTCTCGTTCTAGCTTTTTCATCCACCAACTGAGTGACCTGGGAATGTTCTTTAAGCCCCGCATCTAGCCCTTTGAAGAGTTATACGTTCTATGCCAGGCTTAGGGATTTCTGTCTTACTAATAATGATGGTTAAAAATGAGATGGGTATTTTCACAGAACACAGTGCCTGGGATTTGACACAGGTTTCGTAGGGAGAGATTAGTGTTAATATTTACTATTTGTTTGTAATCAGTTTGTCATTAATAGTTGTTGGGAGCTGGGGAACGTAGCTCAGATGGAAGAGTGTTTGCCTGGCTTGCCTGCCCCCCCCATTAGCCCCACACTGTGCAAAACTGAAATGGCAGCCCATGCCTGTAATCCTCACTCATGGGAGGTGAAGACTGGAGGCTAAGAAGTTCAAGGCCATCCTCAGCTATGCAGCAAACTCAAGGCTACCCCAGCTTACATGAGACCATGCCTATAAACAAACAAACAAATAAAAATGAATTTAAAATTATTGGTGGCTTAAATATGGCTTACTTAAATGTGGTCCTTCTAATGCCATATATACTAAAGAAAAGTGGTTTACATCAACAGACAAATAGGAAACTAAGAAGATGTTTGCCCTATGCTCTGAGCTTACTACACAGGTACATACTTTGATCCTTCTTTTTCCCTTTGTTTGGAAGACCATTTCCCACATTATTCCTTTGTGACTGCCCACATCTGTCAAGAGTCAGCCTAAAAGCTTGATTTTCAAAGAAAGACCCCAAGTATCATCAAGATTTTGTGTCTTTGCTTTAAAAGCATCTGGGAGAGACACATAATGTGAAAACTTCTTATTTGAGACCTGAATTTCCAGTTATGTTATGCTGTGAGCCTTACTGAGACCTGGGGGGAATCCCTGGGTATTTTGTGCCTAAAGATGTGGCAAATGGGAGGGATGCTGTTCCGGAGTGTGAGCAGGAGACATCCTGCTCACAGCTCTGGATCTACCTCTTCCGCAGAATCGTGTATTGAGTGCCTCTTATGAAGCAGGAACCATAGTGGGTTGTAGATAAATTTTAGTAAACATGACCAACAATAGAAGTCACAATTCAGTGTGGGAGGCAGGCATTAAGGAAATAAGTTTTGTGAAGAAGAAGATACAGAATTACAATCTGTGATATGTGCAGCAAAGAAGGATGAAAACATATCCAGAAGGGCTTTCTTGGAATCTAAATGGCAGGAAGGAACAGCCATTCAGAAGTGGGTTAGGGCACTGCAGAGCAGCTTGTGCAAAGTCTCGGGCAGAGAGCTTAGCTGTTTTCGAGAATTAAAGGACCCAAGGACCAGAGAAGAGGGACCGAGGGGAAAGGCCAGTGGTCAGTTCCTAGAAGACTAGCAGACTACAGTAAGCAGAGGACCCCAAGCGAGGGCAGAGGAGAGCTCCTTTAATAAGCTGTAAAACCACAGAGGCATGCCTATGACTCTCACTCTGTTACTAGTCTCTTGGCTTCCTCTATCTATGACATAACACAGCATCATTTATCCAACTACTCCATATCCAGGTCTATGGTGTCATCTCCTTGCAAGTAACACCTCTATATGACCCTGGAGCATACCTGGGTTTTGCTGTGGCTGCACCAAGTGCTGTGGGCCAGGGTCATGCCAGCACGCAGAAAAAGCTAAGCTATTATCAAAGGGGTGGGAGCTTCCTGCAGGCTGCTTGGAGCTATGATACATGAGGCTATTCTGGGCCTGGTGGGAGGGAGGTTGGGAGCAGGGTTGGCTGGATGAAGAGTTATTTCAGGACATATCGGTCAGCAATTTGTAGCCTGGGTGAATAGAGCAGATCTGAATAGACAAGAGATTCAAAGATCCTGAAGCTTCTGGAAGCTATGAGATGTCCCTGGATGGCCCGAGATGAGAAGGTGACTCTGCTCTAAGTGTGACCACATGGCTCCTTGAAGCAGAAGGTGCAGCATCTGCACCTGCTGTGTGACTCTGGGTAGGCAAGTGTCTGCCAGGTCCCAGGTACAGGGCCAAACACCTTACACACATTCCTCCCAATAATTTCATCATGGCTGTGGTGAGGCCAATGAAGAAACTCATGCTTGGAGGGGTTAAATGGGTTACCAGTGTCCTGCAGGTGTGAGAGTCAGAATGAGGATGTAAACTCAACTCTCGGCAGATGCCGGGCCATTTGCCTTGTGTCTAACTCACTTGTTTATCTCATGCATGACAGAGCAGGGCCATGAAGAGAACCAAATAAGGCAATGTGTTTAATACCCAGCCTGGCAACACCAAGGCTACTATTCATCCCACAACATGGCCAGGCATTACTCTTAACATGTTGAGGTGGGTGATAAAAAAACTTTAGCTGGGAAGGAGTGGCTAAATTTTAACTTTAAGAATATCTCTAGTCATTTGGAAAAGAATCCTGGACCAAAATGCATGTGCCTAAAGATGTCTAGAAAGAGATAAAGAGCTACAATGTGAATTTCACTTGTAAATAATATTCTTGAGAATGATCTTTGTGATAGCCACATCAGGTATTTGGGGAAGAAGCTAATGCTTCATGCTCTACCCAAGACACTAATACTCTAGTTTCCAGGTCTTCCATTGTCATAGAAGAATGGTGAGGTGTGACAGAGGATCCCTACTCCCTCCTGACATCTGCCCCTAGTCTCTGTCCCTTCTCAGTGAAGATTATAAAGATATTTTCATGGGGACAGAGTCTCCACTGCTGAGCATCCCATATCCCCTGTAGAATGAACACTAGACTCTTCTCTTCTCTGTGTCTCTGGTTCAGACAAGAGGAACTGCCCTCTAGCTCCTCAGAAACACAGTCTGGTCCTGGCCACCATGACAGGTCCATAGGCAAGTGCTTCATCAAATTAGGTGAGGCAGAGGGGAAGGGAGATGCATTCCTAGGCTGGAGGCTAAGAGTATGAGAATCTTTTGTCACCAAAGTTGGGTGGGGGTCCTTGAGGATGGTGGCAATGCTACATAGAGCAGTGTTGAGAAATGGACATTGCATAAGCCCCTGGATCCAGCTGGACCTGAAACTATTTGACTTCTCTCATACAAGAATCAATATAGTCTCTTTATTACCAAAGTCACCTTGTGTGGTTGTGTGTGTGTATGTGCTGTGTGTATGCTATGTGTATATGCTATGTGTGTGTGGAGTGCGTGAATGTGTATGTGTAGTGTATGTGGATGTATGCATAGTATGTGTGTATGTGTGTGTACATGTGTGGGTATGTGTGTGTAGTGTATGTATAGTATGTAGTATGTGTGTAAGTGTGCATGTATGTAGTACAAAGTGCATGTGTGTGTATGCATAAGCATGTAGAAGCCAGAGGTTGAACTTGGATGCATTTGATAGCTTCTCTACCTTATTTTCTGGCATATGTCTTGCCACTAAATTAGCTGGACTGACTTGACCAAGAAGCTGGGAGACTGTGCTGTTTCTGTATCTCTATATTCAGATGTCAGACATGAGCTGCTGTGCCCAGCTCTTTACGTGAGTGCTGGACATCTAAACCAAAGTACTTTGCTGACACCTCCCTAGACTCTACTCAGCAGGCTCTTCCTGAACAAATCACCATCACCATCAAACAAGACTTGACTGTAGGTTTAGGGCTCATGAGATCCTCCTGTACCTGAGAGCAGTTTGGAGATGGGTGTGAGAGTCAAGTGCCTTGGGTTTGTGGCTTGCCTGTTGCTTTCCCAAGTCTGAGATTCTTGATAAGTTACTCCACTTCCCTGTGTCTCTGTGTGATTCTGTAACAACAACCCTTATGTCACTGGACCAAGGGAAACTTTAAATGGGACTCTACATACCGAAGGCTATACCTGCTGATGGTGAGAACTCAGAGGTCATGTCTGTTCACAGACAAGGTATTTCCCCCAATTTGGGGCTCCCTGGGGTACATGCATACAAATGGATAGGCTTGTTACAGAATATGCAGAAGGAGAATCAACATTTATTCAGACTCTGCTGTGGGTCTTGTATGATCATCTCACATCCATGATGTACAATGAGACATTTGTTGTCCCCAGTGATTGACTACAAACCCTAGACTAGCAGAAGCCAGGAGAAGTGTTCAAGACAACACAACCCAGACCTCTCCACACCCATACCAGCCCCTTTTTTCCATGGCCTCAGCCACTCACAGGCCTAGCTCAGTTCCGGCGTGTAAGCAAGTGTTTCCCACACTAACTTATTGTTAGTCTTGAGGTTGACTTGCTTTTTAACCTAAGAGATTTAATTAAAGAGGAAACTTCTTATCACAATTACAAATAGAAAATGAGTGCCCTATTCACACAGTGGGGAGATAGCTTTACAAACAGATAGGGCATAAACAAAGGGGAGTTATTAAATTCCACCTCCAGCCACTACCTGCCCCAGGCTCGGGCCTGACATCTGTTCTCTTTTGTTAGTAAAGGGCTAGCAGGTGTGTGAGGCACTAACAGCAAAACCAGAGCAAACTCCACCAACCAGGAAAGGGAACCATGAACCAAAAGGGAACTCTCTTTCTCACCCATGGTCCCTTGGTCTGTTTATAAAGCACCTAAGATCTTTCAGTGTGTACACTGAGCCTCTAACTATGAACAATACTGAGTTTGAAATTTATTTATTATCTTAGGATTCTACCTTTCTATTTCCTCCCATACATACACTCTTCTTTGATATCCTAGAGAATCCCTATGTTAGGATTTGGTTGGAATTAAGAGAGAGAGAGAGAGAGAGAGAGAGAGAGAGAGAGAGAGAGATCATGTGGGTCTTCCCCTAGGTGAATCCAGGAAACCTTGAACTATGCTCTCACATAGATGCTTAACTGTCACCAAGCAGACACATTGGAAATCGAAGAACTCATTGCCTGGTTCATCTCTGCTGAGTGAGCCAGCTCCCATCCCCTGCTCCACAGGAACCATCGTATCCACACAACAAGAGCAACCAGGGTTGTCATGGTGATTCCTCTAAACAAGGTAGGTGATGTAATTCTCCTTGGGAGTGTGGTACCAAGCAGGAGAATTGAGCACACACCGCGCACACACGATTTGGACTCCTGAAGAGAGAGACATGCACAGATCCTAACAGCTCCCCAGGAGCCAGGAAGAGAAAATAATGATGCATACTTGCTGGCCAAGCTCTGAAATGGGATGTGATAATGTATGGCTATGGGTAATTCTCTTGGTCCAAAGCCAGGCACCCAATCTGTCTCTTCCCAACACCCTATCTTGATCTTAGACATCTAGATGTTCTAAAAGTACAGAGAGACCTTGCGGGGTGGGGGGCAGACAGAGGGACCATTAGATACACAGATTATATCCCATGTCTGACTAAGAAATGAAGTAGAATTTTCCAAAATATATTCTGCTAAACATAGGTTCTGCCTTGTTTAGAAACTTCTCTGCCGTGCAGTGAGGGTAGGGCTATGTACCTGGAGAAGACCAAGAAATGTCATATTAAACAATAAAAAAGCATTTTTATTGTTGCACTTGTCAATGTTTTTCATAGTTTAGTGCAGTTTGGAAGCCCAGGATGAAAATGCATTTCACACTTAAAAAAAATTGACCATCAGACTTTTGTCTCATGGTCTACTTAGATAACACTCCATGGGCACTCGGGGAGCCTGGCTCTGTGAAGTAATCTCACTTGGAAGCCATTAATGGGAAGGAAATCACCCTCATCCACTTTTAGAAAACTGTAGCCAGTTTTCCCCTAACTGAGATGAAACATCTTTCCCACGACTTGGACATGTCAGTTCCATCTCTGGCCCTCCCAGGACACATCTTCTTCCTTTTCCTAAGGGATGGACAGTCTCTGGCTCCAGTGATCTCCTAAGGTCTGTGGGATAGCCTAGGGAAGCAAAGGCTATATGTGATGAAGCACCCAGGACCTTAGACATGTGAACTGTCACCCACCACCAAGCATCCCCATCTCCTCTATCTGTAAATTGTCAGTATTAAAAATTGTGGAAATAGATAATTTAAGCCATAAATTTATGACCTTGTCATTTTTTGTTTTTGGAGTCTGCCCTGTGTGTTGAATTATATAACAGCCCCTCAAAGCCTTTATTAATCAGAAGCCTGTAACAAACCTCCAGCCCTGAGAGCCCAAATCACCCCCAGAACATTGCCAAATGGCTGAGAACAAAATTGTTTCCAGCCAAGAGGAGCCATTGTTCTGGGTCAATCTTTCTATGGTAATGGCACCATTCATGTCTGTGTTCCCCAATATGGTAGCCACAAACAGCCAGTGAGCACTTGAAATGTGGCTGCAGTGGTGGAAATCACCCCTCTTTCTTTTTTAATAATAATGTAACATTAAACAATACACATTGAGAATATCTATTTCCATATCTATCTATCTGTCTGTCTGTCTATCTATCTATCTGTGGGTGGCTGGTGGCTACCACATTAAACAGCATACTTTTTTGTTATCTTTTTTAATTATGAATAAAGTCTCATTTTTTAATCCATGTATCCCTTGTTCAAACGCCCTTTAGACAAAACACTTCTAAACAATTATACTTTAAAGACCTAAGAATTTTTTTAACTCAGCTTTTACTATATGCCAATCAAAATGTCACTCATAAGCTACATGGTGAGTATTTGAGAGATAACTCTTAAGTTCTTCATACTAGTAGATGTTATGAAGGAAGCTAGTATACAAAACAATGCATGGTTTAAATTTGCAGACTGAATAATACACATCCCAAAGGGAACACACTATTACATGCATTCTATTGAGTGATAAGGCTTCCTAAAGATACCTTGAGAGGTGTTAGTGAAGTCTAAAGGATTTTATTGGATGCATGAGGAAGGGCTTTTAATGTGAAGGCCTATAGCTACACTGAACAGAATTCTTGAGAGCAGAACTTTATCTTGCTTATGGTTGCCACCAGCAGCAGCTATCATGGCACCAGGCATGTGTAAGTGACCAGCAGGCACTTCCTCAGAGACCAGCATATGAAGAGCAGCAAAGATTTGAGAAAGCACACAGTGTCAAGGATACCGGCCATTTGACTTACTTGCTTGAGGCAATATCTTAGTACCTGTACTTAAAAATATTTAGTGATCTAATCAGGCCGGAAGGGTTTGGGTAAGGATCAAACTTATATGCTCATCCTCTGGGGTATATTGTTCACAGATGAATAGTGCAAGAGTGGTCTATAGAACATGGCTTCTATTGGAGCAAAGGGCATTATTAACAGTGGTAGTTATATTACTACTTAGTATATGTTAAATTGTGCCCTCTATATTACTATAGTCCTAAATGTCTCAGTCTATGAGTATATTTGGAAATAAGACCATGTTGTTATTGAAGAAAACTGTGGTCCAGTATGACAGGTGTCCTGATAAGAAGGGTAGATTGGAAATAGATACATGTAAGAGCTTGTGTGACATCATGAAGGACAGAGCATCTATAAGTTGAAGGAAAGGTTCTGAAGATGTCAAATGCACCAGCATCTGGTCTTAGACATCTAGGCTCAGTAACAACCAGTGCATTTCGTTACGACAATCTAGGATGGAGTGGGCTGGACTGGGTTGAGGATGTCAAGGGAAATGACAAAGCACACTTCCAAGTGTATTGGTGAGATGTTTTCATGAAAAGTTGGTGTGGGTCAGAGATCTAACTGAGTGGAAAAGACTTGTCCTTGGTGTGGACAGCACCATCCAGTAGCTTAGGAGTCTGAGTAGAATGGGAAGCAGAAATGGATTGGGAATCTCGATCTAACCCTTTCTTCTAGAATGAGTGTATTTTTCTATTGGTGCTGCTCTGGAATGCCACAGTCCAGGGTCTTTGGCACTTGGTCTCTGGGATTTGCATGTCATCCCCTTCTCAAGATTGAAGGTCTTTGATATTGTACTTCTGTGTTCTTTGCCCCTGGTCCTGAAGACTCTGGCTTCTAAGTTCTTCCTTCTGGTTTTCCAGTGTAAAGACGGCCACTATGTAACTTCTCGACCTCTGTCATTGTGTAGCCAATTTATTAACAAGTTTTCATGCATGTGTGTATATATACATAAATACACATATATATATATATACTACACACACACACATATATATACACACACAACCCAGTTTTACTATCTCAACAGAATGCAAATATATAGAATATTTTTCTAATTAGGTATGTTTTTGACTTACATATAATACTACCATAGAAAACATTAAGTCACATCAGACTCCTGTACCAAGCACTTTACATATAGTATCTTATTTTTTGCCCCAAACCTCTTCACTCTATTCTCAACCCCACCACCAGAGAGCACCTTTCCTTTTTTTTTCCTTTTTTTAAAAAACTTTATTTATTTATTTATTTTCCTTGGTATTTGCTTAGAACTAGGAACTGGAACTACAGACAGTTGTGAGTTGCCATGTGGGTGCTGGGAATTGAACCCCAGTCCTCTGGAAGAACAGTCAGTGCTCTTAACCACTGAGCCATCTCTCTAGCCCCGAGAGCACCTTTCTAATGAAGGTCATTTCATGCCATTTCTCTTCCAAAACATGGGCTCCCCAGGTCAGAGTAGAAATTAAAATTCCATGCATTGCCCCAAATAAGTTTTAAAACCAAGAAAATCCCTAAGCAAGTTGGCTTTTCACCCAGGTATCTCCTACAGCCATTTTCCTTTCAAACTCTCCAATGGAATGATGCTTCACCAGTGATGTTATCTTTGAGCTTGGGTATAAGGAGTAACTGAGAAACCCACAAATGTCAGCTTTTCCTCACCCTTTACCATGGTCAAATCTCCTCCTCAGTTTGGCTCTTTCAATCACATCTTGCCTTCACTAGCATATCTGTCTTCACGTAGCCTTCTCCTCCCACTGAAATGTAAGTCCCATGAAAGAGAAGACTTTCTCATAGTAGTTGCTGTCCATCTATCACCCAGACAGTGCCTGGCACACAGTAGGTTCTCAATTGATAGTTCCAGAACCATTGGTTCAATCCTAGAGCCTCTTTATGCAACTGTTGTTTCTTCTGTTTTCACTTTACAGGTAAGAAAACCGGAACATGGAGAATTCCCAGACAAATGAGAGTTGGTGGTGGGCTTGGAGACTAATTCTCTGCCCCCAGCTCCCATGTTCTTAGATACCAGGAGAGACTCAGACACTAAATCAAATTCAACATGAAACACTATAACACCTGGTCTCTCAAGGGTGACTGAGTAACAGAAAGTTCAGTTACCACGGTGAAATTAAAAACAAATATACAAACAACAATAGTAATAAAATCAGCAACATCCAAGGCGCCCAGTGAGACCTGGATCATATCATGCTTTTGTTGTAAACCGACTGTGAATCATTGGTCAGGTTCCCTTCCATCTTGTCCTGAACAGCTTAGTAATGAAGTCAAAAGTGAACCTTGTGAAACTTATTCTCGTGATGTCCCTAAGCCCAACTCATATCACTGAACATGTACAATGGTCTTTTGAGGATCTGCGACAGCCCAGCATCCAAAGAAATCAAGTAACTTGAGCCCAGGCAGTTGGAATTCACATGCAGATGTTCAGTCTTACTTCCTAGCTCCAGTGTCCCTCCCAGCTCTAACATTCTCTGTATGGGTTTCAATGTGGATAGCAACCATGAGATGACCTGTCACTGGCTGACAGGGCACACGTGCTTTGTCAACCAGCAAGCCCAGGAGCTGAAACTCATCAGGGAAGATGAAGCCAGTGCTGTCTCCACCCTGTCACTCCTGAGAACCAGTCCTGGGATAATTAATGGTGTCCAATGCAGACCTTCTTTCTCCATCGGTGAACTGCTGGAACTGTTCATTATTTTCTTCACAAAAATAATTAGTCTCAATCAAAGCAGGAGCTTTTGGCAATTCCAGTGCATTAGTTGTGTGTGTTTGCCTTCTGGCTCTATGTGGTGCTGAGGAATCAACACAGCAGCACACCCAGCCCATGTCCCCAACGGATCCCCACCTCCACGTGGAAGTGGGTGGAAGAAGTGGGGCGCAGGCTGTATCTTCGAGGAGCTGAGACAACAGCCCACAAGTTCCAAGGTCTGACTCGTCACACCCTACCTGTCACTTCCTGCAAAGGAGGCGTCTTCAGAAGGTTAAGGCAGAATGGACCAGAAAGCCTGGCAGTGGAAAGGGCTTGGGTGATTCTCCTTCTTGGAGAGTCTGACAGTGTATTGAGATTCATGAACAGGGCTTATGCACTCTGAGGAAGGCCTGAGTTTGTACACACCTAGGTCCATAGCTCAGCTTGCTTTATGCTGATTGTGTGTGCTCAGGGTGTGTCCTCTGTCCTTAACCCCATGTAGCTAAAGTCAGAGATGACTTTAATAATGAGAACAACTGTTTATCTAACATGGATGAGGATCAGACCTCACTGTAAACATTTCTGTTGACTGCCATGAGTAAACCAAGGAAGATGAAGCTAATTCCACCCCTGTTGTAGAATATTATTTTAAGAGGCATTACTTTTGTTTATGTTGTATTTGTTTAACTCCACGAAGCTGTGTTACTTTGCCTGTCTAAAACATCTGATGGTCTAATAAAGACCTGAATGGCCAATAGCGAGGCAGGAGACAGGATAAACAGAGCTGGCAGGCAGAGAGAAAATGTAGAGAGGAGAAATCTGAGAAGAAAAGAGGAAGAAGTAGCCAGAGAAGGAGGAGGACTCCGGGGGCCAGCCACCCAGCTACAAAGCAAGCCATGGAGTAAGAAACAAAGAAAGGTATACATGAATAGAAAAGGAAAAGGCCCAAAGGCAAAAGATAAACAGGATAATTTAAGAAAAGCTGGATAGAGCTGGACAGGTGTTTAAGAGCACTGGCTGTTCTTCCAAAGGTCCTGAGTTCAATTCCCAGCAACCACATAGTGGCTCACAACCATCTATGGGATCTGGTATCCTCTTCTGGCATGCAGGCATACATGCAGACAGAACACTGTATACATAATAAATAAATCTTTTTTTAAAAAAAAAAAAGAAAGAAAGAAAAACTGGCTAGAAATAAGCCATGCTAAGGCCAGGCATTTATAATTAAGAATAAGCTTCTGTGTGTGATTTATTTAGCAGCTCGGTGGTGGGTCCTCCAAAAGATAAGGAATAGAAACAAACAATACACCCCTCTACACAGATGAAGAAACTTAGGCACAATAAGAGAAGTAACTGGCTCAAAGACCCTTGAGCAGGACTAGTGTCTGAACCTAGGTATTCTGGTTTATGAAATTCACATTCACTCATAACCACAGAGCTGCACTTACTTCTCACAGCCTAGCAAAGGATCAAACAACTCTAGTGGATGTCTTGACTTTTTTCCATGCATGTATGTTGTCTGCTTGTGTCTGCAAGCACACTCATCGATGCTTGTACAATGTAGAGGTCCAGTGGTTGGTGCTAGATTTCTTCCTTTACTCTACTCCCCCCTTTATTTATTTATTGAAGAAGGTCTCTTGCTGAACCTAGAACTCAACACTTTGCCTAGACCAGTTGGCCAATGAGCCCCCAGAAACACCTGTCTCTCTTCCTTTCAGAGATGGGGCTTTTGGACTCACACCTCTGTGGCTAACTTTCACATGGGTTCTGTGGATCTGAACACAGGTCCTCATGTTTCCGTAGCAGACAATTTCCCCACTGAACCATCTCCACATCCCTCAGCCTCCTCTTTCTGTTTATGTGAATCCAGCATCACACACACACTAGAAAAACACTCTCCCTCCAAGCCACATCCAAGGCTTCCATCTTTCGTTAATACAAAATGCCACAAATTACCAAGCAAGTTGTATGTGGATGCTTTCTTTAGATATTTTCTGTTTGTTTTTATTTTCAGGTTCCTCACCATAGCCCTGTGAAAACAATGCTCTCAATCATTGTTTTCCAGAGAAGTAAAAAGATTTGACCTAAGCTGCATAGCTTCATGTAAATCACGTGCCTGTCCATGGTATTATAATATCCACAGACAGCCTTCAGTGGGACCTCTGTGGGAACAGTTAGTAGTGTCCCCTCTGGCTACTCACATGGCTTTGCCTCTGATTACATTCTCATCCATCTGTTCAAGGAAGACAGTTTGGCCTCAAGTAAAATCTTTTGACCTTTGGACTTTCGGGATGCCTCCTCAGTCTCCCTCCCAAGGTGTCCAGAGTGCTGCTTGGCCAAGCACCCCTGGCATCAGTAAGGCTTGCATCCCTACACAGACTGAAGAATAACTTGGAATACTCCTAATGCCACCCTCGTATCAAGAATCTAGACTATGTCTAGACAGTGAGTCCACTAAATTGTCGGCAGATGCCCAGAATCATGTTCTGTCTCTCTCCTCCACCCTATGATGCCTCGTCTCTTCCCTCTTCCTATACCTCCACATCACTCAGCACCTATCGCTCTGGTCCTGATGGCATCACCCTCTCAGCTCATTCCCTTCCTCATTGCTTTATCTTCCTTTCCCCTCAGTCTTTATCTACTCTGACCACTGCCCCACCCCCAACACACATAGCCTCTTCATCTTTTCAAGGCTCCTTCACCAGCTTTCTTACTTTTATCTAGATCTTTATTTCTTTTTTTTTTTTTTTTTTTTTTTTTTTTTTTTTTTTTTTTTTTTTTTTTTTTTTTTTTTTTTTTTTTTTTAAAACTTTATTTATTTGCCTTGAACTGGAACTACAGACAGTTGTTAGCTGCCATGCGGGTGCTGGGAATCGAACCCGGGTCCTCTGGAAGAGCAGACGGTGCTCTTAACCACTGAGCCATCTCTCCAGCCCCTAGATCTTTATTTCTTACCTCTTATCCCCTGTCCACCCCTCTCTTTCCTCCCTCTCCACCCCCTTTCCTTTTCTTCTCCTCTTATCTCTTCCCCACTTTCTCCTTTAACTCTACCCTCCAGATTTGTTGGTGTTTGTAGAGGCTAGCAGTGCCCTAGGTGGGCGGCAGATCACACACATCAGAGGTCTGAATCAAATCAAACTGCAACTGAATTACACTAATAAACCAATTAAATGCCATTCAAAAAATAATTTCCGTAGCTTCCCTCATATTTACTGCAAATCTTGTTTGGCTCTCTCTGCCTCTTCCACCCCTCCCGCCACCCCCCTGCCTACAGTCTTTTGCCTTTTCCACTGCTTCCTTCCCCACCCTCAGGCTCGCTGACATTTTTCGAAGACCACTCACCCATTGTATCACCATCTTTCTCAACCTGGGATCCGACTCACATTATGATCAGTCAGTTAGAGATCACATCCTGGGGGGTCATGAAACAGATTTTGTTTTTATCCTTGTTACTACCCCCTGGGAAGCCCCAGGGTCCTTCTGAGACTCTCACCATCTGCCAAATGAAGGCACTGAACTGAGTGACTTTCATGATGATGTTTAGATCCAGCACCAGTGTCACATGGCATCAATAATACCTAGAGTTTGAAATGCTGGAGAGGGCATTCTGACTTCCTCATGCCTTCAAGCAAGGACACTAGTATTGGAAAGCCAGGCTCTTCCAAAGTGGCTCACCTGCCCAACCCTTCAATTCTGCAGATGAACATCTTAGCCCTTCATAGCTGATTACCAAAAATCTCTCTTCAATCCCCTTAAAACACAACGCCATCACACAAAGGCTTTATACAAAACGAGTCAGAGATTTCCCCCACCCTACCCCTTGATTCTGTTTGTCAACAGTGAGAATTAGAAACATCTATAGTTACCATGTGGGAAACTGTCTTTTGAACCTGTGTGATCCTTTTAAAATTTTTTGAAAGCTGAAATGCCACTGATGTTTTGGGATACATGAAAATAGTTCAAGTGAGACCATGAACAAAATTGTATTATCTCTGTAATGTCTCCACTCAATTAGAAAAGACTAAAGAACTCAGCCATAGTCAAACCAACCTTGTTAGTCTTTTTGTTACTAGGACAAGACACTCAAGTGTGTCTGAGCCCCACATACCATAAAACATAATTGAAGAAGAGTAAAGTTCATGATGTTCAGATGTTATAAGGCATGGAGCTGTGTCTCTGGGCTCTAGTGAGGCATAGCACCATGGCAGAAGGTTAGAGTGGGCAGAAATAGCACGATAGCCATGGAAGAGGGAAGATGAGGGACAGGCATTTGACCAGAGCAAGCCACCAGGAACTACCTTCTAATTACTACCACCACCAAATTCTAAATCTATGAGTTGATTAATCTACTGATAAAAATTAGAATCCCAGGAGCCAATCGCTTCTCAGAACATTTCTGAACACTGTTGCAGTGGATACTCAACTGTCCTTATGAGCTTCTGGGGTGGGAGTCAGGGGGACATTCCATATCCAGACCAGGACACCAGCTGAGATCTGAGCTGCATCCATTATTACACCTACATGGGAATGGCTTTGAATCAAAATTCTACACTTATTGGTTGGTAGTCCTAAGTAGCTTCACTCCCCAGCACCAAGTTTCCTAATTGTAATAATGATGCCATAACGGTTCTTCTTTTATACAATCACCTAGATGGAAACACACAATGGTGCATGTGAGAAGGCAATGTGACTGATGCCTGGGCCACTAGGTCTGGGAAGCTGTGAGGGTTACCAGTAGCAGGAAGGTTTCCTCTTGTTGAGTTGGTCTTGGAGAGTTATTGGTTACTGCCCAAGTATCCCTGCCACTACTACACCCTTAGGGTTATCTTGCCAAGCCGGTTGTTGTGGTTCATAGGTGTCATAACTGGAAAGAACTGTTGGTTCTTTTGGATGTGGTACCCTCTGTTACCATGAAAGGTAGTCCTCAGGGAGGAGGCATTCAACTCAGTTTCCCCTCAGGGGCCTCTGGGAGCAGTAGAACTAGTCTCCTCCAGGAAGGAGCAAACCAGTTGATTATCCAAATATCAAATGGTCAGCTCTGAAAACATACATACAAGAGATATTATATAGACTGAAAAATTATATTTGTCTGGGAATATACATAAAGCATATGTATATTCCTATGTGTGCGCACACACACACATACATATGTCAACCAACATACATATCAACATTTAATAAAAAAGGAGGCCATGAATTTGAAAGAGGGAAAGGGGAGTATGGGAGAGTTCAGAGGGTGAAATCTTAAAAGAATAAAAATTAAATTTAAAAACTACTATTGTTCATATTCCTAATACTATTGGGATAGGACCCTTTCCTTCCCTTGCATTTATGACTTGTCTCTGGAGGGTGATGTCCTCCATCCACCCTCTGTCCACCCCATGAAGGTGATGTCACACTCACGCCACCTTTTCTTCTCCCCTTACTCATGGCTCTCCATGTAGAGGGTTCAATTAGCCAGAGAATAGAAAGAAGTGGCACAGAAGCTATGTGGAGTCACTGTGTGCACAGAGGAAATGTACTCCATGTCTGTCTTCTCCCCCAGTGCCTTGTGGGTAATGAAAGTTCTCAGTTCTCCAAGCACATCTGAAAACATGTCTCTGAGTATCAAAGGTGAGCTTCCTAATTGGTCCTCAGATCCTGGCTGCATTTCTGTGACAGCTCTCTGAAGGTCATTGTTGGGTATTTATATTGGCACCTGGATTCTCACTAGTGACAAATCACCATAGGGTTCTTTAACAGCCATGGTTTGTCCAGGACTAGGGAGACTCAGGTTATAGAATTCTCCATTATAAAACCCAGGGTCTTTATAAACTAAGATCAGCTGATCACAAGTCATATGGATTCAAACTTTGAAGTAACAAATAATAATAATAAAAATCATTATGCTAAATGTGAAAATAGTGGGTTGCTTGAAATATCCAACAATCACATAAAATACAAAGAAGAAATGGACCTCACCCTTCAGTCCCATCTCTCAAGGAAACCCAGCCAGGCCCAGAGACTCTGCTTTTTGTGCTTGAAACTGCACCACTTGCTTAGACTATAGTGTGCATGCTGTCATACGGCATGCCCATCTTGACCACAGCATTGCTTATCCTATTTAGTGGGCTTTTATCCTGTGCTCTAAGGAGAGAAGGTGAATCTCCATGGCAACCACAAGGTATCCTGCTACTGGTGTTCAAGAGAACTGATCTGAATGACTCAACTATGAGTGTGTTCCAACAAACAAGGGTCACAGTGGTGCTTGGGGGTGTGAGCTCAGTCCTGTTCCTCCATTTGCTTCATTACTTCAGCTTCCCATCCAGTGCCCTTGGATGTAGAGTGCTGAGATGTAGAACTAAAACAGACAAGAGATGCTTGGGGGCAGCGTGTAACACATCAAGAGAACAGCTGGACGTCTAATGGCCAAGTCGGTTCTTCATTTGCACCCTCTTGCCTTCTCTGTTAACACTGTATCTTTGGAAGATAGGGGCAGTGAGAAAGGATTGTCACAGCTTTCTATAAAGGGCTGATAATAAATTGGGTCCAACTGGGCAGCAAGAATACCATTAGCAAACGCCTGGGGATGCTGGCCCCTTATAACGTCCCATGGAGACAGGAAAATGGAGAGGAAAAATGAAGGCATGCCGAGTGTGAATTCAGTATGCTCAGTTACTGCCTGATAAGAGGAGATGAAAGAACATACAGAAATAATAGAGAAAACTTTGCTAAGTTGAAAAAATAACTTTTCTTCCAGCAAGTTGAATAGACTTAACAAGTTCTAGGAATAAATGATGAAGGATGACAAGTAGAATTTTGGGGGAGAGTTTTGAATGTTAAGTCTGAAGAAATGAGTCTATTAGCAAGGTAGAGAAGTGACTGACTTTTCTACCATGGCCTAAGAAAATGGAAGGACCCACAGGTGTACATTGTTTCTAATGCCCACACCTACAATGGCATGTGAGAGCTGTCCAGTAAATATCTGTTTAATGAATAAATAAATAGATGTAATGGTATCATTCATTCCAAAGATGTCACTCACCCCTACCTTACTTTAGCTACATTCACGGCTCACTATCCCAGCAGGGAACATGGCTACCTTCATCTTACACTTGAGGAATGTGAGAGCAGTCAACCCAAGATCACGGATCTGAACATCAACAGAGGAGGACTAGAATGTAGGCATATCAGGGCCTTAGGTCTGGGCTCAGGCATGCCCTGGGTGCTTCAAAGCAGCACATTCTCATGCCTTCCTTCCTCTCCTCTGTAGTGAATGTGTTAGAGAGCTCCTCCACCCCATCACCATTCTCGGGTAATACATATATTAGTCAGCTGTCCCCATGGCTACCACAGTCTGTGAGGCCTAACAGATGCCTGCAGTGTACACACACAGATAAATCTTCCAAGCTAGCCTATAAAGAAATTCCATGTGATAAGGTGGCCGTTGGCAGTGCAGTCTTGATTTGCAAAGATCTATTTTCCTTAGTGGGATGGGGATTATCGTTCATCTGGACTGTAATGTGATGAAGAGGCATATAGACATCCATAAAAAATTCAGCAGAAATCCAGCCTCCCTTCACAAGGCAGGCGATTTCACTTCTGCCCCTAGCCTCCCCTCCAGCCCCACATCAAGCCCCGTCCCACTATCTGTTTTGTGTTGTGGACAGGAAAATACATTTTCTGATCATGAGCTCTAACTGCTGTGACACCTCCCCCCCCCATCATGTGGTTTAGCATTCTGGCATTGTGGGTGGTAATTCACCCTTCCATTCTGATTCCTTCTACCCCCTCTCCTCTCCCTTGTCCCTCTCTCCTTCCCTCCCCTCCTCTCTCCAGCTTCTTATGCTTGACTT
Source organism: Sigmodon hispidus (assembly GCA_004025045.1). Classification (NCBI taxonomy): domain Eukaryota; kingdom Metazoa; phylum Chordata; class Mammalia; order Rodentia; family Cricetidae; genus Sigmodon; species Sigmodon hispidus. The sequence continues at coordinate 104,918 of PVIH01002068.1, forward strand.
GCTCCATCCTCCATTCCCAGTTTCCACCTCTTTCTGAGCTAAGCAAGGGAAGAGAAGCCACCTGCTCAAGGACACAAAAGAAGTGTTTTTATTGAGGGTGTCATTGCTGGTTTTGACCAGCAGGGGGCACAAATCTCCACTTTGCATTTGAAACCTAGTCCATAGCCACTGTGAGCCCCAAGCCATTTCTGATCTTTAAGAATGAGACAGAAATGCTTGTCCCCTCCTTTTTCAGAAGCCTGGAGGAGTAGGAGTGAGGAAGACTGGCAAGGAATTTATCCAGAACAGCCGCCCGAGGGACATGTGGCTTCCCCCAGGAACTCCAGGCTCAGTTGGCACTGTGAGGCCCATATGGGCACCATAAGCAATCTGGTAGGGCTCTTATCTCTCCACCCTACGCTTACTTTCTTCTTTCCTCTTCCCCTTATCTCACCTGCACCCAGATGTTTCCTTCTTTTTCCATAACCCCAGTTTTCCCCTTGGGAACCCCTCAAAATAAACTTGGCAACCCATGGGTATCACACATGGTCCTCTTTTCCTGTTCCCCACACTCCTGCCAAGATGGTCAGTGGAATACACAGACACGAACTTGTTTTTTTTTTTTTTTTCCTTTATTCAACCCCTGACACTGTTTCTGCTGGGATTCAAAATAAGGTTAACTCTCAGAGAATTACTGAGGAGCATTCTCAAGGTAGAGAGCTGCCAGGTTGAGCATGGATGGAGGCCTGGGTTGAGCTGTGAGCTGCCATATGCTCAGAACAATGATCCTTGGTACTATAAGCAGGGACCCTGGCTGAATCTAACAGCACATGGCAGAGAAGCCAGTGCACATTACAAAGTCACGGAGTGACAATTTTGGACCCTGCTGGTATCTTGGAAAGTGAAACAGGAGCGAATTGTCACACCAGGTGGAGCCTATGGCAGTGACCCGTAGAGTCTGTGGGAGTAAAATAGGGCTGAGCTGTTAACTGACCAGACACAGAGGCCACATCTGGCTTCCCACAAATAATAAAAGGAAACTCTCACACAGGCACCACTTTGTGCCAAAAATAGCTTTGGCTCTGGACACCTTTCTTATCTCTCTAAGCAGATGAATGTCTGAAAGGGGAAAGGAAAGTTATAATACAATCAGGTTTTCTCTTCCATGGACTGGAATAGCCAATCAAAGATCTACTAAATTCTTCTGACAAGCCATATGGGCTGCCAGTGTATGAGAAGCATAGTGCATGCTCTGTAAGCACGAGCAAGCAGATAAAACTGTCCAACTGTTTGGAAGGGATAAAAGAGACTCAGCAGTAGAGTTACTAAGAGGAGAAAAATTTAGAAGGGTTTGTGATTGGGTGGGAGAGGGGTCTGGAGTGACGGCTCAGTGGATAAAGCATTTGCTGCACAGCCATAGGGACAAGAGTTTGGAAACCCAGATGCCATATAAAAGCCAGACAGCCATGGTAGTCTACCGATGGTCCTGGTGCTCAGAAGCTGGGAGCAGAAGATGTCCAACACAAGTAGACTAGCATACCAAATCTATGAGCTCTGAGTTCAGCAAGAGGCCATGCCTCCCTCTGTAAATAAGGTGGAGTGCAACATGATTAATATCAACACACATGAATATAATCACACACACACACACCCCTTGAAAAAGAGCACTGTATCTATAAAGCTAGATGATATCATCAGACTGGGTATCAACAAAACTTGAAAACTGTCCTGGAAATAAAAACAATTTCCAAATTAAAACTAGAATTGCAGAGCTGAGCATGGAGCTCTGTGGGAGAACAGCTGCCCAGCCCAGAATGTATAATGTCTTGGGTTTGAGCCCCATTGTCACAGGAATTCCTGTCCCCACAAAACACATGAAAGAACCCCTAACTAAAATGACAATGGAGACTCTGAACAGTAGGTTGTAGTTATGCTTATGGAAAATCTCCATGCATTTAGAACACAGACATGACATGGAAAAAAAAAAGAGACACTGGGGCACATGTATGTGCAACAGGGAAGGTACACACCAAGGACTGGAGATGAAAGCTTTGTTGATCTACATAAATCTATCTACAAACAGATGCAGCAAGGTTCAGGAAAGCATGGCTGTGCTGGTGACTTCCATGACAAGAGACTTTATAAGCCAAGTGATGCTGAAGCCACAACCAAGAACCCAGCAAACCCCAAATCTTCCCTTTAGAGCACAAACAATTCAGCTTTGAGGGAGGAAACTGTGATCTGAGATTGTATATAAGCTAAGAATCTAACAAAAGAGGAAGAAATGCACATTTTTTTTTAAAATGTAGGGGCTGGAGAGGTGGCTCAGTGGTTAAGAGCTCTTGCTGCCTTCCAGAGAACCAGAGTTTGTTTCCAAGCACCCACATCAATCAGCTCCCAGCCATCTGTAATTCCAGCACTGACTGGAGTGTGTGTGTGTGTGTGTGTGTGTGTGTGTGTGTGTGATTCTGGTCCCCTCTTCTGGTCTCCATGGGTACTGCTCTCATATGCACACACCCACACAAAGAAAAAGCATACATTCACATAAATAAAAATGAAATAACAGTGCAAAGGCTAGCTTCTTAAATTTACATGTTCTGAGAAAAGTTCAACCATGTACAGTGTCCAAGCATGAGATTAATCAAAATAATTCTATAGATTATATAATCATAAATAGGATGGGGGGAGTAACTATTTTAACAATATGAAAATTGATGTTCACACACACACACAAAAGATGCTCAGCTGGCTACAGTCCTCATTATGAAGGGGTTAAGCTTTGTTACTAGAACATCATCTAGTACTCTCAGTTGTAGGTCAAACATAAAATTAGAAATCCGTTATATGCTTTTTGATAACAGATTTGGCTCAAAATGATAGGAAATTATAGAAAATAGGGCACAGATAAAGACAGATAAGACAAAAATAAAAAATATCAATGAATGTAGGATTCAAAACAAGTAGGAAGAATATTCAAAGCAAGCACTTTGTAGAAACAGGAAATTCAAACCATAATGAAGATGAAATACTGTATTTAGGTCTTGAATGTCACAGCTGCAAGAGGCATTTTATAAATGGGAAGATGCCAGGAGAAATAGCCAAATCATAATTTTATTAGAATAAATGTTAACATCTTCTAACAAAGCAAGTGAGTAAAAAGAAAAATAAGTTGGATAATATGCACTGGATTTTCAGTTTTCTGAAGAATAAATGTGATTTCTTAATATTGATGGCTCATTTATTAGAGAGAAACAAACAGCAAAAATCCCAAAACTTTGAAATTCCCTAACTGAGATTGTGGATTCTGCTTCAGTTGCTTTTTTTTTTTTTTTTTAATTGCAGAAACCAAACCATCAGTAGGAAGCTACTTAAGGAAGAAAGCATTGTTCTTTGGCTCAGTAAGAGGTTCCACTCTTCACCACAGAAGTCAAGGCTTGGAAGCAGGAATCTGAGGTGGCAGGTCACATGGTGCAGGAAATAGGCCCAGGCTATAAAGCCTGTCCACACTAACCACTTCCTCCAGCCATGCTCTACCTACAAAGTGTTCCATGACCTTTTTTAAAACAGCGCCACCTGCTGGAACCCAGTTCAGACACAAACATGGTCCTGTGAGGAGCCCTTTACATTTCAACCACAATAGAACAATAGACACCCAACTCAGATCCACCCTCAGCCTCTAGATTACTGTTCCAGTCCAGCACTCAGCTGCCAGCTGAGTCAGGGACTTAGGCAAAGTCTAACACTGAGGCTCCTTCCTGAAGCTACCTGTAGTCAGTGATTGACCGGGAAGAAAGGTCTTCCCTTTACCTCCACAAACAGCCTATTCTGAAGCATTTTCCAGAGTGCTGAGGCACCACTGAGGTTCTATTGAAGCCCTATTTCTCTATCCAGTCTGGCTTCCTTTTCTTTTGCAGAATGTCATTTGACCCCCAAAGTCCCTGCATGCCAACCCCTGTCTTAGATTTCACTTACTGCCCAGGGTTTCTAACCAGCCTGTACCACCATGAAAGACACCCAACTTCAAAAACTTACAAAATGGAAAGGCTTGTTTGGGCTCAAAGTTTTGGAGATTATGACTCCAAACTAGGTCCTGTTCCTTTGTCTCTTGTGGTGAGGCAGCATGTATGTAGCAGAATAAAGCAGTTCATGCATGGCCATGATACAAGACAATAAGAAGGCATGTCCCAATGACCTAAATACCTCCTACCAGGTCCCTGCTCTTAAAATACCACTGCTTCTTGGTAGTGTCAATTTGGGGACCAAACCAAACATGTGGGCCTTTGGGAGACACTTCTGATCCAGGTGATAACACTGGGCTCCCCAACTTAGAAAACAAGGTTATGCTGAGGGTGAGGGGTACATATGACTGCACATGTTCATTCATTACAGTGATTGGACCAAAGCTTTGGCCAACATAGACATATAAATGTAAACAATGAGAATATCTCATATCAAACTTATTATGTAATCTGATAAATCTGTATTCAAAAGCCAAATCAAGCCATAAACATCCTTTTATTACATGAGAATAAAACAAATAAGTCAGCCAAGTAAACTAGAGAAAAGATCACAAACAACAGCTAAAAACACAATAACAATATTTTTAAAAAATGTATTCAGAAGTATGTACAATGACATACATAATTTCTAGGAATTTCTTTCAAGTATTTCTCAGAAGAGATGGCTCCACCCCTCACCACAAGAATAGGAAAGCTGGTTCAGTTCATGTATAGCCAGGATACAAGGCATACAATAGGAAAGCTGGTTCTGTCCCTTACCTAAGGCCCAAACTGACCAGCTACCACCCAGACCCATATCCTGGGCCTTGGGTTGGCCCACCCTAACATCTGGCCCTTCTGGAGTGCATGAATGGAAAGGTTCTGCAGAACACTAACCACAGGATCTCCATGACTCAGGGCAACAACAACAACAAAAATATCTGAGTGGAGTTTCTGTGAGGGCTCAGTGATGATGGTCTATCAGAAACTAGAGGCCTTGGAGCAGACCAATGACTCATTACAATAAACACTTTGCAGGTGTGGCTTATTGGACAAGTAGAGTACACCACAGAACACACCGGAGCTCCAGATACCACCAGGATGGATGAAGAGGGGTTGGAAAGACGGAGGAGTGAGGTCCGGGGGGTTTTGATTGTTAGTTTGGTTTTTAGTTAATTTGGGGGACAAACTGTGGAAGTCAGGGCAGATATTGAGGGGCTGGGAGGTGAATAGGACTGGGATGCATAATGTGAAGTTTCCAAAGAATCAATAAAGAGGTATGTTTAAAAGAAAAAAGTGAAAAGGAGAAAGTGTGAAAAATATTAAATAATTATTAATATTTGACAAATAATGTTGGATATATGAGCACATATATGGAAATTACACTATACCTCCTAATTTTTAATGCTTTTATATTAGACTAAAAATGAAGAACAATAAATGAAAACACTAATTCATTAGAAAAATGTATAAATGTTTTGTATGAATATATGAATAAATTGTATTTTTAAAAAGCCAGTAATAAAGTAGATAATTCATCATATCTAACCAAGGCTCAAGAGTGGATATATGCATGCATGTAATCAGGACCATCATTACAGAACCAGAGTTAGATTTAAATATCATAGTACTATCATAAATTTCATCTAATACATTTTAAGTTCTCAGCAAAATCCAAATTCCAGCACTAGGGAGGTAGAGACAAGAGGATCATAAATTCAGTGTCAGCCTCCATCAACACAGTGAGTTCATAGGTTCAAAGCCATCCTGGCCTACATAAGCCCCCAGCTTAAGAAATATTAGTAATAGCTTTCTGGTGGCTGCTATCCTCAGCCCTAAAGTTTCTGATAATAAGATGGTTCCTTTGGAGTCCACTCCATTGTGACTCTGTTTTGTTCGAGTACAAGCCAAACCTGAACCTGCTCTGAACCTTTCTTTCACCAATATGCTGGCTAGAATGCATCATCACGTCTGTGACGTAGTTACCTGAGATTTTAACCTCCCATCTCACAGCAGATGACTCTTACCCACACTGGCTTTGACAAAAACAGCTGTCCTTTGTAAGCTGGCCTTGGTGGAAACACACATGCCAAGGAGCTTCAGAGGTCTCAGAGGAACAGCCATGGACCAGATGAGAGCCCAGCCCTGCAGCCTGCAAGAAACTGAATCCTGCCACCAGCCATCCACATGAACTAGAAAGCAGGTTCTCCCACACTTGAGTCCCAATATGACACCTGCATCTACGCATTGGCCTTGATCAGAGCACTCAGCCATCCAAGCTGCACAAACTGTAAGATAAAGACAGATAAAGATGCTCATGGCACTAACTCTGCATATGAATAAATGCTCTTGTTCTCTCTCTCTCTCTCTCTCTCTCTCTCTCTCTCTCTCTCTCTCTCTCTCTCTCTCTCTGTGTGTGTGTGTGTGTGTGTGTGTTTGTGCACAAACATTTCATCTTGCATGTATGGAGGTCACATAACAAATCTCAGTAGTCTGTTGTCTCCTTCCACCATGTGGACTCCAACATCACCAGGCTTGGTGGATGCACCTTTAACTGCTGAGCCATCTTACCAAGTCTCTGTTCTCTGCTATTACACAGCAATGCCTAACCATAGTATAAGGACTTACAGACAGATGTGTGCAAAGATCTAGACACTGAGATGCTCACTGCAAAATTCTTCTAATTTTGAACATTTGAAATCAGCTTAAATGTCAATGGTTAAAGCTAAAGAAATCAATTATAACACAGGTGAACCACGGAATCATCTTTATAGGCTAAAAAGGTCACTATGGTTTCATGTTTCATTTTAATGCATTCACACAGTGAATTGGAAGACTGTGCTCCTCCTGGATTTCATCTTAGAACCATGAGAGAAAATGCCAGAAAAACCTCCGTGCAAGAACGTAAATTGCAGAGTCTTAAAAATGTACCATTTAAAAAAAATTTAAGAGGAGTAAAAATATGGAGAATACAAAGGTTGGAAGCAGCAGGTGTGGTGGCTCACACTTTCAGTCCCAGCACCCAGGAGCCTCTGCCAGTTTGAAGACAAACTGATTTACATAGGGAGTTCGGGATCAGCCATAGCAACATAGTAAGACCTTGTCTCAAAAAATGTCTTGATAATGTTTATATTAAAATTATGGAACTGAGATGACTTTTCATTCTGTACTTTTCCACATCAGTATATATGGTTGTTGTTATTGTTGGTGGAGGGGATAGAAGCAGAAATCAGAAAGCAGGGTTAATTAGCACAAGCCGGCAATGGGAAGCATTGCTTCGCCCACACCACGCTTGCTTAGAACATCCAGATTCGTTTCTCACAAATTTGTCTTCCACAGTCCCCAGGCTTTCAGAACCACAGACAGTGTATCTGGACCCTTTCTGCGGCTTTATTAGGATTAGCTCTTAGCCATCTGGAAATCTATCGCCCTCCTGCGTGAACAGGCTCTTCTCATCTTGTGGCAAAGACCTGTTTCTTTGAGCTGCTCTCTTTAAATCCCTTGCTTTCTGACATTTCATAATGCTGGGGATGTCGAGGGGATTCTGAGGGAAATGTATGTTCTGAGAGCATGAGGAAATCAGTTTTTTCTTCCCTGTTTTGGTTTCCTTGGGCCTTCTGTCGCTGCTCTGTTTTATCTGTCACTTGGTTAAATGACCCCCAGCTTGAGAATGCTTGATGGAATATTGTTTTCCCTCAGACCTCAAAACTACCTTGGGAAAGCTGTGTGGGTCCCTGCGGAATAGGCCAATAGCCAGAAGGTTGTCCTCATAGTGAAGTGCATCCCCCTGCATCAGGATCAGTGTCTACTATGTGTGCCTCCTGCAGTCAGCTCACTGTGACACTGACATGTCATTCCTGTCTTTAATCCAAGACTCCCACACCCCAGAGGAGAAAGGATGCTGAGTGACAAGATGCTGGCACACTTGGCTGGTGTCATTACAATCAAGGCATTTGCTGTAACTGCAGGAGGAAAGGAAGGTGTAGATATGCTAGCTAGAAATGCTCCATATTTTCTTGGACCCAGAAAGTTCTTTAAATACACTCATTCTCACAGTTAAGCCCGAGCTGTAATAACATGAGGTTAGCCCAGGTGTTTAGCTGATTCACTACACACCTGTAAACAGTTTTTGGCAATAAATAGGTTTCTGTGAATTAATTGTTGAGTTGGTTGACTGGTTAACAGGAAATATGAAAAATGGTTGGCAGGCTGTTAGCACTTTTAACTCTGGAGTCAACTTGTAACCTTTAAAACATTTAACTATTTTTAAGTGTGCATATGTGCCAGTGGCAGTGCCCGCAGATGCCAGAAGAGGGTATAAAATCCCATGGATATAGACCTACAGGCAGTAGTGGGACACCCTACACTGAGTCCTAGGAACTAAGCTTGGGTCCTCTGCAATTGCAGTGAGCTCTCTTAGTTGCTGAGCTCCACACCCATAATGTGTAATCTTGACAACTGCCCAGAACAATTCTTCCCTCGTCTGCACAAGGCTTTTGAACTGCTGGCCCAGCACACTTGTGTTATGTCTTTATTGCATGCATCCCTGAGGCTTAACCTCACCATGGCTTTCCATCACTCTTAGAATAATGCCATTTTTCACTAGGTGACAAAGGAGAAATCAGTGTCCTTGTCCTTTCTTTGATTAAGAAAATTAGAAAGGGAATAAGGGAGTGTGCTCCAGTGGGAGCATGTTCAAGCTGCACTCCTCATCTCTCGCTTGCAGATAAAAGCATGCTGGTGTGTCTCTCCTCTTGTGAGAAGATGTAGCCTGTCCCTCACCTCTGCATTTAAGGATAATGTTCCAATCCCACGGCAGGACATTTGCAGGTCTGTAGTCTGGTGTGCTGGTTAGTTTAGGCAGCTTGATACAAACTAGAGTCATCAGGAAGATGAAAGCTCAATTGAAAAGTAGCCTCCATAAGACTGGCCTCTGGACTGTCTGTGGGACATTTTCTTAATTAGTGATTGATGTGGAGGGGCCCAGACTACTGCGGACAGGGATACTCTGGGCTGATAGTCATGGGTGGTATAATAAAAACAGACTGAGCGGTGTTCCTCCATGGCTTGTGCTTTAGTTCCTGTCTCTAGGTTTCTGGCCCAACTTCCCTTTATGATGGACTTTGAGCTTTGAGATGAAGGAAAGAAACTCTTACTACTTAAGTTGCCTTTGGTCGTGGTATTTACCACAGTAACAGAACCTTAACCAAAGCACCCGGATGGTCAGCTCAGATGTGTTTTCCTTAATGGCTGCTATGTCTCTCAAAGGGTTTCCCTGAGCATGTGTCACCTCTGAGATGCAGTTTGTTCTCACAGACCCACATTTCTATATTTACCAAATAGGCACATGGAACCCTTCCCTTTGCAGTTATTCCAGAGCAGTGTTCTTAAAGCAAGACCTCCAGACATCGGGTACATCACCTGTGGCTTGGTAGAAATATAAACCCTGGCCCCCAACAAAGGTCCCTGGAAATGCTGAGGGAGGGTCACAGCAAGATGTGCTAAGGCACATCCCCTTAAGGGGTCTTCTAATTCATACTCAAGTCTGAAAATCACTAAGTAATGGGAACAACTCAAGCAAAGTGCCTGGGCATGCCGTGTCACTGATATTATTAGCACTCAGTCAGTAAAGCTGTTTCTGTGTAATCATGAGAACCTGAGTTCAGTCCCCAGCACACACATATAAATGCAAGGCACACAGTGCTCACCTGCAGTTCCATCACCATGGAGGTGGAAATGGGAGATTCCTGAAGCTTAGCACCAATCAGTCTAGCTAAATCAATGAGCTCAAAGTTCAGTGAGAGATTCTGCCTCAAAAAAATACGGTGGATGGCAATCAAGAAAGATACCAGATACTAATCCTCCCCACAGGCATGCATGCATGTATGTGTATACATTCACCAACAGGCATATACAACACATGCATGCATAGGGGGATCTGTTATTTTTTAGCCCGTAACTATATACAGCACCACACTTGGTGCTGTCCTGCATCCATAAATCTCTTAGGGGATGCAGTAGAGTGCAGCGGTTATAAAGAGCACAGTACAGACTAAGGAGTCAGGCTAACATTACCCCATATTTTGTGTATACCATAAGCCTATCTGCATGCCTCCTTGTGTATAGGATGGAGATGGTGGTAGGAGAAATAACCACTCCACTGTGTGTGGTGAGAGGATATGACCCAAGGAATTTTTAACTTACTGTCTGATAAACAGAAAGTGTCCCCACTCCCAAGTTATTTATTTAGAGTTTCTGTGTATGTTCATTTTACCTTCATTATATCCTAAACTCTTGAACAAAGAAGGTCTGACAGGGCACATTTTAAGATTTACATTTTTCTGTCCATGTGTAAAGAATGCTATGCCTATGGATGCCAGAAGAAGGGTGTCAGATCCCATGCAGCCAGAGCTGTTGGTGCTTGTGAGCTGCTGGTCTTGGGTACAGACAATTGAACTGAGGTTGTCTGCCAAAGCCCCAACTACAAGTGTTTTTGTTGAACCATTTTTCCAACACCCTAATAGACTATTTATGGTGATTTGCGTTGTTCCATACATGCAGTGGATGCACAATTAATGCTTCTAGAGTTGGGTCTCAGAACATCATACATTAAGATTTCTAGCTTCCATCACCATCAGATAACTCGTGTCAGTATCTAAAAGTAAGTTTCCATGAGTTGAGGGTAGTGGTCTTGCAGAATGATTGGAGAATGACCTTATTCTGCCATCTACAAGTCCTATGACTTTAAAATGCCCTTGCTTTATCAATAAAACAGGGATAATACTTTGCATAAGTCTATACATGGAAAATTAAAACTCAGTTGGTGCAAACCATAAATCTGTTGGGGTAAAGTGTTGCTTCACAAACATAAGGACCTGGGTTTGACCCTCTTGAACTCATGTTTGTTTTTGGTTTGTCTTTGAAATGCAATGGTGCATTCTTATAATACCAGCAAGCTAGAGAGGTAAAAACAGGAGGATCTCTGGGGCTTGATGGCCAGCTGGTGTATCTATGTCAGTAAGCTTCAAATACAGCAAGAGACTGTCTTTAATTATAAGGTAAAAAGCAATTGAGGAAGACAGCTAATGTCAACCTCTGCCCTCTACATGCCTATATACATACATGTATACACACTTGCAGATCTTTAAAAAGATGTGTGATTTAAATTTTAAGAAATTCTATGGTTAGGGTGCTTTTATTACTGCTCTATATAGTGACTTGGTGCTGTCAATCAGAGCCCAGGTTTTTTCTATCTTCTTGCTCTCCTATCCATGGTGGGAGGCCTTTGCCTCAGGCTGGTCTTCTCATAATTACATGTTGGCAGGTGGTTCTAAAAATCAAATAGAGACAGCAGAATGCCCAGGGGAAAAACAAATAATCTAATATCTCCTTGGAAGAAATATATTTAGCCCAATTCTCCCTGTCCCAAGACTACTACAGATATGAGTCCAGGATTATCAAGGTTAATTTAGTCAAGCCATTCTCTTTGGTGTGAATGCAACATACAATGTCATTATTAAGTACCAAATAGACAGGGTCACTGTTCCAATTAAATGAAATGATTCTCTAAACACATCCACTATTCTTCATCCTCCTTTATTCCTTCCTTCATTTTTGAGTCATTTCTTACAGTTCTCATGTTTTGCCACCAACTTCCTTCAGACAATTGCAATCTATCCATCCTTTCATTTGACCTTCTAACCTTCCAAGTTTAGTCCAACATCATCTTTCCTGAATCTCCACAAGGGTTCCTGCCCACAGTGCCTTTTTTAACTTTTACTATCGATCCATTCCTACCCATCTCCTCCACAGCCACCAGAGTGGTCATTTTATAACCTAAATTGTTTCCCAACCTTCTGTGGCCTCCCATTCTTTATAGAATTAAATTATACCCAGATGTGGTGGGTAAGAGAGTGCATCTCCCATAACTCAGCCACAAGGAACAATTAATGGATCAGAAGCCTTCAATACTGAAGTCTTCAACTTTGCAGAAGGTCAAACTTTCCAGAGGTTGCTTCCAGCCAGTGACTGGGCAACTGGATACTAAGACAAGACCACATGCTTCTCTTATATAGCGGCTCTGGGATTGTGGGCTCCCCGGGCTCCCCAAGAGCTCTCCCCATCTGAGGCCCTGACACACTGCACACTGGGGTTGCATCTTTACACCTAATCTTCCTTCTTTCTTATTTTTATAAGTATCTGTGATATATATTTGTGTGTGTGCATGGATAGGGAGAATGTATATAAAGACAAAAGCCAATGTTGAATTTCTTCTCTAATTGTTTTCCATTTTATTTACTTTCTTATTCATTTATTTGAGACAGAGTATCTCAGAGAAACTTGGACTCATTGATTGTCTTGGCAGTCTGGCCAATAAGCTCTAGGCATCCTCCTTCAAGAATATAGGTGCATGTATCTTTTATGTGAGTTCTAGGAATTTCTCACACTCAAAGCTCCAACTACCCTGACAACAGACAGTATCCTGTCACTCAATGTTATTTACACATGCTCTTTGGTGCCTAAGCACCACTCCCCACTCCAATAAAGTCTCAGTGTAACTGCCATATTCATGAAAACTTTATTTTCCATCTCCCAAGTACATGTGTATCTGTGCTCCCGCCCCCCTCTTCAGGATAATACATCTCTGCATCTTCTAGGCCCACAATGAAGCATTCACTGGTCTGTTGTAAGTTCTGCCTTACAGAATGTGAGCTCTTTGTCATGCAGATTATATCTTCACATTGACCCCACTAGCCTACTACCCAGAATAGGGCCCAGCATACATTAAATGCATATGCATTGATGGTTCCTTCTCCTTCTGTGTCATCAGCACATGGATACAGAGATACAGAAAATCCCCAACAGACCCCTGAAAGATATGCTTGCTACCCACCCCAACATCGACCTAGTTTGGACGTGGAGGGATTGAAAAAGCTCCCCCAGGCTCCACAATTGAGCATAGAGACCTTTCCAGCATGTCTATCCCTGGGTTTAGAGAAGAGCTGGTCTCAGCCCCAGGGATGTTCAGTTTAAAAGCATGTCAATCATGCTTTTGTGAATCCAGGATTAAAAGATCAAAGCTGACAAGCAGTCTGTTAAGAGAAGGGGCAGCCAGGACATATAAGAGAGGTTTGGAGTAGAGTGCACACAGAGGGCTTAGGAGGAGCCGTGAGTGAAGTAGACGGTTGCACAAACCCAGCCCACATTTCATCCAGCATCGACTGCCATGAGACTGCATCAGTTACTTGGAGAGGATATCTTAGGTAACTGTGCAGAAGTTCATGATGCTCCAGCAATGATCTTGGGTAAGGAGGAGCCCAGAGAAAGGGTTAGAGCTGAAAACAACAGAGATGAGACCTGGTCCTTGTGTGTTTTCAACAGACTGAAGGATGCTGGGGAAAAAACACAGTCTCCTAGGGGCTTCAGATACTAGTTTTGAGGTCCACAATGTACCAGACACTTCGTTTAGACACAGGCAATATAGTGCTTACAGTGGATGAGACAGGAAGATGAATGGTCCCCTTGAAATGCACTAATAGGTGGGAAAAATAGGCATGAAACAAATAATCACATAAATAAATCAGGACAATGGTGATAAGTACCACACAAAAAAGTCAAGAGATCTGTGAGAGAGGATTATGGAGGGGATCTTTTGCAAGATGAGAAGGGATTAAAAGGAAGAAACATGAATGCGAGTTAATTAGAATGTGGGGAGGGTAAAACATTGACTGTGAAACAATATTTATCCATTCAGCAAATGTTTATGAGCATATGTTTTCTGTGGGAGTCTGGGACAGTGAGGAAAGAGCCCATTGGAGCAGAAACAAGAGAAACAAAGAGAAAATGGCATCCGCTGAAGTGGAAGGTGGAGGGTGAGGGACCTTTCAGGACCATGGAGAGCAGAAGGGTTTGGCAGGTTTTTCTTCTGGGAACTATGAGAAGCTGGAAGAGTCAAGCACCTCTGTGACAGGATATAATTTACATGTTGAGCAGATCACATCAGCTGCTTTTGAGAGCCTAGAGCCTGTTGGCTGTCATGGGGAGAACATTTAGAATTACCCTATCATATCACAGCTTTTAGTCAGGTGACCTGAGATAAGCCACCTCTCCCTTTATCATCAGAGAAGAGAGTGTGCCCTTTGGGTCCTTGGCTTCCATAGGTCACCTTTCATTGGAAGACTGGTCTTGGGGGTGATGAATGGAGACAACCACAACTCAGTGCTAAGTTATTCCAACAGTCGGATCCTCTACAAGGTCACGTCATGGTTTGTGACCTGGGACTTGGTCCATGAGCTCTACTATGTCATGGAGATGGACATATCATAGTCCACTCAGAAGACATTATTACCTGTTTCAAGAGAAGCAAGGAGTCACTAGCCAGGATCTCATTTGTCTTTGGAGATTTGTGTGTGTGTGTGGGGGGGGGGGTGTACTGTGCCTCATCAAAAACTGGGCCTTCTCCAGTTCCAAGTAATGAATTTTGATTGATCGTGCAAAGTATCCCAATATTGGTTTATTGGCTCAACTGCAAACATATTATACAGCTCTTGGATGCTTCCTGGAAACATTTCAAAATCGTTTACAAAGAAGGATGTGACATCTCATTGCTTCTTCATGCAAAGGTAAGAGCTATCACAGCCTTTTTGAATCAGTGAGGAGAAATAAGAATCTCTACTTAAGTTGCTGAATGAGCTAACTGCCCCTCAGGACCTCTTGTAAGTGGAAGAATACATGTCACTTATTCTTAAGTCATTTGCCATTGTGTTTTCTGGAAATTGCTGCCAAAAATGTTTTAACAGGCCTGGGTTCTCTGGACTTGAATTTGAGACATTTGTTAACACTTCATAATGTTTACAACCATCCTACCAGGATTACATAGTCCACACCTAACAACAGCTTCATACCAAGTGAGATCTGGCCTCATGCACCTGCATACACTTGTGCACAAATGTGAACATGAGCACACATGAGCATGCGCATACACAGACACATGTACTTTAACACAGAGAAAGAGTCAGAGGGAGGAGAGAAGGAGAAAGAAAAAGAATGAGTGCCATGCAGCTGGTGCATACACTTCCTTTTTATTCTCTTGTTCCTTTCTCTGCCTTTCCTGATTTCTACATGACTTTTGCCTTTGGGGGATGGATATAGGTGGGACCAGGTAGCAGGTCCTTTTTTAGGAGTTTTTGTTTGTTCTGATTCAACACTTTCTGCAGGGCTCTACTGCTGCACCAACAGTTACTTTTCTGTTTCAGGGGGAAAAAAACCAAGGCTCAGAACCAGGGCTGAATCACAAGCCAAGGTCACTTGATAACATCAGAGCCCACCAGCCTTCCCTACTACTGTCTCTAGGAATGACTTTGTCATTGTCCCCAGAGTGCCCAGTGCAGGCAAATCAGCATCCCCCTTTCCACACATCCAATACAGCCATGCCTGTTTGGAAATAGCCACTCCCATCCTTTCTAAAGCCCTTCCTTATTTTTGGATCTCACAGAAAACCCTCTTTATTTCCCCAGCTCTTTCCATCTGTACTTTTGATATAAAACCTTTCCCAGGTCCACTTGCAATTACCACCTAGAGAAATCTCATCTATTCTGGGAGATTCATTTGCGCTTTCACACCGGGGCTGTCTTCTAACACAACTAAACGATCCTCTTCAGGATAGCCTGCCCCGTCCGGTTACACCTTTTCAATGCCACAAGGCTTCTGCCTCACACTTTCTCCATCAGGATGCTCAATCTTTTCATGATTTCACTGTTGAAAATAGATCATTCAAGGCAGACAGTACTGATAAGAGAAACCGCTCTTGCCTGCCTGGGGCCACTGGGTTTACCAACACTTCAGTGTAAGCATCTTCAATGAGAATTTAATTTAGATAATGTGGACACCAGATTTTTATCTACCACCCTGGTCACATTACCTCTGGGTAGAGTGAATATAATTTGTGAGCTATTTAATTAGGAGTTAAGAGAAGGTGTCTGTCTATAGGGTGTGGCAATAGACTCTCAGTCCAGGTGAGTTACACCCTGTGCAACCTTTGAGAAGGTCACTTCCTCACTCTGGACTCTGAAGTCCCATCATGGAAATGAAGGGAATGTGAACTAAATTAGGGAAAGGAAACTTTGTGGTCGCTCATACAGGGATACTCTCAACTGTGCAAAAGCTGGCCCAGCCTCGGGCAGCAGCTGTGGCATTTGGATCTGGAGTATTTGTTTACCAAAGTCTTTTTTCTCAGACTGAGGAAGTATTGGGAGATAGATACAATGAAAGGAAGTTAGGTCATTGGGGGCATGTCCTTTGAGCTCTCTCTCTCTCTCTCTCTCTCTCTCTCTCTCTCTCTCTCTCCCTCTTTCCTTTTTCACTAACATGGAGAACAGGCCACCTCCCATGTTCCCACCATGATCATGGAGCCTCCACTTACCAAGTTGTGCCCCTAGAGCAAGGACTTTTTCCTATTTTACACCAGAGCACTGTGAAGGTTACACAATCCCCTTCACCTCCTCCCCCATCCCCCGGAACACAGACAGGGTTCTCCAGCTTCCCCAAGAATCATTTTCTGTAAGGATTGAAAACCATTAATTGATGCAGCCTTCTAGGCCCCAGACTTCCTTAATATTGCCTATCGATTTGCTTTAAATTGAAAATTTTCTTTCTAAAGAGTAGATTATTAAGACTCAGAAAGGAAGCACAACTTAGAAGGCTCAGGAAGTAAACAAAAGCCACAATCTTAGGAAACTCATTGAAAACACTAAGACTCCCAATGCTTCAACCTCAGAGTTAGATCAGAAGCAACAGCTCTTGAGGAGAGGTGACTTCTGACCAGGTCAGCTTCCTGCCAGCCAGGGATGCAGCTTTTAGAACCTGTCCCACTGTATGGATGTGGGATGCCTCAGGGATTCAGCTGCTTTCGAGCCACCCATGCTCCTGTGAGTAACCCCTTACCCATACTCTTTGTGCCATACTCCCAATTAGTCACCCCAATAAACTCACTGGTTTCCTAAGCTCAAATTTCTTTCTTTTGTCATTGGTACCCTAGCTGCAGTGAATAGATTTTTGTTCTCATCACCCCAGGAAAAGCCACACAACACTGACACTCTATATATCAGTTGATACGTCCCTTTGCAGTTACTGCTCCCTGATTCCAATGCTGAAAGGACCGATAACCACCAAGCCACACTCTTCAAATAAAATAACCAGAATGTCTGACAGAGAAAAGATTTCCTCACTTGGTGAAACAACCTCACTCTAGGAAGAAAGAGGCCAAATGTTCACCAGCAGAGAAAAGAGGTCTTAGGAAGAGTGGAGTAAAGAAAAAGCTGTGTTATTTGGAGGAGGTAGGGGGTGGAAGGGAGATGCTGACAGAGAAGGCAAGAAGCCACTGTTATTTGAGGTTTCCGAATGAGTGCCAAAAATTACAACAGATGCAGCTGAGGCGGGTGGGTGGAGGGGAAAAGCTGGAGGGAGAGCAATTCAAATTCTAGGACTTCAGGATCTTTACTTAGGTTTCTGATTTTGCTCATTCTGACCCCTGGAAAGAAGTGAAGAGGTTCCGGTTAGCAGGCAGCCTCCCTCATTCCACCCACATGAACCTTCAGAGCATTCATTATTTCAGCTCAGAGATGGTCAACGTGTCTTTGATTAGGGCTTAATCACTCATGTCGCATGCAGGATTTTGCACTCAGCTTTTTTTTAAAGCCCCCATTAAATATTTAAGTAGCTGGTCCCTAGAGCATATAAATTAGGATTTGATTTATGTCAAATTGATTTACACACTACCTTTGCCAATCAGATCCTCTCCGTAGTAAATGTGAAATTGGGGCCAGGAGATTCAGCCTTCCAGCTGTGAGGGATAGCTCTGGAAGGTGAAGGAAGAGTTAGAACTTAAATGGGAACAGGTGGGTTCTAGAATGTTCCCTATTCCATCTTCTTCAGTTTCTTGACTAAGTTGGAGAGTCTCACAAATTAGTTGCTATTACTTCAATGTCCTGAAATGTCCTCCCACAGGCTCATGTTTCAGCTGTCTGGTCCCCAGACGGGGGCACTACTTAGGCAAGTTCTGGAAACTTTGGAAAGTGGAATCTTGCTAGGGAAAGCAGTCACTGTGGGGTATGCTATCCCTGCCCATTTTCTGTCTTACTTTCTGCTTCCTGTCTAGTGTGATGGGAACTGTGAAGTGTTCTGCTCAATCATATAGGCCAACCAATCACAAACCTCTCAGACTTCTGAAGTCACTCTATTTTAAATGGTGTCCTGCTGGGTCTTATAGCCACAGGCACAGCAACTATAGAAGGCTCACCAGGGGATCTTTATAACCCCTAAGGCAGGAATATCTAACTTCAAATGAATTCTGTATATGAAATTTCCCACTTGCAGCAATGCAAACTGGGTAGAGAAATTTCTCCCATTGCTTAGAGTATCATGGGCCTATTTGCTAAAGCTCATGGTCCCAGCATGTGCAATTAAAGCCATTCATTCTGGCTCATGCTCTTGGGGAGTCTCAGAAAATCACCCTCTCCCTCTGCTCTTGTCCTCTTCATAATAGTGCTGGTTGTGAGGTTTTGAGCTCATACATAGCATGTCTTCACACTCTAGTGCATCTTTTGTTGATATTGTTTCTTTGAACATGCAGAACCCTCTACCTTATCTTCTCTCCATGTTAATAGCAGGAACTGGGGTTCCAGAGGCTTAGGTAACCTGCTCAAGACCATGAGACCCATGAATGGCATAGTCTGGAATTCAGGTCATGACCCGTGAAGACATTACCCACAAGTATAGTTGGGACAGAGTGGAGCTTCTAATCTGTGGAGCAATGGGAACATACAGGCAGGGGAATGACACAATGGCTCACTGTACTAGACTTTTGCCATTGAGGGAGGGGAGCTGAGGGACTAAAGTCTGGTGGTACAGACAGACGGCCAAACAACAGGAAAGGGAGTGGTAATTTCAAAAACAGTACTGGGAAATTTGTGAACTTGAAGGCATGTTAGAGAAGACCAGTATGAAGGAGAGCAAGGCCCAGTAAGGGAAAATGGCTTCCCTGCTGCCATGACTATGCCATTTGGAAGAAATCGTTTTCAGTCATCCATTTATTCAACAGCTACACCATTTTTCAATCACAGGAGATGAATGTGGAAATCTCCAGGTTATTCAATGATATACCTCCCATCTTTGGAGAGTTTTATGTTGGTCCTTGAGGATATTAAGTTTGGCTATTAATTTAACAACAATCCTATTGGTTGCTATGTTCCACATCATCACATAGTTTTTGCAAATATTATCTCTTAAATGTTTGTGGCCACCCTATGGGATAAGCCCCATTTTATGGGTGGGAAGACTGAAGTACAGAGGTATGACCTGGCATTTTCTCAAACACTTCCATGATATGGCATTGGTGTAGGGGACTACAAACATGCTCTTCAATTTTCAAGAATTAAGTAGATGGTAAAAATATAAATTAAAAGCTAAAAAAAAGAATTAAGAAAAAAAAATGACAGTAGCTGAAATGATGGAAGGGAAACAGGATAGATATCCACAGGCATATGTTTTTCTATTTTTACTAGCACTGAACCATAAATTTAAGCATGAGTCTCCGGAGTAAAATAAAACATCTAAAGTTGTGTTATTGTCATAATTCTTGGTTAGAGAATCAGCTACTCCCGGGAAATGTGACCAATGATTCTTTGCTTAAGGAAAGAATGTTCAGCCAGGTGTGGTAGCCTGCTCCTGCACTTCCAGCACTCTGGAGAAAGGCAGAGCCAGGAGGTGACACAAGTTCAAAGCCAGCCTGGTCTAAGTAGTGAGGTTGAAGCTATGTGTGGCCCTGTTTAGCTCTTTCTAAACAAAAACACAATGGACATATATTTACCCTGGCTCTGGAGGCCAGAAGTCTAAGATCATGGTGTTCACAGTAAAAATGAGACACAGAACAGAGTTTCTCTAAAATCATGGTGTTCACAGTAAAAATGAGACACAGAACAGAGTTTCTCTCTCCCTCAAACCATCTCAAGTTGAGCTTTCAGGACTCAGGCACAGAAGCCTGGGACCTGACCTTGAGTACCTGTCAGAGCTAAAAGTCCCTGGGACACAAAGAATGTGAGCAGAATCTCCTCACAGACGAACATGGGCAGAAATTAAAACACCTATGACAGTTGCAGGAAGCAATGAAGACCCCAGTGTCTTAAGTGTCCAGGGATCTACCTGGGCTGTCATGCAGGGCTAGGTACTGAGGTGGGGTGGGGAGCAGACTCTCATGGTTTCAATCAACAATCAGCCTTTACTGCTGGGTCCTCAGGACTGGGAAATAGATGTGAAACTGCTCTATGTCCTTGCTTGCTGACCTACAGCCAGCTATTTCTTTTACAAACGTAGGCATCACATTAGCTTCGGTGTTTGTCCAGCAGTGAACTCCCAGTGGAACAGCCTTCCCTGCCTTTTCCAGATTCTGCTGGCTCTTAGCACTCCTTAGCTTGTGGGTACACCCTCCAGCCTTTTCCCCATGTTCCCAGGGCAGCTTCTCTCTGTTTGTGACTCTATTCTTCCCATCAGAGTCTCAGTCATATTATATTATGACCTCATTTCCTCCAAGATGACCAGATTTTGACTTAAATAATATCTGGAGCCACTCTGTGCATAGATAACATCACGTTCAGGGGTTCTGGGTGGAGCTAAAGTACTCAATTAACGGTAGGTCATCAGGCCTCTCTGAGGAGGTGACATTTCTCTTGATCTAAAAGCATAATTGACCCAGACATCTGTAAACGTGAAGGAGGGGCAGTCCAGGGGGAAGGGTGAAGAGTCTAAGTCTGGAATGAAGATGGAACAAGTCCGGGGAGAAGGAAGAAGAGACAGCAATGCTGGGATCTTAGCATTTACTTAGGTTGGGCTATGCAGGTGTTGGGCAGAATAGTACCATGTGCTCATTTGGCCACCATGGACAACACACCCCACAGAGAAGAACACTGCAAACAGGAGTTGGGGTGTGTGGGGCTACCCTTTAAGTCCTTATGAGAAAGGGTGTTAGGCTATCCAGTTTCAAAGCAGTGGGGTTGGAGAAGATGGGATTTAAATTGTGTTTGTCACTGGGAGATTTAGAGATGATTGGATTATATGCTGTGAAGATAAAATGATGTGACCTTGTGGTCCTGGGTGTGGTATCCAACCTGTATCTATTTACAGGTAGCTGCCAATTTCATTCAACAGAATCTAGTCCTCTTGTCTGTGTCCACACTTATAATTTAGCCTCACTCAGATTAGCTGTTCCGTTACACCCCACATTTTATGACAACAGTATTGTACTGTGCATGAGTCCCCTACTGCTGGGCACTTAGGTTGTTTCTCATCCTTCAAAGTTGCATTGATGTTTCAATAAAGATGAACCCAAACATTAATCCAGGTGTTCATTTATTTAAAAAGTTTTTTTTTAAAACAGAATTTAGGCACTGAGACGCCCTACAGGATAGAAGGAGTGTAACTGGGGTGCAGAGTATTTTTCTCTCATAGGACTCTGGGTATCTGCACTGCACATTTCCATGGTTGCAGTGGCCCTAGGAATGGTCTGTTGCCAAGCTCAAAAGGCCTGTCCTTTCTTTCTGCATCAAGACAGTCCCAAGGATTCCCCCTCCTTATTTCCTCTCCCTCCCTCCCTCTTTTCCTCCCTCCCTCCCTCTCTCCTTCCCTTCCTTCCTTTGCTCTCCTAAATTTCAATTTTTAGCAATGCTGAAAGCCATATGCCACCTTGTGTCTTGTCTCTAAAAACACCAAGTGACATTTTGAGAAGGGGACCAGACTGCCAAGTGCAGCTTAGACCTGGAAATAGCCCAGTCCTCCTGGAAGACCATTGTCTGTCCCGTAATATCTGTCCTTTGATCCTGGGTCCAGCAGGAGGAACAATTATAGCCTCATACCTGCTCTGACTCATCACTCTCCATCTGCTCCAACTAGTCACTTTCTGGTGCAGAGACAGAAAGAAAAAGAAAGAGTTGGGGATGGAGATGGGATCTCATGCCCTACTTCCTCTCTCTGCTCTAAAAGCACCTACTAGGAGAAGTTTATCCATTCTCAACTGCAAACTGTGTCAGAAACAACTTGTGAAAAGTCTGGAGCAACGTGCAACAGAAGGAATATTTTCCTTAATATACAAAGAGCTTTTATAGATTAAAAAAAAAAAAAAAAAAAAAAGAAATCCTGTTCTACTGAACTAATGAAAGACGTGAGAATGCCACCAGAGAGGGACACAGAATGGCCTAAAGAAACACTCCAAGGTGTGTGTTTTTACTCCTTCCTAAATAAAAACAAATTAGAGAAACGAGAGATGGTTTGGAAGGCTGAGTGTTGGCTGCTCCTGCAAAGGAGCCGGGTTCAGTTTGTAGCACCCACATGACAGCCCACAGCTGTCCCTGGTGCTTTCTGAATGGTATTTACAGGAGGGTAAAATACTAAAGAAAAGCAAGTTAACTGGTCTTACAAGGTAACTTCACCTTGAAATATTGCCTGTTACTAAAAGCACAGCATTCCCACACCATGATGGTGCAGCTAAAGCTGCTGGGTCAGTTTCCATGGCTCCCTCTGTTAATCCCACCTGTGACCTGGTACTCATCGCTACCTCCCAGGTGGATGGATTCACCTCCTGGCCTTTTCTCTGGAGACTTCCTTAAAAGTTAAAGGGAAGTAAATTTTTCTAGATCTCCAGTTAAGATTCAAAAGCAACATAGCCGATATTTCAGCCTTTTGTCTTTATTTCAGCCCTTCTTCTAGTCTGTGACTTCACTGGTTTGATCTTTTGAATGCAACCTAGACTTCTTGGAGTTTTTGGTTACGTTCATTGATTTTTTTTCTTCTTTTATATCTGTGTATGTTAGTGTCTGTGTCTGCCTTCCATCTCTTCTGCCTGGTCTTGTCTGCTGACGATGCTTTCCGCTGTGCTGTTCATTGATTAATTCATCCTTTCATTTCCAGACTTTGTCATGGACACAGTAACTCTTAAAGCAGAGGAAGTACCATCAACAGGGACCAAAACCTAGAAATTCTTAAATAAGAAGCAATGAACAACGAGCAGAAAGCTGGGGAGATGTGTAAGATCACTTACTGTGCAAGCATGAGGACCTGAGTTCGAATCCCTAACAGCCAAGTTCAAATCTGGCTGGAACTGAATGCATCCCTGTGACCCCAGCACTGTCAGGGATGCAGACAGGAGGATGGCTGGGGATTGCTGGCTCCCAGCCTGGCTCCAGGCTCAGTGAGAGGCCCTGTCTCCAGGGAATGATGTGAAGAGGGACAGAAATGCACATCCATTGTCCTCCTCTGGCCTCTACACCTCCACAGATGCTTCTCCACCATGTAGGTACAAGCACACATGCACACAGAAAAGCAAAGAAGGAACATTTCAGCAAACTATCAAAGCACTATGGGCTACCAAAGACAGATAGGAGCCACCATGGGGCTAAAGGAAGTCAATCCACTACAGAGAGGAGAATCATGGAAGAAAGAACAGGGAACAGAGGTGAGCGTGGCTGTTTGAGACAGACAAGCCAGAGAATAAAAAAACCCCAAAATTGTGATCATTATAATCATTACAAATGGGGAAGTCGGAGTGTAGAGAGAGGGCATGTGGCAGGAAAGAAGGATTTGAAGAAAGCTCTGTCTCTGTGGGATGTTGCTATGACAGGGACATCCTCCTGGGAGTTACGTCACAGGAACCTTGATGAGGAAAGTGTATGGGCAAGTGCCAACTCCAATGCCAGGTTGCAGGGGAGTGTGGGGAGCCCCTGCAGACCAAGCTCTGAGTCATCTCTCCGGTAAGGAGTTCGCCATGGCAAGCAAATGGAAAAATACTTGCTATGGATGAATGAATGGGCCCTGTTTCCCTAAAGGACAGATGACCAACTTTTCCTTGTCCTCATGTATATCCTATTGCCTATACCAGAACATGGTTAATGTGGATCTCACAAACAGGGCTGCTAAAGACCTCTATGCTGCCACTTCACCCACTGTCAGAGCAGCGACACATACCTACAGGTATTAATATCTCATTTAATCATATTTAATTTAATTATAATTCCAACCCAGGAAGTAGGGCCAGAGGGCTTAGCAGGATGGAATGGGTAAGGAAGGGGGCCGAAGAGATACTCAGTGGTTAAGAGATAATCAGTGCTTTTAACCACTTCAGAGGATACAGGTTCAGTCCTCAGCATCCAGATGGCTAGATCACAACCAAATGTAACTTCAGCACCAGAGTACTCAATGGCTTCTTCAGGGCACTGTGCATAGCCATCTTCATAACACACACACACACACACACACACACACACACACACACACACACACACACACGTAATCTTTTTTATTTTTAATTTTTCTAAGAAAGGATTAAGGGAAAGTCCCCAGCTCTAGTCACTAAGATGACCATAGCTGACAATGTCCTTGTGTGAGAGATACTCATTTCTGTATTTGATAAAAAGCCTGAGTTGAGAGCACTCTACCTCCAAGTAAGCGCTGTCAGTCTCCAGCCCTGTGCCCCTTCCACTCTGCCAATCCTGCCCTCTCTAACCTCAGGGGAGGTTAGAGACAAGACTTCCTGTGACTTAGCACTCTTCTGATTTGCACACATTGTCTTAATGACCTTACTTAAAATGTCAACATTTTTGGCTTTTCTGGTCAATGCATCCAGCATACTCAGGAATTCAGTGCAGCTCACTGATCACCAATGCTGGGGAGTTTTGCAACCCCAGGGATACCTGGCAAGGTCTGAAGATAATTTTGATTGCTATGACCCAGAGGAGGGGGGTGCTAATGGTACCCCCTGAGTAGAGGCAAGATGCAGCTAAGAATCCTGTAGGGCTGGGGCAGCCCTCCACAGGGAGACCGGGTTTAAAAACAAACCCATCCTCCAGGAACATATTATTGTCACCTCTTTCCCACTGGAATCGACATTCAGGACCAGTGATAAGGAACATAGACTTTAATTTTTAATCCTGATAAATACTGAAATACCCTCTTTCAAGACTTTTAATTTATACCCCTACCAGGGATGTGTATACATGTTGCCACATCTTTATCAAAATGAGATAGTATCACATTATCTAGTTTTATTCAGTCTGGAGGGTTCAACACAACAGGTCCTGGCAGGACAAAGGTATTTTTGCTTTTGAAGGGATCTCCAGGGAGAACCGGTCATTGTCCCCCTTGACCACTTGGTATGTGTAAAGGATAGGAGCAGCACATCTCAGAAAGCATTTCCTGAGCACTGAAGGTATGCCAGGTACAAGCTAGGGGCTTTCTCTATGCGCAGTTCATCTCCTCCTGGCTAAGACTCTTGGGATTATGAGAAACAGTAGCTTCAGGGGTGAGAAGATGTCAGCTTTGTAGTTAAGAAAGAAGAACCCTGAGAAAAACGCTTGTGAGAACTAGTTCCCCAGGCCCTGCACACACCTTAGTCTCAGCTCTACACCTGCACCCACCAATCCTATCCTGTCTTCCTTCTGCTACTGTGCCTGGTACATGGGAGGCACTCAGAATACCTTTGCAATGGGATATCCCATCTAGTACACAGCCCTGAGAGCTGGTACCACACACAAATCACCCTCATTTTATCCAGAGGAATCCCAAGGCTTGGTGAGGTAAGGCAGGCAGTGAAGCAAGGGACACAGGCCAGTTGGACCCGATGATAAAGTTCCAATGCTTTTTTGTGATGCAGGTGTGTTCTTGGGCAACATGATACACTCTGGACAGTTAGTGGATGTAGCGAGGGCAGGCAGCAGAACACGGGGAGGGAGCAAAAGAAAAGGACTTTGCAAATTCCATGTCTTTCTTCTGCCTACTTTGAGAAGTCTGGCTCTTTTGAGGCTGGAGCCTAGAAGTCTCTGCCCCAGCCTAGTCAGTCTGCACACCCATCCCTTCCAAGCCTGTAGACTCTCCTTCCTGCTCACTACCTGCTCCTCCACCCCCTACCCCTAGTCTCCAGCTGCCCAGGCTGCTGAGGCTGGATGGGGTAATTAGAAATTTTACTCTTGTCTTTGTAGCAGCTGTTAGGCCTGGAGTGAGACACAAAAGCTTTGCTAATGTTTGTGTCTACAACCTGGGACTGTGCAAGTGTGTGTGTATCTGTGTGTGTGTGTGTGTGTGTGTGTGTGTGTGTGTGTGTGTGTGTGTGTGTAACAGGACCACCAGACGACTCTCAGCCTCACCCCACCCCGAGGGTTCATTACAGATTTCTCTTGGTGGTGCTGAGGGCTAGGAGGGGACAGGACCAGATGGCAGACAGGAGGGTGGCTGTCGGCCCTGCATCCCCCTCCCCTCACCAAGCAGATGCCCTCAGAATGAGGCCTGGAGGCAGAGACAGGATTAGAGGGGGAAACTCCGTATCAATTAGTGTCAAAGGCCGGGCGCTGGTTGGGGGAAGGGCGGCCAGTTGGCTCCGGTTGGTGGGGGAGGATCCAGAAAGCTGGATGGAAGAAGGGATGCTCCATTGCACAACCCACAGAGGCTAAGACATGTTCACCCTTAGATAATTGGGGCAGCACCTGCCTCTCCTCCAAGTCTGAAGAGGACAGGGGCCAATTTCCATCTTGCAGCCGCTGGCCTGGGCTAATCCTCCTGTTCGGGTTGGAACATTATTACGTGCTTTGTGTCGTTAGTAACATTAGATTTACACAATACTAATAGGCATTGGGTTTTATTAAGCTTGTTCATATTCTTGCAGCTGAGACTATATATAAAAATAAGTTACACTGAATGACTAGTATTAATCTTACAGCTGAACACTGGGTATGGACCAGACACTGGGGTGAGCCCTGTCTAATCCTCTCAATGGCCCAAGAAGACCTTTTTTTAAATAAAGAAACTGGAGTCCAGAGAGGGGAGTCAGATAGCCTAGAGCCACACAGTCAGTAAGGACAGACTACCCCTCCCAACTCAGCACTGAGCTGAGCAAATTAAAAAAACATAAGTTTTCAGGACTCTCTTCTAGGGTGGGATTGGGGCCATACTGGCTTAAAAGATTAGTGCTCCTAAATCCTCCTTTTTTACCCTAAAATAAACAAATAAAAAAATTGAATTTCAAATCCTAAAACCAAAATTTAAGCTCAGGCTGATATCACTGAGCTGTGTGACCTTAGGTAAATGTCCCAGCTTCCCTGACTTTCTCTCCTCTTTGTCTTGGTGAAGCCCTACAGCAATGGTGGCTGGGTAAATTTCTTCTGCCACATACTGATCATGGAGTACTATGAGTGCACTAAAAATGGTGAGTGAGATGAACAGAGCATTGCAGTTCACATCTGCAGTTTTAGCACTTGGCAGGCTGAGGCAGGAGAATTGCCATGGATTCTAGACCAGCTTAGGCTACCTGGCAACTACTTTCTGGCCACTGCTACAAAACAATAGCTCAGATCGTTAATAGATCATTAAATTATTCTAAGTGCTCAGCCTTCTTCCACATTGGTTAAGAAACAGAATGGGGGGGGCGGGAAAAATAAGTTTAGTGAGGAAGAAATTAAAAACCTTGAGATCCTCCTCAGTTCCGGGATGCTATGTTTTATTTGTTTTTCTTTCTACAGCAGTGTTTACAAAGCTGTGTTGCCTGGCTGTAGTGGTGCACACCTTTAATATCAGCACTCAGGAGGCAGAGGCAGGTAGATCTCTGTGAGTTCAGAGAACAGAGCGAGTTCTGGGACAAGCTCCAAAGCTATGGAGAGAAACCCTGCCTCGAAAAGCCAAACCAAACCAAACCAAACTAAGTGTTAACCAAAGCAGAGTATGTTAAAGGGCTCCCCTGTCCTGATCGAAGGCATGTTGTGAGAATTCAGGTTCTGGCTTTGCACACGGGGGTCCCAACCAAGCAGGGGCTTGTTTGCGGGCGGGCGGCAGCAGGAAGCAGAGTCAGCATCTCAGTTCAGCCACTTCTGTCTGGTTCCCATTGAAATGAAAACTTCACAGCTCAGGGGCTGTTGGGAAAGTTAGGGTTAAACCACAAACCATAAAGCTGACCCTGGGGTGGCCCACTTAGGCGACCATCTGCCAGCCAGCCTGCTGCCAATCACGGGCAGACCCTGCCTTCTGCAGGTCCCTCCTCTCGGCCCACACAGCAGCTCACTGGCTCCCCCGCCTTGGCCTCTGTGTCTGCAGCCCGGGCTCCTGGCTACATCCTTGCCTCCCTCCCCCACCCAGCAGCCGCAATGTCATCTGCCGCAGCAGGGGTCACGGAAGCTTCCTCGCTTTGTGGTTCCGTTTGACCTCAGAAAAGGTGATGGTCGCTCGTTCTCAGGGAAGCTCAGTTGTTTGGCCAAGGACCAAACTCCTGAGAAAGAGTTCAGACTCCTGAGGGGTGAAGACACCCCCGCCCCGCCCCAATAGACATAGCCTATGCCTTCATACCCCATTGAAGGCAGGAACTCCTCCAGGATAACTTGGGAAGCCAGAGGAGGCTCCTGCTCCATATCCCATTCCCAAGAGCTGGGGTAGTGGGGGCCTTGGAAGGTAAGGAGTGTTATAAGGAAGCCCCCAAATTGGGTTCGAATCTCAAACCCACGTCCTACTCAGCTGCTCTGTCCACAAGCAGATGATCCCAGGACTCTCAGCACTTTGTCCCCGGGGAGGTGTGTGTGCGCGTGCTTGCGTGCGTGTGTGTGCGCGTGTACGCGCACCCATCTCTTTCTGTCACCTATACTCTGAATCAGATCTCCGCAGATCAGAAGAGAAAAGAGCTAAGTTGAGAGGCAGATGGAGGAGGATAGACTCCTCTTTGGAAGCTGCCCAAATGTCAGGCCCAGCAGCAGCCCAGGACTGTCAGCCAAAAGGAGGGAGGGAGAGTGGAGAGGGCTCCCAGAACAGATGGGCTAGCCAAGGCACCAGGGGGCTGAAATGGCCTCCATAATCATAATATCCCAAATTCCTCTGGTGCACTCCTGTTTTCAAACCTCATTCAAATCCATTATTTTACTGGAATCTCACTACTTCCTTGGACATTAGATGGCCGGCGGCTGTGAGACCCATCTGGCAGGATAAAGTAACTGAGCTCAGAGAGGTTAAGCATTTTACACAAGGTCACACAGCTCATTTGTTGTCAAAATGCTGAACAAGAGAGTCAGGTCAAATCCAAAGTCAGCCATCCATGTATTTGGAATCCCATCCTCTTGTGTTCCAATCTGGTACCTTAATGGATGACTTATTTAGTGATAAAATAGCCACAGCAACAATAATAAAGCCAATGAGTATTGCTCCCTTTGTAGTAAACATTGCTTTAAACACCTCATGTATAGTATTTTATTCAATCCCCACTTGGGCCTTGTATGAGGCTGATGTGACCACCAATTTCATATTACAGATTAAGCCACCAAGCAAGGCTCACATGATAACCATTGCTTGCTGAAGGACACAGTTTTACAACAAAAGTCCAATTCTTTATCAACTTCCCCATCTGTAAAATGGGACCTTGGCTTCTGCAGGCCACAGCTCATTTGTCCCAAGCTCTCTCTATAGGAAAATATTCTTCCTAGAGCCCTTGGTATCCCCCACGTACTTAGAACAGTGAAGGTCAGGGGAACCCCACCATGATTCCCTGTTAGGACTTTCATTGTTTATGTTTACTCCCAACTAGGCTTTAGTACAACTGGCCAGGCTGGAATCTGAAGCCCCAGGAGCCCCAGGTTAGGTTTTATCTGGGGGAGGGGTGGCTGTCAGTTGCCCAGGCAACACAGTGGAGTGATGATAGAGAGGATGCTACACATATTGCTAAGGAAGAAGGGAATGAACCACAGAGGCAGACAGAGTCTGGTTTGAGGAGATCAGGAGAGGGAGGAACGAGGTGGGGGTGCGACTTCTATTTTCCAGGAATTGCATGTTAGCCCCCTTTTTTTTGCCTCTCCAGTTCCCTGGCTCCCTGGCTTTCTCTCTCCTGCCCCACCCCCCACCCCTGCAGGAAGCTAAGTGGGAAATCTTGTAGAGTGGACATGATCTTTGCTTGTGTGTTCTGATTCCCAGGTGGGCTGACCTGTAAAATAGGCTTGAACCTGGCCAGGTTAAGGACAGTCTCCAGCCAGCTGGAGCCCTCTCTGGTTCTGAGCTACTTTTTGCCAAAAGAATGTGTTGGCAGCATCTGTGGGCCACAGAATGGGAAATGGGAGGCCTCTGATTGGTGCAGAGAAATCCAAAGGAAGCCTGGCCTCTCCAGAACACTCCTGTCAGGAGCAGCTGTCTTAAACTCACTGCATTTTTTTTTATCAAAAGGACAAGCTTGGGGGAAGTTAGTCTCTGTGGGACCCGACTCTCACATCTGCTCAGACACAAAGGGGGCATGCTTAGGATCACATGCCATATAAAGCCATGCTCTGTAGGAGGCACAGGCCTCTAATCCCAGCTACTCAGGAGGCTGAGGCACCATCACCCCAGCATGTCACTACAATGAGGACTTTGAAAAGGAAAGGGCAATAGTCTGGAGACTCCACTGAGGGATGAAGACAGAAGGGACACATGAGAAAGGCAGATTCAAGCCCCCTGGGGAATTTGAAGGATGAGCCTTTCCAGAATGCTTATGTTTTTTTTTCTACTGCCCATGAAGATAACCCTTTGGTCTTAGCTATGGGTTCCTCATTTTTAGAGGATGACCTCCTTTCACAACCTCTACAAACCTCCAAAAAAAATATCCAACCCATAAGGGGAGGAGAGCAGGGAAAACAGGAGCTGAAGGTATGTATAAAGCTGCCCCTGATCTAACTGATGAACTATATAACTGTTGACTTCAATCCTTCACACAGTGTGTCTGTGTGAATCAAGGGCTATGGCCACCACAGAGCACAGGGACTCAAGATGTGACGGGATCAGGAAGTTCAGGGCTGTGATTGGAGGGCATTAGCTGTGGGGAGTGGAAAGAAGGAAAATAGCTCCAGTGGATTGATTGGTTTCATTTATTTGTCTGATTTTTTTTTTACCATAATTGTACCTGGAACCTGGCTTTCTTCCCTCACATCCTTCCTCTTTGCCCCCAGACATGCAAACTCAGAGAAAATGGATCTCAGTGTCACAAGGTGCTCATGAATCCCAGACTGGGATTCAGCCCTCTGCTTGAGTGACTAAAGCTATGTGAGATTGAATGAGTAGCATCATCTCTCTGGGCCCCAGTTCTCAGAACAGTAAAATAAAGACAATGAAAACAGCTTGAGAGAGGGTGGATGTGAAGAAGAAGCTGTATAGCTGAATAAACATTTAATAAATTCCAGGTATATGACCATGAAGACTCCAGCCAGTCAGCTTGACCTCTCACACTAGAAACACTTGCCCTCCATGGCAAAGGCTGAGAGCAACCCAGAATAGAGCTGGTCACTCACACATGGCCAAAGCATCTGGGGGACCCAAGAGTTCCAATTGTGGTTGTTGGAGTTCAGAATGGGACAGATACTGAGACTACATCATGACAAGGTTTGCCAGTCATCCTTCTATTCCCCTGGGACAGATTACTATGATAACCAATTGAAAAGTAAGACAGGTGGTTTTGGGATCTTGGTCTCCAAGGAGTTGGTATTTCAGAAGGATTAGTCTACACCTGACTCAGTCGATATGTGCCTGGGTGAAACAGAGCATTAACGCATCCATCTCATGGAGCATGACTGCTCACCTCATGCTGGCCAGGAAGCAAAGAGAGGAGAAGCAAGAAGTTTTCAGAGATCCTGGCTTCTTGTGACCTACATCTCTGCCCAGGCTCCATCTGCTAACGGCCTACAACTTTATCAATGTATTAACTGACGGAGTTACAGCCCTCGGCATCTGATCCAGTCAGCACTCAAATGCCTCTCAGCTGGCAGCCAAATCAAAGTGATGATTTTGATGAGCCGTAGGAGGGGGCATTTTAAAAGTTAAAGTGTGACACATGGGAAAGGAAGATCATACTACAGTAGAGACATAAATGATAATGTGACCATCCTTACGCCCACTTACGTCACTGACTTGCTTAACAAACGCAAAACGGACTCTGTCAGTTAGGGTGTGATCAGTCACACCCAGGTTTCTAGCTATTTTAATGCCCATTCTCAGAATCTCCAAGAATGTGGAGATTAAAAAAAAAAAATACTCTCTCAAAATCCAAGTGTTTTTATTTACTTATTTACTTATTTATTTATTTGACTAAAAGGGTCTAATTGTGGAGTACATAGCCTGGAGCTCTCTATGTAGACCAGGCTGGCTTCAAACCCACAAAGACTCACCTGTCTCTACTTCCCAAGTGCTGGAGTTAATGGTGTGTATCACCACATCTGGCTTCTAGATGCTTCTTAAGGGAAAAAGAGCATCCATTCATTTCTGCATTGTAAACAGCTAGCATGGGGACCCACTCCTAAAATATTTTGTACATGTGATCCCTGAAGGAGCAAATGGATATGTGGTACACCAATTTGCAAATACTAAGCAAAGGACAAGAGAGATAGAGGGTCAAAGAGCAGCTGGGATATGAAATTAATCTTAGAAAAATGTTTGCCCACAAACATGGTGACCTGAGTCCCATCCCCAAAACCCTCATAAAAATCAGCTCTGCACATTAATTCCAGAAAAGGAGATGCAGAAACACACACACACACACACACACACACACACACACACACACACACACACACAGAGAGAGAGAGAGAGAGAGAGAGAGAGAGAGAGAGAGAGAGAGAGAGAGAGACAGACAGACAGACAGACAGACAGACAGACAGACAGGAAGAGACACAGAGAGAGCATGCAAAGAGCAACAGGCTATTGGAATTATTTTTTGTAGTCAACATTCAATAACACTATGCTGGATAATTGAACTTAGTACGTTGTCTATTATTGCTCATGAAATGTTAGATGGATTCTAGAAATACCTTAAGTTTTAAATTGCAAGTCACGTAGTGAAATATGATTCTATCTCACTTAATTCTGCCTGCTGGGACCTGAACCATTCCTTGGTCCAGTATATCCAGGCAATGAATGCTACCCACACCCTGTCCCCATGCCACCCATCAGTCACTTAGAAGCTTCCAGAGTTATTAGTTTGACTATTGAAGCCCTGTCACAGTTCTGTATGTCATGTAGCCTTTATTAGTTGTTCTTGGTACCAAAAACCAAGCAATTGTACATGTCCCTTAGGTCCAAATGTATGTGCACAGCCTGGAGGTACCTCATGGAGACATAGAATATTCTTTGGCAAAAAAGGGATGTTGGGAGACGAGGCTGGGATCCCATGGCTGGACCATGTTAAGTACTAACTTAGGGTAGATTCAGGCCAGTCAGCCCCGTTTCCAGCTGCTTCTTGAGAAAACGCACAAGAAATGTAATTACAGCCCAAGGACAGAGCTACTCATGTCTAGATGGTTTATAATCACAAAATCTATGTTTTAGCGGCAAATACATTTCCCCTCAGCCTTCCTTTGTGCCTCCCTCTCCTGGAGATGCCTCCTGTACTTAGAACAATGTCATCCAGCTGCAGCCTCCATGCTGGTTTAGCAAATGCAGGTCAACAACTCTGAGTTGCTTACTAAAATGCAGTCACTGAAAACATGGGGTACACTGCTGCAGTTATTAATTCATTGAAAATGTGTGAGTCCTGGTTCCAGTGTTTGATTTTCCAGGGAGTCATTATGCTGGGGAGTTGGGGGGGGGTTGCTAAATATAAGCAGGTGGCACTCTGTGGTTACAGATGACAAGGCCACCTCCTGCCAGTCCCCTGGTAATTGCTCACATCTATCCTCAAGGAGAGTCAGCTTGAGAAGCATTGCATTTTCTCTAAGATGGCCTAAGGTGAGAGGCTGGTTCTCCATGGCGCAGTGCAGGTCTCTGGTGTGTGCATGTTGCTGGGCTCATTTTCAGCTTGATGTCTCTAGTCTGCACAGTATCCTTGGGGGAGATTGATATGTCCTTTTCTGTGGCTGATAAAACTGAGGTTTGAGGGAGTGAAATCTCAGCACAGTGTGTCTTGTGCCAAAGTGCTGCACAAGGCACAGCAGGGATGTTCTTCCCAATGCCTCGCATTATTCTAAAAATGTTTTTAAAGGCAGCATTTCTGTATATAGCCCTGGCTGTCCTTGAACTCTCTATGTAGAGCAGGCTGGTCTCGAACTCTCAGAAATCCACCATTCTCTGTCTCTCCAGTACTAAGTTTATAGGGGTTCACCACAGCATTCATCTAAAACTCTATTTACTGTTATTGTGTGTGAGTGTGGGGGAGGAAGGAAGAGGATTCTGTAGTATTCCAGCCTGGGCTATGTGAGACCTTCTCTAAAGAAACCAAAAATCAGTCAGAAGAATGCTCCTGCCTTGTAGGTATCATGAGTTAAATGAATGAAGGCATATGATATACCCAGAATAATGTCTGGCATGATTGCCATTTTCATAAATATCTCTTAGTTTGCTCATCTCAGAAATGGAAAGGAAAAATAAGTCCCCTCCCTTCCCAGTGATTCTATAATTTGAGACTCTTTAAAAATGCAGTACACAACGGTACACATAAGATAAATCTTCCTTAAGCTTTATACAGGCAGGGCACAGCTGGAGAAAGACACAGCAAGAGACAACCAGACCCTAGGAGTCCACACATTCCTCTCCCTCCCATCTGCATGGTACTCAGGTGATCCAGGTGAGACAAAGCTGGCATTGTCCAGATTCTAAGTTCCAGGGGCCCAGCCGTGGATCTGGCTTCTGCAGCCTCTTGGCACCCTGTTGGCAGCACACCAAACCAGAAATAGCACCCGGATGCAGGACATGTCCTCTGTCACTCGCCTGAGGAGATCTGTGAAAGTGTGCTCTCAGCCTAGCATCCTCATATTCAGCAGCGAGTGCCCTGCTCCTCAGGCTCTTCACATCCTACCAGAGAACT
Source organism: Sigmodon hispidus (assembly GCA_004025045.1). NCBI lineage: Eukaryota > Metazoa > Chordata > Mammalia > Rodentia > Cricetidae > Sigmodon > Sigmodon hispidus. The sequence goes on from PVIH01002068.1 coordinate 139,712, forward strand.
GAAACAATGTCTCCCTGCCTTCAAAGATGGTTTCTCAAGTCTTCTGAATGCTGCCATGTATTCAGCTTCTTCAATGCTCCATGACTCAATAAACAGTATCCACCCAGTGTATGCCAAACGTTAAGCTGGATGCTTTCCATTATATGCATAGCTAAGTTTTTTTTTTTTTTATCCTCTGAGCCCCTACCTCAGGATGCTGAACATCACATCACATATATTCACAATTCCCAGTAAATATGAGTTGGGGAGCACTCATGTCCTGAGCCATGTGCTATGATGGGAGTATGGAAATAAATAAGCCAAAGCCCTTTGACAAAATATATACATCCGCACACTAATTAACATGTTCCGTGATGATTCCTCTATTGACACTTCTGTTTCTCAGCCTAATGGTTTATGTATTTAACAGTAATTATCAGAGTTGGTTAGTCACTGACTAGCTTCTTTAACCTTGGGCCAGTGACATCACCTTCTGAGACACTGTTTGTTCCTCTGCAATGAGTGTTGTGGCAGGGAAAAGGATCTCGTGCTATGAACATAAGCGAGATACTATATGGTGCCAATGGCATGCATGGTACGTCTTCAATAGTTAGTAGTTGACATGAGCCTTCAAAAAAACAGGCTCTTCTCCAAGAAAAAGAAATGCATATCATGTGTCCATGGTAACATGGTTCCATAGCCTGGGTTTCACTCTAAGGAACATCTCATTCCTCTTGGAGCACTCATCTTGGTTGTTGAGATAACCTCCCAGCTACAGAACAATGTGAGTCTCAGGCTCAGGTGCATGCAGGAAGAGTCCATTAAATGAGGGTGCCAAAGAGACACAGTGAGTCTCAGAGGCTTGGCATGGGGTGTATAGGAACTACTGAATATGCAGTGGGGTAATTCTTAGAGCTTTTTAGCCTTTGTGGATTTCCTTCTCTTTATTTTTCCTACAGTCAGGCCAGGGCTCTACCTTCTCTGTCCACGGAGGCTGTGTCAAGGCTGTAGACAAGAAGGATGTAAGGACATCTCATTTTTTTGCTTTCCAGGAGCCTTGAAGCCCTTGGTGGGGAAAGAAACTTAAAAAGAGGCTCAAAGAAACACAAAAGAAGAAAGATTCCCCTGAACAAAGAGATTGCTTCTAGAGGAGGGGAGGGGTGGGACCCAGTCAGGTGCCACATGAGCAGGGATGTTATATATCACCATGGTAACATGCTTCAACTGATAATCAATGGCCAGAGCTACACCAGGCTGGGCAACCTTGGACGAATAGAATAACCTCCGTGAACTCGTCTTCACTTGCACTATGAAGGCTGTTTTCAATGTTGCCAAGGGTGAGTATAAGCAAGTGGAATGAATAGTAAACCCTGGTGCTTAAAAAACACCTGCCTGCCCCACTGTCTACACCATATGTGGTTCATGCCTTCTTGGGGTGCCATCTTGAAGTTTAGCTCTGGTCAAGAACATATGTGAGGGTCTAGAGACAACTGAGCAGTGATTAGAATTTGCTGTTCTGAACCTGGGTTCAGCTTCCAGAAACTACATGACACCTCACAATGGTTCTAACTCCCGGTGCAGGGAATCTGATGCTTTCTACTGATCTCCATGAGCACCAGGCATGACATATATATATATATATATATATATATATATATATATATATATGCAGGTGAAACACCCATACATATAAAATAAATATGAAAATAAAAATAAGTCTTTAAAAAAAGAATACATATGAATAACAGCTAACACCGCTGTCTCCTTTTCCTGAAGACTTACCCCATTTTATAGTGTGACCATGGAGCTTGGAGATACAAGTAACTTGGTGGCAACATGCCTTGCAGGGATCAACATAAAGATGAGTCTGGGTTAGAGTGCAACCTCTGAGTATCACCTTCAAGGTTCCAAAGGCACTGTGGGCAGTTTGATAACCCTCTTTCTGGGACAGCTTTACCCAGTAGGGCTGTCTGGTCCTCCTTCTGGAAGACTGCTTAGTGCAAGAGGGACTATCAACACCTCAGCACTTCCCCAGCTTTGGGAAGTAATCCTCAACTCAAGACGGGCCCTTCCTCTTGTCCCTGAGCCTTGAATAATCACACAGAAGCATGACGGCAGGACAGCGTAACCTTGAAGGTGACTGCAGTCCCCATGTTGACCCTTGTTGGCATTCTGTAAGATGGTGATGTTGATGCAGAGTGTTAGGGGCTGAGTTACCTAACACAGAGCCTGCTTTATGAATGGAAGAGATAGATAGATCTACAGCATTTTATGTAACCACTGATTTGTGTGACTTTGCCCCAGTCACTTTGCTGCAGGTGTGGCCCTGTTCTGTTTGTGACAGTGGTAACTTCCATTCTGTTTGCTGATGGCTAACTATAAACATATCTCCAAACCCCAAGTGTAAGTAGCTTCGGATGGAGGTATTTTTATTAATGTTAGGCTTTGCTTGTGATAGAAGATCGATGTTGGGTGAAGGCATGGGCAAGCAACCGAAAGGCAGATGTGAAGTCCCTTGATACAGGTTTAAGGAAAGGACCATGGAAAGTGCTACGATTTTTTTTCCTGACAGGAATGAAATAAATACAGTCATGAAAATCTACAGAGCAAAAATGAACCCAGAGTAGAAAGAGGTCTCTGTGTACTGTTCCAGTTGCTGTTTGGGTTTCGAAATAGGGTCCTGTTCTGCACCCAGGCTGAACTTAAACTCTCAAATCTCCTCCCAAATGCTGAAATTACAGGTGTGTCCCACTATTCCCGGGTGTTAGGTTTTCAGAAAGGAATTAGGATTAGAAGATTGAAACAAATATTCTGAACTGTCAGACGTTGATCATTAGGTAAATAAAGTAGATCTCAATAAATATTGGTTGGATTGAGAGATGGATAAATGGGCAGGTGGGCAAATGGATGAGTGGGTGGGTGAATGGCTAAGTATTTAGATGAGTGGATGGTTGTATGCATGAGTGAATGAACAGGTAGATGAGTAGTTGGGTGGGTGGATGGATGATGAATAGATGAGGGTAGATGGATGGATAAGTAGATGAGTGAATGAGCTGATAAATGGATGGAAGTATAGATGAATATATGGATGAACAGATTGGTAAATGAGTAGATAGATAGAAGGGTATATGTATAGATGGGCGAGTAAATGACTAGAAAAAGAGTAGTTTGAAAACAAATACCTGGAGAATAGATATGGCTACATATTGAATAAATAAATAAATGATTAGATAGATAAAGGGATAGATGGATACTAGATGGTAGATAAATAATCAATGGGTAGAGGATGCAGTGTGAAAGAATGTACAATAAACAAACAAATGGCTGTAACACAAATTCTAGTTGTTATTAAATGAAAACTCAGAGCCAAATATCGGGGAAAAGCTAGAATATCAGAGAGAGGAAACAGACCACAGTCAAATCTCACCCAGCTAAGCTATCTTCCAGCTTCCTCAGCCTTGCTCCTTGTCGCTTCTACAGAATAATTTTGTCTCCCTATGCCTGCCTCAAATACCTTCTTTGCCCAGTTGTTTCATTTCCAGGTTCAACTCTGCATCATATTCTAGAGCTAAGATTAAAGGTGTGAGCTACTACTACTTGGGAGTTAGGCCTTGAACTCACAGAAACACAGAAAGATCTTTGTCTCTGGAGTTATGGGATTAAAGGCATAGGTCACCACTGCTGGTCTTTCCCATGCTGGGATTAAAGGCATGAGTTACCACTCTCTGATCTTCCTGGCTTGACCATGGGTGGATCTGTTTTCTGATATTTCAGACTGGTTTTATTAAATATATAATATATCACCACAAAGGGTTGAATCCAGTTCTCAGAAGTCATGAGAAATAATGTATGTGAAAAATGGCCATAACTGTCCAATGTCTGTGCCTAGGCAAACTGACCTGGGCTAGATGGTGCCTGTGCCTAAGTGTGATAGCCTGTCTAGTCAAAACTTACTCTCCTTGTCTCTTTCTATTTCTTGGGAAAACTTGCTTTCAAGAAGGCTGTGGTATTAATGTAAACATCAAACTGACAAGTCCCAAAATAGAGGCAGTGGGCAGTTCCCATGGATAGATATCCTAAACCATGCCCTTCCCATGTCCCACTATGGCACCAAGGTGAAGCAGGATGAAGCCATATAATGGCTCAGAAGGTAGCATGTCAAGGGCTCCTATGTTTCTATATGGTGCCCAATTTCCTTCCTATGTCTGATAAGCAAATTAGTGTTCTAGACAGTGTTAACAGTGTAAGATTTAAACCCTAGCTGTCACATTACTTAGCTGTGTGACCATAGGCCAACTGCCTCTCTCCCTGATCTTCTAATCCACACAATGTCACAGTAGCTAGCTACTTCAAAGGATGACTGATTACAGATGAAGTGTTTTGCTCAGGGTTGGGCAAACACCAAGTACTCAAAAACTATTATCAGTAGTTATAATTATATCATTTAATGGATGAATTCTTATAGTGAAAAAAAATCTTGATTGCCTTATACTGTGTGACTTGGGCAATGCCCATGACTAGTTTTCTCTACCTACATAGTCAAGCATGGACCTCTCCAAGTCTCAGGTTCAAGTTTTACCCCAGTCATGGGTAAACTTAGTGTGACTTACTCCATGCTCAAATTCTTTTTTAACATGAACCTGAGTGGCTGAGGGAAACCAAGTCCCACCAAGAATCAAAAACCATCCCATCCCTGTGTTACAGGCCAGACTGCTGGACTTAGAGGTAGCTAATGATATGCTTATGGCCATACAAATTTAACCAGAGGACCAGAGCTTTCCCAGCTGAATAGACCACTCACCAGGCACTTAATGAGCATCTGCTGAGTGAATAAGAGCTCATGCTTTCCTGTGATGGGGTGGCCAGAGGGCTCGGGACACAGAACACAAAATATGGAGAAATATAGCAGGTGGTTCTTTGGGCCCAAGTGTGGGTAGCAAACATCAGATATCTTTAGTAGCAAGTTACCTAAGCCACAGCTAGGATTTCCATGACATCCACTTTATTCTGAGAGCCTAAGAAAACATCAAATGCCTCCATTGTCACTGGGACCCTCGTCTCAGCTCCAGGACTAAAATCACTGCAGCAGAATTGATGGATTGATTTATTACATACTAGTCCTCTCCATGGTGAGATGAACAGACACCCTGATGTTTACAGGGATATCTCTGGAATATAGCCTGTTCAGTAGCTAAAGGTATCTGTCTGGGTCATTCCTGCCCTGGCTTTGTGAGTCTGCACTAGACGTATACTCCCTTGGGTCTGGGGACTTAGTAACTCAGAAGGATGGAAAAAATAAATTTGGAACAAAAGACCTGGCATCTGTGTCTAAGACAGATTATTGTAAGACCTTGGTTTCTTCTCCTGTAAAATGGACATAAAACTGATATTTACTATTGTAAAGACTGGGTGATGCTATTGTGATATATTTTATATTTAAGACACCCAGAGTGGCAGTTTGCCTAACAGCAGGGTGAGGATGTGTGTGCCTTGTTTCATGGTCTAATGTCAGACAAATCATTCAACATGTCTGAGCTTCATTTGTGTATTTGTAAAAGGGGAATCAATCTGTATTTTTGCCTCTTTCTCCAGGGACCTCGGAGCCTTGATGTCTTGGGATGGGATGTCAAGTGGCAAGTATGTCAGCAGCAGCTCTTAGATTTTCTTTCTGATGTGTTCTGGAATGTCATGCTTGCCTGTGTCTCCATCCTTCTGTCCCTAAACTACTAAGGCTATGTTTCAGTTCTTGAAATGTGTCCTCTGGATGCTCTCTCACTTGACTGTGGACTGGTCACCATGATAGGGTGATGGTGGTGCATAAGAGGTGGAATGATAGAACATGGTCTCTCATTCTGTTCCAAATGCCCTGTTACAAGGCCTCCAGTCCACACAGCACCAGTGTTCAGACACCCACCACATCTCTGGAAGTGGACAGGGCCCCAGAATCACCTGCCACCTGGCTGTAGGAGGGAGGCTGGGGCAGGGGAACTGGACAAACAAAAGCCCATTGTTTTCTGCTTCTGGAAACTCTGAAATCTGATGCCCCAAATAGCCTAGCTGCTCACCTGCTCTGCTAGGCACAGTCTGGGGGCAGATGGACATCCCATCAGGATCCCCAGGCAAGTCAGCAGACAGCATGTGGGCAGTATGTACCGCAGGAGACCCTTAAGGGGCAGGAAAGGCCTGAGGTGGCCCAAGAGAGGTCTTGTGTTTAGTCAATTGACTGCAATAGAGATAGATGACTGTTCAAACAAGAGACCATGGCACTGGACCCAGAGCTGTGCATTTGTTTGTTTGTTTGTTTGTTTGAGACAGTCTGACTATGTAGCCTCAGATAACCAGCTGCTCACTATGTGGATGGGAGTAATCTCAAATTCACAGAAACCCACCTGACTTTACCTCCCCAGTGTTGGGATTGAAGGCATGTGCCACTACACCCAGCTTTCTTCTTTTAAACGTTTTTATCTTTAATTACGTGCATGTATGTGTGGTGGGGATATGCACCTGTGAGTGTGCAGCTGTCCGTGGAGCCCAGAAAAGAGATTCAGAACCCCTGACGCAGGAGCTACAGCGGCTGTTGAGATGCCCAGAATGGATGCTGGAAACTGAACTTGACTCTTCTGCAAGATCATTACACACTCTTAACTGTTAAGCCACCTCCCTAGCTCAGAGTTTTGTTTCTATCTTTTTTTTTTCTTTTGTTTTTATGGCATACCTCCCTCAGCAGGAAAATGAAACATCAATATGTACATGCATTTATAAATTACATATGCATTCTGGTTATGCACATTCTAAATTGTGTCCCCTGGTATTCAACTTGCGGATGGAGACACTGAAGGACATCTGGGCTCCTCAGCCCTCCCATTCTGGTGCTGCCATTCTGTTTCTTCATCTGCATTTTTGGCTGTTATCCTTGCTCACACATCCAATTCCTGGAATAAGTTCTAGGATCCCACAAAAACTGGGAAAGATATTGTCCTTGGACTCTGTGGCTCAGATTGCTCTTCTCCAAATCCCACATCACCACTTCTGAATATTGGTACTTGTGTTGATCAGTTTGATATCTTTGTAACAGATACTTGAGCTAATTAAACTCACAGAAGGAAAAAGGTTATCTTGACTCACAGTTTTCTTTTTTTTTTTTTTACCACGTGGATCCCAGGGATTGAACGCAGGCTATCCGGCTTAGTTGAAATGCTCTACTCACTAAGCCATCTTGCTGGCCCATTCCTCTCTTCCCACAGGTCTGGAACTGTTATCCAAATGTCCAACTCTCTGGTTAAGCTTAACTTTTAATGAAGCCAGTGAACAGTGACCCATCTGTGGATGTTTCTGCTCTGTGAGGCTGTAGGCAGGATCCGAGCTCTGAAAACCCACCAACAAAGGGATTCCCTGCATGTGACATATTTGTGTCCAGAGGATCCTACTGCTTGTTTTGAACAGACACATGTAGACATGAATTACTTAATAACTATTTTAGGCTTCAGCCCATTCCTATATTTGCTTTGGTTTTGTTTCTATGGCATCCTAGTTCAGATTTTTTTTTTCTTGGAACTCCACATAGAGGTTATAGTGTGTGGGAACTCCCTCTGCAAGATTTCAAGGTGAGAGGAGAAAGGAGGCAGAGAGAGAGAGAGAGAGAGAGAGAAAGAGAGAGAGAGAGAGAGAGAGAGAGGAGCCTGGAGACTGCTTCTGAGTGCGGGAACTGCCCAGGTTTACATACCAGACCATGAGATATAGACAAGACTCTTGACATCATAGGTACAAAATTTACCGCCACAAGTCTGGTCTAAAAATCGTCTTTCTCAGTTTCCTGATTGAATGGGTCACAGTTAGAGAGACTGAAAATATCAGTGTTTCTCTTAACACAGGAAGAAAGCCATGCTGCTCAGAGTTACTCCTGGCTGGACAGGAGACCTACAGGAGCAGATTGGAATGGGGACCCAGGCTGCCACAACTGACACCCCCTCTGGGTGGAGGAGATTAGGAGTTGAGAAGCTAGGGGCTCTTTCCTAGGCTCACAGTTGCATCTTGGGAGGCATCCTGTATAGCTGGCCGCCCTTCTCTCTCCTCTACTGCTGTTCAAATGTCTCCAGCATGCTTCCACCCCAGGAACTGTCCATCGCTCTTTCCTCTGACTCAGATCCTTTGTTCTCTGTTGTCTTCACAACTCGCCCCTTCTCATCCAGACTCTTGACCTCTGTATTCCACAGAGGGGCCCCTCCCCTCATCCTACACCCACCCCTTTCTTCTCTTTTTTACAGGACTGTCATCTGACCATCTATTTGTTTATTGATGGTGCTTCATTCCCTGTCTCCCTTCTATAAGAGCAGGGACTTCCTGTTGCTCAATTGCTACTGTACTGTGCAATATCTCAATAAAACTGTTGAAGGTGTGAATAAGGGTAAATACAGCTATATGCTACAGCCGGATGCAGCTGCTTTTGCTTTGTACATCTCTTCCCCTGTTGGCAGGGCTACCTTCAATGTCTGTGGGCTCTCTGCCATCCACTCCCCCCCATCATCACTGGTTGCTCAAAGAACACAGAATGCATTTATATTAGCTATCTAGACCATGAAAGTCAAGAAACCTAATGGCCCACACCAGAGACAGTGCCCTTGAGCTAGCCACAGGGGCAGGGAGGCATTAGAAATTTTGTATTAAATAGGCTGTTTTTTTCTGGAACTCCCCCACAGGTGATGCCATGCCCCCTCATAGGTGATACTTCCTCTGGATGGTATTGCCAGCTTTTATTCTTGGAAGAAGAAATGGTCTCTGAGCACAAAGATCCCACTCCTCATCATGTCTCACTGGTAGATGAAATTAATGAAAAAAAATTATATCCATTTCACAGGTCAAACACTTAAGGAGAACTGTGGACATGAGTAGGTGTCCTTGTGCTGTGTATGTGTTGGGGAGGGGGTCTCCCTTCTCTGTTAGAACCTATCCCTGCAGCTTCATACCTACCCCTCTTGGAGTATATAAGCCCAACCATCTGGTGGACTCCTGCATTTACAGGTTTGTGTTTTCTTTATGAAAATTGTGACACTCTTGAAGGGAGAAGTCACATTTTATTCATTTTTTCCCCTCTGTGATGGGCCCAGCTTGAAGGAATAATAAAGACTGTGATTTATTATTGATAACAAGAACTAACACAGAATCAGTCCTTCCCACTTGCCAGCCAGTGCTATCCAATGAGCTCATTCAGTCCCTAAATGGTTCTTTGAAGTGGTTGCTATTATTAGCCCATTTTATGGAAGAGGAAAGCAAGACTGAGGTCAAGTCATTTGCCATAATTCTCCTCGCCCGTAGGCAGTCAGGAGAACCATGGATTTGGCTTCCTTGACTGGCAGATTCTACACACAATTCTGCAGAGCTCAGCTCCTTTGGAGAACTGCAAAGTCACATGCAGAAATGAACAGTGGTGCTTGACATAATGATGTCAGGTCTGATGCATGTACTTGCCACCCCAGTGCTGGGGAAGCAAAGACAGGCAACTTTTGTGGGCACACTGGTTAGCCTTCACCAGACTGGGCAAGGTCCAAACAATGAGAGACACTTTTTTTTTTTTTTAATTTGAAAAGCAAAACAAAAGGTGGACTGCACAAACGTGTGTGTGTGTGTGTGTGTGTGTGTGTGTGTGTGTGTGTGTGTGCACATATGCATGCTTGCACACATGTGCATCTGAACACACACATGTGCATACACACACAGAAAGAGAGACACAGAGACAGACAGACAGACGTGGGGGCGGGTACAGGCACAGGCACTCGTTTACACACATGTACACCTACACATGCACACACATCCCAGAGTATTCATACGAAGGAGAGGCAAGGCCAGGGAGCCTGAGCATCCCATGAGCATCCTCTTCTGCTTCAGCAGAGTCTTAGAAACAAGCCTTTGAAGGACCCTTCCTAAGCCCTCCCAATTTTACCTTGAAAGAAGACAGACCCAGCTTTCCAGAAAGTAGGAACAGGTTTTTAATTTATTGTGACCCTGATCCACATCTGACATATTTGTGGAGGTCCATTAATGGGGCCTCTTTTCTCCTTACAGAAATTAGAATTTGAGGACTGTTGGAGCCCAGTGGTCTATGGAGACTCACAAGTCTGATGGCATTGGATCTAAGCTTCTGACCTCTGCTGGACAGCGTGTCTACTCCTTGAGCCAGCCAGACATCTTTATCTGGCGTCTCATTCTGACACCAGAGAGAGTTTGTTTGCAGCATTCAATGTCGCTCAATGCAATTGATTAGAACCCTCAGAGTGTCAGATAGAGGTGGGGCTGGGAAAGAGCCCAGCTTCCCCCAGATTGGAGCCTTGCATATTTCAATCAACTCATCCCACATACCTTGACCATTTCGGTACCACACTTCTTTAGGGACACCACTTTTCCCAAGCAAACACAGAAGAAATGTCACAAAGGGTCCTCACCACTAACCCTTGTGTGCCATTCAACAAATTTCAGTCTTTCAGATGGGGAAATGTTTGACCTCAGTGAGTCACTCTCTTCCCCCAGAAGAGCTTGTGTTCATGGCTAGGGCAAGCATTTTCTGTGACCCTCAGGACATTGGCTCTTAACCACCAGTTGTCAGAAAAGTACCATCCAAATGCCCCTCACTCTGATCCCGTGGATGGAGTCAGCACAAACGTGTTAACTGATTGCTTGGTACTCAGGAGAGTCTCAAATTAGATGGCTCAAAGGCATTTTTTTTCCCCTGCTTTACAATTTGGCCATCTTTCCTCTCATGCAGTAAAACCTCCAATAGTTTGGAATTTATGAGCCTTTGGACAGGGACTAGGCTCCAGTCAGCTTCTGGAGTATTCTGCGTGGAAAGGATTTTTGAAGAAAATTAATAGCTTGCCAAACAAATAGCAAAGGGATGCAGACTCTGTTTGGGGGGCGGGGGTGCTGTTCTAGCCCTTCACAAACACTCAGGCATCCTCAAACAATTCCTATGTTAATTCCTAATGATTTTTACATGTTCATTAAGTCCTTAGCTATGGCTGTTTATCGATATGATTATTATGGTTTGAGCCCACTTCAAAGGCTAGGTTTTTGCTGATTGTGAACTTCTTAGGGAAAAACTTTTGAGGCTGAGCGATTAAGAAAGGAATTAATGGAAAGCCTAATAATGTGACTCTCCCTTTGTGGGGATATGATAGAGGTTTCCCTGTATGTTGTTGATCTTATTGATTCCTGGGGAGGAGGGGGTTCCTGCTGGGTACTACAGTGTGAGGTTTGATTGGACTGAACCTTGTTTTGGTTTTCTTAAGATCATCCCTGTTAGAATTTGTATTCTAAATTGTTCCTTTCTCCCTCTCTCCCCCTCCCTGCCTTCTCTCCCTCCCTCCCTCCCTCCCTCCCTCCCTCTCTCTCTCTCTCTCTCTCTCTCTCTCTCTCTCTCTCCTTTTCCCTCTGTTCTACTTAGTTTCAGCTGTCAACTTGACCCATCCCAGAGCCATCTGGGAAGAGACAGTTTCAATTTGGAAACTGCCTTCATCAGATCCACCTGTAGGCAGAACCTGTGGGGGCATTTGATTAATGACTGATAAGGAAGAGCACAAGACCACTGTGGGTGAGGTCATCCCTGGGCTGGTGGTCTTGAGTTATACAAGAAAGCAGGCAGAGCAAGTCATGAGGAGCAAGCCAGTGAGTAGCACCCTCCATGGTGTCTGCACCAGTTCCTGCCTCCAGGTACCTGCCTTGGGTTCTTCCCCTGATTTTCCTTAGTGAGGGACTGTCTTTGGGGTATAAGAGGAAACATCCTTTACCCTAAAGTCACATATGGTCAGTGCTCTATAACAGCAACAGAGGAGAAAATTAGAACAACCCCTTTCTCTTTCCCTCTTGGTTTCTTCTTATTTTTCTTTCCTTCCTCCCCATCCCCTCTCTTAGGGTCTTACCATGAATCCAGGCTGATAATGAACTCACCATCCTCCTGTTTCAATGACCTGAGTGTTGGTACTACAGGTGTGCACCACTAAGCATGGGTTTCCTATTTTGTTCTTAAAGAATCATTAACGTAAATAATTATATAAATACTATAGATTTGATAAAACTTGGAGTAAGATTATGATATTAAATAGGGGTGTGGGGAGTTTAAATACTGTCAATTTCAGATGTTCCCTACACAAACCAAAGGCTCTATTAAAGTGTATGTGGGTCAATTAAGAATTCAGGTACTACTTCACTGTGCCCCACCCCACAACAACCAGAGAGGAAAAGAGTTAACCTTCCATGCTGATTAATCTCAGCTGTCAATTTAATGAGCGCTAAAATCACAGAGAGTGGGTCTCTGAGCATGCTCATGGGGAATACTCTTGATTAGGTTAATGGAAATGAGAAAACCACCAACACTGTGGGTAGCACTATTCCCTAGGCTGGGGCTGTAGGAGGAAATGGCTGTGCCTGAGTGTTATCACTATGTTCCTGGCTATGGATTCAATGTGTTCAGTTGTCTGGAGCTCCCACCCTGTTGAGTTTCCCACTGTGTTGCCTATACCCTTGAACTATAAACTTTCTTCCTTGAGTGGCTTTCTGAGGGTATTTTATCACTGTAACAGGAAGAAAAATTAAGTCACTTACATGGAAAGGAAACTATGGGTCATTCCTGCTTGACCTCACATGTATTAATTTCACCTCAATTTAGTAGCCAGTCCAGAGTTGAACTTTCATAATGTCAATTGTTAGCACTATTTGAGGGAGATGTAAACAGAACTGGAGACTTTGTTTCCTTTTAGCCACTATGAGCTTTCTTACAGGACAAAGGTCTAGGGAGCAAACACTGTAGGCCACACATATTGCAGAATTTCATCTCGCTCAGTCCTCCCACAGGCTGAGGTAGTGATAGGTACAGATTCTATTTTCAAACTGGCAAACAAGTTTGGTGAGGTAAAGGTTCTGGTTCAGAAAAGGAAAGATCTAGGACAGGATCCCAGGATCCCAGGTTGTCTGATCAGCACTTAAGTAACTGCTATGGTATATGGCACCTCACTGTGCTCTGCCATCCTGACATTTGAGCTCAAAATTTGATGTGTGATAAAAGTCTTGTCTCATCAAGAATGGCTCACAAAGGGGTGGGGTGGAGGAGAAGGGAGGTGCTGGGGGGTTTCTGCTTAGAAAGCAATTGTCATATGCATGTTGCTGTAGTAATCAACAACTTAAAATGCAAAACTCAGTCCCAGCACTACATTATCTTCAGCCATAGACCAATGATATCCTGGGGATGCTCATCCAGGGGAGGGACCCTCATCTATAATCAAATATTAAGTGAGCCATCAACAGGATTGGCTAGTGCTTCATCTCTGCCTCCTCCGTCTTTCCACAGGCATAGGTTGTACCGATCCTCTGACTGAGCTGTGCTTGGCTCAAACAACTAAACATTTCTAATGAGAACAAGTCCTTAGCTTGTCTCAAAAAGAGTCACCAAGGCTCCACTGAAGCTATGCGGCATCTTCCTCCTTTTTCCTCCAAAGAGCTCAGCTTTGGAAACATGATATTTCTACCCTCCGGTGATACAAAAGACTGGAAGAGAACCAGAACTGACCATCACTGAGTGCAGCTGATGTGGGTGAGAATGGGAATGATTTGGGTTTTATAGTTAATCTGTGGAAACAAAACTAAACCCAGTCCTTCCTGGGGACTTGGATATAAATGCTCCCTGCAATCTCTATCTGGGATTAGAGAACACATCTACAGACCAAAAAACATGTTCTACAGAGAGGAGCCACCAGTCATAGACATCTTCCTGTAAAATATCAACCAAGAGCTTATAGAACTCGGACATAAACTTCAAGGGTATTGTCCAGGGAGGTAGAAATTCAGCATGTTAAAAACTCAGAAAATACTGAGGGTATAGAGACCTCCTGTAAAAGTCACACACAGATGAAATTAAAATGCATAAAAGCTGTAGGGCTAGGGTGCCTCTCAGTCAATTCTTGGGGACACTTCTAAATTAAAACAGCATCAAGAAACTGCTTTCCTCCCCCAATGTACCCCTAAAATAGACAAGACTGTCTACCAAATACTTCTGTGACCAAACAAAATCCCCCTGGTTCCTCCAGAAAGGCCACCTTCTCTGGCCAGTATAGCCCTGATGCCAGCAGTGGAAGCAAGAAGGTGAAGCCGGTGGCAGAAACCAGGAAGATAAAAGCGCTGACGTCAAACTCTCTACAAAGAACCTCTGAACAAGCAGAGGTGCCAGCTTTAATGACATTTGATGTCATTGCCCCTCCCATCTCTCCAGCCACATCAGTACCCACCACCACACACATACTGGCCTCTGCTCACAGGCTCTATATTCTGCTGGTCCTTCCTGCTTCCTGCCAATCCATTCCCCACATAGGATGCTTCATCTGTCTAAAGACCTGTTTGAGCCTCAGTCAGAACAAAGAAAAGTTCCTAGGTGTGGATTTGCTTTTTTTCAGATCTTTTTCTCCATCAACCTTTGTCAAACCACACTTGCTGGAAAGTTCAGACTTAGTTGCTGCTCTACCAGGCAGTCTGTCAGCATCTCTTTCCCAGACATGTTTTCAATCTATTCTCTAATGCAGCCTGCCAGGATTAATCAATCCTGTGAGTGCCCCCCCCTCCACTTTTCCCTTTAACTCTCTGAAGCACTCAGGCAGCAGCATCGAGAGATGAGTTTTCATACAGCCTTGACTTTCCCTGACTGAGTGCACAGCCTTCATTTCAACTCTTCTAAATCTAACGATCTATGAAAACACTAGGTTTTTCTTGGCTGTGCAAGACTCCTGTGCCCCCCAACCTCCTCTTCACCATGCACCCTATTCTCTTTTTCTCCTGCCTTTTATGTCTTCTATTAATCTCCCCTCCAGTCATTTTTTTATCACCACCCCAGAACCAAAACTCATTGCAAAGTTTAAAGCCACCAGATTCTTAAAAAATAAAATAAAACTTCTACAATTTCTTCCATGCTGACTTTGAACTCAGTCTCGGTTCTGGATGCTGGAGAGAAAAAAATTTACCACCAGCAGCAGCCTCAGCTAAGCAGGGAGGAGGGTGCTGTTTGGAGTGTATTTGAAGGAATAGCATATGGGCTTTTGTCAAACATTCAGAACCCACTAGTTTCTGAGCTGAGGGTTAGAATGCACTCTCTGAACACACTCTAAGCTGAGTTCATGTTTTGTACAACACCACCCTCCAAACACCTCAAATCCGTTACTGCTTTGTTCCTCCCTGACCGATGAGCTTTCTGAAAGCTGGAAAAGTTTCCAGTCAAGTACATACCCAAGCCACACCGCCCACCCTAAGAAAGCAAAGGATTTTTGCGTAAGAGGTGTGGAGTCTGTGGGAGTGTTGTTCCCCGCCAAAGAATTCCTGTCCCTTTTCAACAGCCTCTTGCTCACCCAAGTGAACATTTCCCATGTTCCAGCATGAGATACTGGGTATGACGAGCATAGTCCAGGCACCCTGGCCCAGCTGCCTGCGTCCACCTGTCAAGATTCTGGGGCGCAAGGAAGAAAAGAGGGATCCTTCTAATGTCCCCAACTCACGAACGAGGTCATTACCTTGGCAGTGGCTTACGGGCTGTGATACTGGCAACAATGATGCTCTCGGGACGTGGAGTGGCCACCGCTTTGAAGGTCCCTTTCCAGAACTTCTCAAACAGCTGTTTCTCTCCCTGCTGTAGGCTCGCCATCCTGAAAACCCTAGGAGTCTTGGCGACTAGGGTGCTGTCCGAAGTGCTGAAACGTGGATTCCAAGCCCGATGACACGCCCTGGGCTCTCCGGGGCGCTGTCCGCGTGAAACCCCCAAGGGGTGGGGTGGAGAGAGAACAGAGTTCTGGGCGGGGGATGGGATAGAATGGGACGTCTCAGGCTGGCCAGGCAGCGGAGATTGAAGGTGGTCCCCTGGCTGGGTTCACCTCCCGACTTGGCTCTGAGCTGCACTGGGAGCCGGCTGAGCTCTGCGTCCTCAGCAAAGCAAAGCTGGGCAGGCTTTCTCTACCGCGCAGAGAACAGAGAGGAGGCGATCGGGGCGTCTGCCGTGCGTGCGCGTGTGAGCTCCAGCGCGCTCGGGGTTTTGTCTCTTGCACAATGTGACGTTGGAAGGGAGGCTGGTCGTCGCGCGAGCTGTACTTTCCTCCCTCCCCTTCTGGGTCTCCTCCTTCCCCAGCAACCCCTCCTTCTAAGGCTCAGCCTCCCGCCGCCATCTGCATAACAAAAGCCCGCAGGTCTGGGGAGGAGAAAGGGCGGGGCGTGCGCTCTAGTCTCTAAGGCTGGGTGGCTACTGAGTTGCTGTTCTGGCTGCTCTGAGAAGAGACTCAAGCATCCGGAACAGAACCAAGCTGGATATCCTCCAGCCCAACCCTCACCCCTCCTCGATCCTTGCAGGCCTTCCCTTCAACCCTTGCATGCGCACTCTCGGGGCTGAGCCACCTCCCTATCCCTGTGCAAGACTTGGAGCGCATCTTCCTTTGAGGGAGCTAGGAAAACAGCCCCACCTATCCACCCACACCAACCTGCCTTCACCCTCCTTACTTCTAAGAGGGACTGCTGTGTTCTGCAAAGTGGGGGTGCACCTATGTTCCTCTTTATGCCTGGGGGTCGTGGGCTCCCCCGTCCCCCATCCAGAAAATGCCTTTTGATGGACAATCCATCATCTGAGTGGTTTCTCGCCATCTGTCGAGCCGGCCCCCACCCGCAGAGGGGCCCAGTGTCACATCTGTGCCTGCGGCGCTGTAAAGGATATCTCTTTTGTGCCGTGCAGCGGGCCAGCCTCGCATCCCTGCTGCCAAAGCCCGCACCCTCCCCCATCCTTTCTCCCCACCCCCTCAGAATCCACAGCTTGTGTGTGAAACAGTAGTCTGATTTGACAAAGAAAGCAATGGGGTGGGGTGGAGGTGTTTGGGGAATACAAAGAGTTAGTAACTTTGTGGGTTTTCCATTTCTGCCTCTTCTTTTCCCCTAACCCCAGAAGAGGTTCAGAATCTCAAAACTCCAGAAACGCTGCATATAGACAGCAATGTCTCATTTTACTGTAGGGTTCTCCTTAGGGAATATATCCCAGTGGGATCCTTCAGCTCATTTCTCCCTTGGAGCCTTTTAATAATTGGTATAGTAACCCTTTTCGCCCTCCTCCGGAGTTTGGAACTCCTAGGTGCCATCACTAAGTCTTAAACACCTCCAAACACCGACGCCAGGTCCCACCCTCAAGAGAGAAAAACAAAACAAAACTTTAATTCTTGTAGACCTAATAGTGTGGACTGAAGACCCCCAGCACCAGTGTGGATTTTGTAAATTCTTTGCAAGATATAAGAGATACACAGAGATCGTAAAGGATGAAGAGGAGAGAGCGCAAGAAAGGGCAAGAAAAGCCAGAACACGGGAATAAAGGAACCAGTATTGGTCTGAAAAGGGCTACAGGGTGCATTTGTGTAGATGACGGCTGTGTACTGGTTTAGGAATGCTCGGGACTCTGCTCGCTCCATAGTGACCCCTTCTGGTCAATAACTAAAAGTACATTTGTTGGCTTTTAAAGGAGACTAGAGAGGGCAGTTGAGCTGGGTTTGGGATTGAGATATTTGAGGATATAGAAAAGTAAATTGGCATTGGGCTTTCCATTTTCCTCTCCCTGACCCATTGTATTCAAATTCTTCATTCTTAGACCCCTTTTAGGGCCTATTACCCTCCCTTGGGTTGCAGTCACTTTAAATGCCCTGGAGCCTGCTCCCTTCTTAGCCTTGGATATTGAAAGATCCTTAGTCATGGCTTTTGGGTATGAATTGAGTCACTTTCAGGGAAACAGAGGTAGCTGGGACCTTACCTCCATCAATAAAGTTTTCAGAAGTGTGCCTGCCCTTTAATAAAAAGGATTTATTTTCTCTTTAGTGTGGAAGTGTGTACTGTATGCCACAGGTGTAGGTGTTCCAACCAAGTCAGAAAAGGGCGCCAGTTTTATTCAGGACTAGAGTGAAAAGTAATCCCAATGTGGGTTCTGGGATTTGACCTCTGGTCCTCAGGAAAAGCAGCAAGCACTCTTAACCACGGAACCACCTCACTAGCTCAATTATGCCTATCCTTACCTGGTAGTATGGGAAAGACCCCAGGTAGGCATTCTTGCCTCTTTGGGAACCCAAAACAGCTAGATGAGGAGGAAAAGGAAGCTTCTTTTTCTTCTGTAAAGATGATGCAGTTTAAGAATGACACGTGGTGTGCCCATGTGCCTCTTCTACAATAATGGGACTCTGGGGAAAAATAGTGATTGGCTATGGAAGAGGATCCAGGGGATAGTTGGCATCCCAGACTGTAACGATGCAGTCTATTGGGTACTAGTGAGCCCATGCTTAGAAGCACAGAGTGTTTTCCAAATTGAACACCTCCTCACAAGACAGGGCTCAGAACCCAGCCTTCCAGTCTCAGCCTTGCCTTTTCTAATTGGATAAGATTGAAGGAGTGACCTCCATTGTTGTATGAGTTGACTTGTTACTATGACCAAATCCCTGGCAAGAAATAAACTAAGGGAGAAAAGCTTTATCTGGTATGGTGGGGAATAACCTGGCGGTTCTTGTGGAGTAGCTGGTCCTGTTACATCATAGGCAGAAGCAAATGGAAAGAAACGCTGCTGATGCTCGGCTTTTTCTTTCTTTTTTTCTTTTCTGCAAAATCTGTGACTGTAGGTCCATGGACCATTCCATCCATACTCAAAAAGGGCTTTCCTTCTTCCATTCAGCCTTCTGGAGACACCTTTACAAACAGAGAGGTGTGTTCCCATAGTGTTCCAAGACACAATGTAGAACCATCATTCTTGTCAAAGCTTCAGTTTCAGCATCTTCCATGGATGTTTCTCAGATGATAACCACCACCAGACCAGCCTTATATAAACTTCTACAAAGACCAAATATTCTGGGTTTAAATAGACTGTCTGGGAGGATTAACAAAATCAAAATGGTATACAGGCTACAAAGCAGTCTGGAAAATAGTTTAGTAAAGAAAATCAATTATTATTAAAGGCTAAAAGCATAGCCTCTGGAATCAGATGGAGCTGGGCATGAAGCTCAGCTCTGCCACTCTTTAATTGGGTAACCCCAGGAGAAGAACTAAGTCTAGCCTCAGTTTTTTTTTTTAACCTGAAAAATGGAGACATTAATGTGTGTTTCACATGAGTACTGTGAGGATTAAATGCATCACAACTTGAAGGAGATTTAGCTTCAGGTCTAATTATAAATGTCAGATGGTTGATGCTGTTGACACCACTGCCAGGTCACTCCAGTCCGGTCATCATGAACAGATGCCTGTTCTAGGATCTTGGGTGGACATAGCTCTAAATACAGAGGGTCCAAAGATAAGACAGATTTCATTTTCTGAAGGACTTTACAGTCCAATTCATCTTCTGTCCTTATTGCCTAACATATGTCCCTTTTCTATTTATCACATGTACTTACACATTGGAGTTGGCTTCTCTAATATAATGCAACTTTTCATTCCTCTGTCATTTTATATGGTAGAACCATCTC
The DNA here is from genome assembly GCA_004025045.1 of Sigmodon hispidus. NCBI lineage: Eukaryota > Metazoa > Chordata > Mammalia > Rodentia > Cricetidae > Sigmodon > Sigmodon hispidus. Next base: position 159,175 of record PVIH01002068.1, read on the forward strand.
TGCACATCTCTGTCTCCATCACAGAGTATCACTCTGTTTCCCTAGAGGCCAGTGAGCCACCCCAAGGCCTGAGACACATCACTGTGTTGGTTAGTGAGCACACAGGTGTGACACACTGTTTATCATCTGCATTCTGTCACTGGAAGACCTTGCTAATCCTGACTCGAACTTCTGGAACCAATACTAACAGCTAGGTAGACTTTACTGCTGACTTAGAGCTGGAATGTTTTGTAAAAGTTTCCATCCTATGGGGTACTTCTGTACCTAATGGTGTTATCCTCTTCTTTGTGAAAAGGGAGATGGGGCTGAAGGGATTCTAGAATCTGTAAACGTAGGCACCCCTACAGCCACAGATGAAGAGATTTCTATGCTTCTGTGTTCCTCAGGTAGCACCCCAAACTTTGAGAGATAGTTTCTCACATTCTGAGTTCTAATTTAGTCTTGTTAACAATGCTGTGTTACCTTGGGGAAAACTGTTAACCTCTCTGTATTGGGCACTTTTCTGAACACAGTGGAGCTAATCATCATCCTTGCAGGGAGGGACTTTGGAGACCTTGACAGTCTAGACCCATTTCAAAAAGTCCAATGAACAGTGGAAGAGTCAAATAATTACAGAGATAATGGGAAATATGATAATGAGATAAATCTGTCTTCGTGGCCTTACACAGGACCTCACTAAGACCATTCACATTACAAGATTCTTTATTACTTCATGCAGGGGAGTAGGAAAATGAAAAGTCAAGCCAGTACTATCCAGGGTTTGCTGATGGCCACATCCAGAAAGTTCTACTTTGTGTCTAATCTAAATCCCGCTTTACTGCCCATAGTCTTCCAGACCCTAAATGTCCTTGAGTGAATGTGATCGAAGCAGGACCCTCCAGTCCATGATTGCACAGTGTCCTCTTTATCTCTTATCTGTGGATGTACAGAGCTGGAACACAATCCGTTAACTGAGCTACTGAGCACTTCCCATGTCAGACAGCTAACTTCACAAGCTCTCATCTCACAGCAGCTTAAAGGCTATGGGGGCATCATACCTCCACATCACAGCAGTGACATTCAGTGTCTGTTGATGCTGTACATAACCCTGAAACTAAAATTTGATGGGATAAAGAAGTGAAACTTTGTATCTTCTGTATACAGGCTTGGCTGCATGTAACAGTAAGAACAGAATGTAGCTAGAATAGTATAGGAATGTGTAAGATTCAACATCAGATACTGTTGTAGTTTTGTGCTTTTTGTTTTTTTGTTTGGGGGGGATCACTACCCAGCTCCCATATAAATCATACATGGAGGCTTATTTTTATTTATAAATGCCTGGCCTTAACTTGGCTTGTTTCTCACCAGCTTTTCTTAAATTATCTCATCTACTTTTTGCCTCTGGGTTTTTTCCATTTATTCGGTGTATCTTACTTTTATGCTTTGTGGCTGGTCCCTAACATTCTCCTTTCCTTGTTCTCTTGTTCTTTTTTCCTTTCTCCCAGATTTCTCGTTCTCTTTATTCTCTCTGCACACCAGTCCTGCCTATCCTTTCTCCTGCCTCAATACTGGCCATTCAGCTCATTATTAGACCATCAGGTGTTTTAGACAGGCAAGGTAACACAGCTTCATTACAGTTATACAAATGCAACATAAAAGAATGCAACACATCTTTGCATCATTAAAGCAAATGTTCCACAACATAAACAAAAATAACAGGCCTTAAAATAATACTCTACAACAATGTACCATTTAAGTGGTTTGCAAATATTAACTCATTCTGTGACCAAAAAGCCCCTGTAAGCTAGAGTCTGCTATTAATCAGGAAATGGACACACAGAAAGTTGAAGTACACTAAGAACGCACAGCAGCAGCACAGGACAACTGGCACATAAACCCAGTCAGTTTGATTGGAGAGTGTGTATGACTCAGCATCCCCAACCCAATAGCCTGTAATATGATTTTTATGTTCCCAAATGGTATCAAATTTTGTGTGAGTTTGCTCTGAGCCTATCACTTAGGCGGGGACAAAAATAGATGCTGTTCTTGTGGAGTTACAGTCCAATGGAGGGGGAGGGTTGTTAAACATTAAACGAACAAAACACGTCTCAAGGTAAAATAAAGTGAAGCTGAAGATCTGGGTTCTTTACCAAGTTGAGTGTTAGGAGGTAGCATTTAGTGACATCTAAACTGAAGTGGCAAGTGGGAAGACAACGTTGCATAGTGAGGGAAGGGTTCAGACACACAAGGGGAAAACACTGGGTGTGCCCAGAGAATGTGTGTATGGGGGGCAAGGAATACAGCCAACTGAAGGTACTGGTGATGGCGGCTAATGCTCCATGCAATGGAATTGGAGTACACGTTTCCTTTTACTCTTGAGCAGGAAAATCAGAGAGCTGTGCTATTAAAGTATGCTTTAATCGTCAATGGTATCGTATAGTATCCATCTCTATTAATCTGTTCTGCCACGTGGCCCATGGCTCACCTGTGTTACCTACATGTGGATTCTTGGGTGGCTGGATTGTGTCTGTCTTACCCTGTCCTCCTTCTCCTTCCTATGCTCTGATTTCCTGGCTACTGCTGCAATGCCTGATCTAGCCACACATCCAGGAAGTATCTGGAGGTCACCCTTCAGAGAGCACAGCAACAGCCAGAAGGTATCCATTGTGCTCCCAACCCGGACTCACGTCAGAACTCCATCTCTAGACCCCGATTTTCCTAAAATGCCTTGTTTGAATAAATATCTCAGCATTTTCTCCACAATAGTAGGAAAATTTCCAAGATAACTAGAGTTTAGTAACATCATTTGCTTGTATTGAGTTAACTTTTATAGTGACCTTCCATTACCAATTTGGGGAAGAAATTAGATATTCCTCATCAGAAATGCTTAAGACCAGATATGTTTCAGAGTCCAGTTTTTCCAGATTCTTAAATATTTACATAAATGTTACAGGCTGAGCATCCCTCATTCCAAACTCTGAAGTCTAAAATGCAACAAAGAAACTAAAATTAAAATCCCAGATTTGGGGGTTTTATATTAGGGCTGGCCAGCTTATTCTAGGTTTCCTTTCTAAAATGTCTTATGTAAATGTATCTTAGCAGTATATTATATAAAATTGATACTCATTTATTAATACTGACTATAATACTATATTCCAACACTCATTTGTCAATGCCATCAGATTTTCTGTTAGCGGCCACTTCTCTCAGTGTGTATTGGTTTGAACTGGAACTCAAAGGAGCAACTCCCCAGCCTCACTTGTTAAAGACCTGATCCCCACCCAGTAGAACAACGTTAGGATACTGAATATGCTCTTTGAGGGGCTAATGGGATCTTGACTACCTCTATGCGTGTGTGTGTGTGTGTGTGTGTGTGTGTGTGTGTGTGTGTGTGTGTCTGAGTGTGTCTGTGTGTATGTGTGGATATATGTTAAATATTTAATAAATCCTGGGATATCAGAGAGAGCACACAGTCAAATCCTAGGCAGACAGCTGAGGAAGTCCTTGATTCTTGAATACAAAGATAAACAGCTGAGAGTCAATCACACACACCTTTACTCCCAGCACAGGGAAAGCTGGGAGTGGTGACCTACATCCTTAATTCCATAATTCCAGAGACAGGACTTCTTCTGTTTCTGTGAGTTTAAGGCTACACACCTTTAATCCTAATCTGGATGGAATAGGGTATATAAGGGCTCATAGAAACCAGGCAGAAGCAGAAGCCACTGACAGAAACGACAGGCAGGAGAGACCAGGAGTGAGGCTGAGAAAGCTGCTAGACAGTTTGGTGAGAATTGACTGTGGTGCTTCCTTTGTCTGATATTTCAACCTTCCCCCATTATTTGGCTCAGAGTCTTCTTTTCTTACAACCCAAAATTGTGCTACTACATGTGTGTGCAAGCTATAAGACAAAAAGTTTGCTCTGCTCCAGCATCTGATGTGTCTTTCTCACTGCAGGTCTCAAAGCAACAGAACTAATCAGCCATGGATTAAAATTCCAAAATCCCAAATCATGAGCTCATATAAACCTTTCTTTCTTTTAAATTTGACTGCCCTAAGCATTTTGTCACAGTGATGGCACACTGACCACCAAGGACATGCTCTATATAGGCCTCCTTCTATCTATAGCTTCTATTGATACCCCTCTTCTGGTTTCATCTCTGTTGCCATGACAAAACACTCACCTTGGGGAGGAAAGGGTTTGTTTGGTTTCCCATTCTGTGTCACAACTATCTTGAAGGGAAGTCAGGGCAGAAACTCAAGAAGGAACAGAAGCAGAAACCACAGTGGAAAGCTGCTTATTGATTCACTGTCTCATGCTCAACTAGGCCCATGTGTCTGGGGGATGGCACCATCCACAGAAGGTTGGGCCCTCCTACATTAATTAGGAATCAAGACATAGCCCCACAGACACCTCAGACCTGGGCAATCCTCTGTTAATGTTCCCTCTTTGAAAGTGCCTCTAGGTTGCATCACATTGACCATTAAGGCTACCAGGACACCTCCCCACTGTACACAGCCACCTCTCTGTCTATTTTATTGTCCACAAGAAATCTGGTTCCCACCATCTGTGTTCTCCTGCAGCATGACAGGTGGGTCTCTCTGCACTCTCTGTATCCTGGGATGTATGGTAAGAGCATAATAAAATTTAAATTCAAAGTAAATCCCAATCACAAGGTGAGTAATGTGTGGGCTTTGCCTTTTCTTGAGATACTGGCTGACAATGAATATCATCACTGAGTCTGCAAACCAGCGCTATTCAAAACTATCATTTATTTTTCATGTATTAGATGGATTTTTTTTCCAGAAATAAATGACCCTCATTGATGATTTGGTAGCTCTGGAAGCAGCAATCTACAAAAGGGCAAATAGGGCCTGAAGAGTTGGTTCACTTGGTGAAGTGCTTGCTGGGTACGCTTCAAGACCTGGGTTCGATCCTCAGAACCCACTTTAGAAAAGTTGAATGTGGTTTTGTGCAGGAGAAGTATAAAGATAAATTTCTAGGTGTCCTTGGTCAGCAGAGAGGGTTATTTGGAGAGTTTCAGTTCAGTAAGACACCCATCTTAAAAATAATAAATAAATAAATAGATAGATAAATAAATAAATAAAGTAAAAAGGTTAATGGCATCTAAGAAATGACATTTAAGATTGCGTCTAGCCTCTGCATGCCACATGCACACAAACATGTACACTGCCTCCTCCCATGAGAATGTGCACACATAGAACATACACACAGGCATGAAAAGTAGGTACTTAACCCTTTCCACCTGTAGTTTATAAAATAACAAGTGAGATGCTGCCATCCTTATACGGCACTGTTCATCTTCATGAGGAATCCACTGGTGTAAGCATATCTTACGAGTTTCAGCTCTGGTCTCATTGACAATCCTAGTCTCTCTTCATCTAGGACACTCTGCCATGAGTCCCTGGGCCTGTCAAGTGACCTTGGAAGCTTCCTTGCTCTCTGATATGGCAAGATGCTCCAGTTTAGGAAAGTCAGCCTCCAGACTCATATGTGGAATCCACCATTTCTCCAAACATTCACCATTTCTCTCGGTGGGCATGGGAGATCTCATTCACAGGAGTTTTTGGTTGGTGCTTCCATGGTGTCTTGATATACACACTCAGGAAATCTTATTTTATTACTCCAAATATACCAGAGTTTTTCATTGGCCGTCTGGATCAAGTAAAGGCTACTTTACTTTTTCATTAGCAGAATAAATCTTAAAGTTGGCTTCCTTTGTGCTACAGCAGAGAGCCAGTTAGTGATGGCAACGTGGTTACTAGTCCCTTTTGTCCCACAAAACACACACACACCACATGCACACCACTTGTACATACACCACACACATACAGCCACACACATCACATTCATACCACACACCACGCAAACACACTACACACACACATACACACTGCCTGTAAAAATCATATTTATAATGGACGACTAACTGTAGTTACTGAAATCAACTGGAAATTTTCTCCCTTCCTCCCCTTACTTGGTTGTACATCGAAATTATCACCAAAATTATTTATTTTTAATGTGTGGGGGTGCTTTTGTAATTTAACTTTACTTCTTTGGTTATATAAATGTCTACAGAATAATGGAGTGAAAACTACCAAAAAACTATATTCAGGCAATGCAGAGGTCTTGTCTTGACCACTCTGGTCCCTCCCTCTTCATGGGTGATTTATACCATGTGGTTCATCTTATTATTGATATCCAGTTCACAATGATCCCATGTTTTAAAGTTGCTGGCGGTAAATTACACTTGGTGCCTGTGACACCCTTAGCTCAACAGGAGACTCTGAATTAGGAATGGGGAAATTATTCAGTAGATGATGTACCTGTAAATCAAGTATGTCCCCAGCACCCATGTAAGATCTGGCCCAGCAGGCTCATCTATAGTCCCAGCTCTGGGGTCAGAGTAAACAGTGGAGGATGAGCAAGGGACAGGTTCATGGCCCTCATTGGCCAGCCAGCCTCACTGAAAATGAGGCTTCCATGTCTTCAGGTTCCATGTCTCAAAAAATGAGAATTATGGACAAAATACACCCAGTGTCTTCTACCATTCCCTACACATGTGCACTTGTACACACACACACACACACACACACACACACACACACACACACACACACACACACGGAATCCCTAAAGTAGATTCTAATCACTAACAACTGGTATCTTAGTTTCACTTCCTATTGCTGTAATTAAAAAAACAAAAACAAAACAAAACAAAAAACCCCAACCAAACTCAAAAAAGCAACATAAGAAAGAAAAGGGGTTCTTTGGCTCAAAATTTCAGGTTACATTCTGTTGTGTCAGAAAAACCACAGAGACAGGGACTCAAAGCTATGGGTCTCAATGCATCCATTGTCCAGACATATAGAGCAAGAAATGTCTGACTCTACTCGGCTTATCAGGACCTCAGTCATGGAATGGTGACACCCACAGTGGGCAGATTTTCTCATATCAATTAAGGTAACCAAAATAATCCCATCCCTCCCCCAATCAAGAGGTACCTGATATAGACAGTCCTTCACTGAGATGCCTTTCCAGATGATTCTAGAATGTATCAAGATGACAGTGAAAACTAACCACCTTAGTTGGGTCTACTGTAGTAGCTATCTGTGAGGAATAGCCTCGTACTGCCTTGTCCCAGGCTAGAGGGACTATTTCCAGCAGGTGACTCAACAGACTCTTCATATGTAGGTGCATTCAAACAGCATAAGGTAGGCATATTCCCACCATGGGCATCTGTCTGGTTATACAATGTCTAAATGTGAATGGATGAATCTATATTTCTATGTACAGAAGGTGAAATTAGGATTCACTTTCTGCATTTTAAAGCATCCTTCTTTTGTCACTGGTTTCTCTCTCTCTCTCTCTCTCTCTCTCTCTCTCTCTCTCTCAATCTCTGTCTCTGGTCTCATGTGTAGATATTCAATATAGCTTCAAGTACCTTTTACTTATACAGACAGGCTGTGGTCTCTGAACAAGGCTAGCTTAGTCCTGTATGTACTATTTCCTTTTCACTGAAAAGAATATAAGATTCTCTCCCAGAATGCTTTTAGGCAGAAGACAAAGGCAACTGACCTTTGGTTTAGAGAAAAAAGAAAAAAGGAGTTTTCAAATCATAGCTGTTTCTATGCCCTGGTACACGGCAAAAGATCTTGGGGACAGAACTGACGCTCCAGCCAGTTTGTGGCTGGAGGAAGTTTTGTGGCCCATTCTCTGCAGCAGAACCTTGTGCCTGCCTGAGATGGATACTGCAGATGTAATTACCAAACAAATCAATAGTCCGTGTTGTGGTATGAGCATGCTTGCTAATGCACCGTTTCTCTTCTGGGAACTTGGGTTTGCATTGCATCCAGGCTGGATGTGTGCAAGTCCCAGCCCACCTGGTAGCTCAGAAAAAGGTCCAGAGCATTTAATCTTTCTTGTGAACAAGCGCTTTATGAACAGATTCCTGTTCGTTCTTACTGTTGCCCTTTGAAGCAGGCTCAGGGAGAAGTTAAGGGACTGGTGTGAGGTCAGGGAGCCAGCGTGTCAAGGGTACCTTTCTCTTTAACTTTCCTTTGGCAAGGGAAAGGATTATAATAAATGTGTCACAGGATTTTGTTTCTGGAAAAGTGATAAGTGCTATTTTTTTTTTGAAAACCCTCTCAACTACATGGCATGAAAATTTGAGAAACAAGCTTACATCTTCCAGCCTTGTCGCCTTCAAAGGATACTTTGGATGAGGTAACGAGGCCAGGCTTTCTATTTTTGTTGAACTGGAGGCACCCGGAGTCTAGACTCAGGGTAAGGGCTAGGCTTGAAGAAGCTTCAGAATGGTGGTGCACAGGGAGATGCTGGCCTACACTTTACTTTATTAATGCAAATCAGAGAATCTAAAAAACTATGCTAGGCAAATATTTATTTAACCAAGACCCCTCCCCTCCTAATTACATTTCCTCCATGCTTCCTCATGTATGTACATACCTCCCGCCCAGCCCTGTTGCAGCTTCAGAACTAGAGCATCTGCAAGGATGCTCTTAGGAGTGACGTGCTTCTTTGTGCTTTCCCTCCTTATGATACTTGTAAGGGCCACTGCAATAATGGAGAATAAATAACCACTGTTTTAAAGCATATGTAAACATCTGTTGAGCAATTGCTATGTACCTACAGGGGACCAAACACTGTACAGCTCCCATCACCCCCAGCTCCAATCAACCCAATGAGGGTGCAATGGCTGTAAATCACTTTTGAGTCTTGGATGAAGGAGATGTGCTGTTCTAGGCCACGCAATGGTAGTAGGATTTAGAGCTGTGGCTTGAATCTAGGTCTTTCTGAGCCCAGGATCCAAGAAACTATTCAGTTTTCAACAACCAGCAGGGGGTAGGGATGACTAGTCATATGGATGCTGGGTGTAGAGCAGTCAGGGTCTTAGAAAAGAAGAGGTAAGGGGCCAGCTCTGGGGAGTCTGTGTGTCTTACAAAAAGCTGTTTGCTGATACATCTATAGACTCAGCATCTAGTATTTCCACCACTGATGGTGGTCTGTGGCTGGGTGGCAGCCACCCTCCACCTCCATTGTCATGTTGAACCAGAGAGGCATGTCAATCATTCTTAGAACCCATGTTTGAGAAAACCAAAAATGTGGTACAGATGTACATCAGCAATAGCTGGTGATGGGCAGAGTCTCCTGAGAGATAAGGTAGAAAACTCAGAGACCATAACTGGAATTTGCTTTCAGAAAACTTACTAATAAGAAAAGGAGCTGGCAGTGGTCTGGGAAAAACAAAACAAACCAGGTATGTTGGTTTGCACATACCTTTAAGTAGAATGCTACGTGCAAAGGCCTCTGGCCCCAGAAAGTGTGGGTGATGGCTAGAGAAGTAATTCAAGTCATGGATCTTTCTAATTACCACAGCACATTTACAAAATTTACTTGGCATAGACAATATGCCAGGGACTGTTTCAAAGCCTGATATTTCAACATGAAAGAAAATCTCTCTCCCTTCAATAAACTCACACTCTACAGATTAGCGGCTGACGTGATCTGTGATATAATGAGCTAAGCTCTGAGGGCAAGGATGTGCTTAAAGGCGCGTTCATCTCTGTTGGTGCAACAGGGAGAAACGAGACATGAAGGATGGCTCACTCAGGCCAATGAGGCAGAGAGCTGGAGAGGAGCGTCTGGGCTGGGAAGAGGCTTCTCCACACGAAGACCCAGAGTCCAGGCTGAATCCTCCTTGCTTAGACTGTAGTGGTGTTTGTATGGAGTCTGGACCTGCAGCAGCAGTAGCTACTGTTCTGGAAGCTTCTGGGACTTACTGTCGACATCACCCTGGGATGCAGGCTGAACCCAGCAATCCAATCAGTGAGTTTGGAGGTGAGTGTGAGTCAAGCTTAAAATGAAGAAATTTAGAGTTCAGAATTTTAGGGCTGTAGGGTCAGACATTTGGGAGGAGGAGAGGAAGGAATAGGCCACACTATCACGACTTTATCTTTGGGGTCATGAGCTTGAGAGACATGTCTAATAAAGATGGTGGAGCATCAATTAAATTGTCCCTTCGGAGGTGTGCCTTTGAACTTCTTGCTGACCTGACCCTACTTCTAAGCATCTGGAAATGATGCTTTTTTCCTTTTCTGGAACATTCTAATTCTGGATTTCTAAAGTATGAACATTTGCCTTAGTTAGATCTCTGCTTGAAGACTGCTTCCTCGGGTTGCCTTTGAGTGGACTTTCTGTTCTTGTCTCCGACACCAGCTTGCTTTATTTTTATAGCTACCTCTTCCCACCACATATTGTTTACTGTGCCTTTGTTGTTTGTCTGCCTCTTTTAAAATGTATCTTTGTAAATGGGGAGAAGAGTTGAGACAGCTGCCTCGTTCGTCTGGTGCACCCCACCTTTAACCTCATCACCCTGCGCATGCTCAGATCCTACATTAACCTAAGCCAGTGAGTGAAGGATGTACAGTGCACACCACAGAACTCCGCAGAGGGGAGGACCACCCCATCAACAAGGTTACCTTGGAGGCCTTCCGGAAAGCTCTCTCTAGATGTATTCATAAGATAACATAAATTTCCCTCAGGACAAGTAAGGAAAGGTAGTCAAAGAAGAGGAAAGAGAAAATTGGCTCATTAAAGAAGACCCAGGATGACCTCAGTAGCTAGTAAGGAGCTTGTCTTGGTCCATTTCTTGTTTCTATGATAGAATACCCGAGGCTGGGTGCTTTGCAAAGAAAATAAGATTAGTTTGGTTTATAAGTCTAAAAGCAGAGAAATTCAACATTTAGGCAGATGAGGACTTCATACTGCTTCCATATCAGGGCAGTAGGAGGTAGAAACAAAAACAAAAACAAAACAAAACAAAAAAAACCAAACAAGTATAGTGTTTGAGGAAAAGAAAATGGGGAGGGGTATGTGTGATTCATGTGGTAGATAATCCATTAGTCCATTCACTCAGCCTCATGGCTCAAACTCTGCCATAAAGACCTACCAATAAATGCTGCATTCAGGATCTAAGGCAGAATCGGGTGTTCTTTGAGAGCATACACACAGATTATAGTGAGTAGATAGTTGTGTTAGGGCATGCTAGAGAAGGGTGCATGGCGAAGGTGGGCAGGGAAATGAGGCAGGTATGAGAAAGAGGACTTAGCACCGCAGAAGAACACCCCTTCTCATCCACAGCTCAAGGTGACCTGCAGCTTTGGGTTTCTCTGCCCACTCACCTCACTTGCTTCAGATATTGAGTTATCTCAGTTAGGATGGAAGGCACCTAGATGTGAGGATTCCACAGAGTATAACTTCACAGACCCTGCATATTCTCACTCTTACATGGCAGCCAAGACAATTATTCTCATAAGAGTGAAAAGTCAGTCGATCTGTAGACATGGCTTAGTGGCTAAGAGCACTGGTTCTGTGGGCACAGGACATGAGTTCAAATTTCTAGCACTCACAAAGAAATATAAGCATAGTTGTGTGTCACTGTGACCCCATCACTTGAGGCATAGAGAGCCTCCTGGCCTGCCAGCATAGCCCAAATCTGAGCTTGTGTACACATGAACATGTACCCCCACACATGTATATGTACGAAATACACACATCCTACTACATGCACACACACACCAAACTACATACATGTTATACTACACAATATACTATTTGATACACACACACACACACACACAGAGAGAGAGAGAGAGAGAGAGAGAGAGAGAGAGAGAGATGATGAGGAATCATAACTATGAAAGCTGGTAGGAGGAAGTTAGCAGACTGTACAAAACTCAGCCAATGAGCAGTGAGGCTGTCCTTAACAGTGACTTACCATGTATTTCAGAATAGGTAAAAGAGGGAATTTGAAGCAATCCCCACAAAAAAATTATAATCTCTGGGGTGATGAATAAGTCCATTAGCCTAATATTACTGTCACATTTTGTAACACAAATGTAGAATTTTACTGAACCTCAGGATAATACACAAACATCATGAATCAATTAAAATAGCCAAGTAAAAAATTAAAATGTAAACAAATGAAACAGAGGCTGATTTTTTTCCCCTGTCAAGTATAGAAGTATTTAAAAAAAAAAAAAAAAAAAAAACCCTCTACTGTTGTAGTTCACAATCATTTCACAAAAGAAAGTGCATTTTAAATGTAAAGCACAGAAGAGAGAGAGACATTATCTCTGAATAAAGAATTTGCTCCCAAATTGGCTAAATCTTACTCACTGAAAAATTCATAGCATTGTCTACGTTGCTTTCTCCCTCATTTTGCCAAAGAAAATGGTAAGAAAGACCTTATATCGTAGACTACATTTTGGAACACTGCCCTGCATAGGATGCAGCTGGCCCAGCCAGGACCCTGGACAGGTCCACTAGAAAACAGCATAGATGATGGCTTTTTTTAAACCAGGCTAACAAGTCAGCATCAGGCTCACAGATCTGTTAACCTCACACATCCACCCATCTGAGGTCCCCTCCCTCGTTTTGAATATAGCAAAACAACAGAGATGATCAGACTCAGGGGCATTTGCTGTGCTCATCATGTTTCATAATTAAAATTCATTATTCACAGAATGTTCTCATCACCCCAAACTGTGCCCCTTAAATAGCAACTCCCCTTCCTTCAACCGGGCTAGCTCTTAGTGACCTCTATTCTACTTCCTGTTTCTGCAGCCTCCCCATTTTGGTTGCTTATGGAAGGGGGTCATACGTTTGTCACTTATGTCTTTTTTTTTTCCTGCTCAATTGGATGAGATCCTAAATGCTAGAGAGATGGGCACTAGCAACCCAAAGATTGATAGACATAAAAGGGAGTTCCTTGTTGGAAGCCAGCTGATGTCTCAGATCTGGGATATGGTACTTTGAGATGCATGGGAGTCAAAGCTTCAGGGCCCAGAAGTGGATGCTCAGGGCAAGGTGAGGACAGTCCGTTTGTTTATTCAAGAAATATGTACTGAAGATCTGATAAAGAACAATCCTTTGGTCTAGTTCTGGGGGTAAAGCTGGGACCCCCAAGCCTACTCTAAGGAGTTCACCACACAGTTGGATCAGATATTAAACAGTCGAAATTCAGATTTCAAAGTCATCCTCACTTTTAGGGAGAAAGATGTTGAAGGGGGTTTGCTCAGCTCCAGGCTGTTTGCTGTCAAAAGATTCTTAGAGAAAATGATGCAGGAGTTATATAGCAGAAGGGACCCAGATGATAGCTTCCAGGCAGAGCAGGGAGCAAAGGCTAGATAAGGAAGAACAGAGCATCTTTTCAGAGGTAGTTCCATTCAGACACTGGAGCTGAGGATGCAGGCAGAGATGTGAAAACATGTCAAATGTCCCACTACCGCATTTATGTCTTTCTTTGAAGCCAGACGTTGATGGAGTCAATGACTTCTTGAAGCTCTCTGAAAAGGTTGCCATTCTGGAGTTAAATGATTGAGTTCTTATCAGTTTCAGATCTGAGAAGGCAGATTTCCCAGGCAGTATGAAGGAGGTCTATGGGAGCTGTGGATAGTGGTGAGTCTCCCATTGCTTAGGGTTACATGAGTTAATCTCCTGAATGTGATCACATATCTGACCAGAGCAACTTCTGGAAGGCATGGTTTATCTGGACTCACAGTACACTGTAGAGAGGAACCCTTGGGATGGGAACATGAGGCAGCTGATCACAGGGCATCTGCAGTCAGGAAACAGAGCAAGAAAACACTGCTCAGCCATTTTCTCCTTTTTATTCATATTACAACTCCAGTCCATGACGTGGTGTCAGTTATCCAGGGAGATCTTAACTAACCCCTCTGGAGGTTTGCCTCCTAGATACTCTTAAATCCAGTCAGGTGGGGATTCAATTTCAACACAGGGCTCACTCTACAGTTCAGAGGATGCTACAAACACTGGGGTGGGATGGGTCCTGAGAAGGCTGAATACCTTGCTTTTTATTTCTTTCCTTTTCAAATCTTACATACCATTGTCTCTTTCTTGCCCCTGCTACCACCTATACAACATCTAATTTATAATTACTCATTCTTTAGATCTTCATCCCAGACCTATCCATCTGGGGGACATTAACCTAATATCAACCCCACTCATTCCATACCCAATGGCTCCTTCCAAGTGCCTTTACACACTGTAATTGCACAATTATGTAATAACAATGTCATGTGTCACTCAAAGCTATCTGCTTTGAGTCTCTATGAAAATAAGTATCTCTCCCTGGCATGTGTAGTTGACCTTGTTTATAACTACAATTCTGATGTTATACTCATGCATGTGACTTCTCTGGTCTCAATAACTGCAGACTGAGTACACTTTAAAACACTTGAACATGCCTTAAATTCTGTTGCCTGGGAATCACACACCTGGGCTGGTGGTCCAGGTACATAAGGATTCAACAATACTACTGAATGAGTGAATGAATGAATGAATGAGTGACTGGATTCATACATCTGGTCATATATCTGGCCATTATCCTTCCCACAACCATGACTCTACCACCCAGCTAGCTCTCCATTTTGTATATATAAAGGTATGACACTAGAGGATTATTTAATCACTGCCCCTGGCACAATGGGAAACAATTGTAGTAGGTGATCAATCCTAACAGGCTAGATTTTGAAAGCCAGCCAGCTCAGTGGCTGCATGGGGATTATTGGCATTTACAGACTTCAGTCTACAGTGTATGGCACTGGTTTGGAAAGGCTGTCCTTTAGGAGAGGGGACCTCACTGGAGGAATTAGGACATTGTGGTGGGTCCTTTTCCAATCTCAATCCCACTTTTCACTTGTTCCCTGCTTCTCGATGGCAGATACACTGTCAATAGTCACCTCATAGCCTTGTGACTGGGAGTACCAGGACATAACATATAGTATCACCTCAAACAACATGCCAGAACAATACTTTTCCAGGAGCTGAGAAGATGACTCAGTGGTAAGAGAAATGACTTCTCTTCTAGGAGATCTGAGTTCAGTTCCCATCACCCACATGGTAGCTCAAAATCACCCTTAACTCCAGTCCCAGGGGACCCAATACCTACTTGTGACCTCAGCAGGCACCAGGCATACACATGGTACACAGACATACATGCAGACAAAACACTCACACACACAAATAAATCTAAAACGAACAAAAATCAAAACAAAGCCTTCCTCAAACTGATTATTGTTGGGTATTTTGGTCACAGTGAAAAAGAAAAGTAATTAATATAGAAATGTTCTTAATCACTCAGTGAAAGAATATGAAATGTGCTGGAATCTTAGGAATTTTTGCAAGGAGCCAACAAGCCCTGTCTATACTATTCTTCCCTCCCCCTCCCTCCCTCCCTTCCCTCTTGTTGAGATCCTTATATCTATTTTCAAATGAGACCTCACCTAATACTTCAAGAAGATGAAATATTTTGCATTTTTCCCTATATCATCTCATGTGAAGAGAAAAAAAATACCCACACTTTAGTAGCAGCAGTGGCTGTAATATTATTTATCCAAGTTGAGAATAAGTGATTCAGAAAGCCAAGTCCAAAGAGAGTGAGTTATACTCTTCCCAAGAGTGTCAAATCAGCTGCATCCACCTTGTTCTGACTTCTTCCCAAGTCTTGGTACTCCATAAACTCTTGACATGACCCCCTCCTCCTATACCTCTGGTCCCTTCTCTCTAGAGGGGAGAGAATAGCAATTATCAGGTAGTTTTTGAGACAGTTCTGAGATGTGTCTCTTTAATACTTCACTTTTCCCATCCATCAGCCTACCCCATAAGGGACCTTCAAACAAACTTATCAGGACACAGGGCAAAGCCACAAGCTCTGAGTCAGGATGCTTAGAGGAAGATGCTATGTGTAATGGTGCTGAGATCCATTTAGCCCTGGAGGCTTGATTATGTGTCTTTCACCAAGGGAGACGAGCTGGGTCTTCTCCACGTCAGCATTCTCCCCTTCAAACTGTCCAGCTGCTTTTGGGAAAGCCGCCAGAACAGAAAAAGAAGTGGAGAAGTTGCCCTTTCTCATTGCTTCAAAGGCAGCCTAAATTTGATCCCTTTAGTGAGTGGTGCAGGATAAAAACCTCCACTTGGGTCTGCTTTCTGTGATTAAACAAGCCTCTTGTTTGTCAAGTAGTGCAAAGACTGGAAGAAAGGAGCTCTGCTCCCTGTGATGTTCTCTGAAAGCATCCCGCCCCCCAGCTCCCTGCCTACAAAGCGATTCTCCAGACTGGAGGCAGAACTGGACTTCAAGCAGCCAGAACAGAGAAAATCCAGAACTAAGAATGGGAGACCTAGAAAGGCACTCAGCAGATGGCAGATCCTCCAGTTGAGACCCTCCAGGACTCTTGAGTGTCCCACGTAGCATTCAGGGATGTGGTGCCATTGGGAACCATTGTGACATTCTCCAAACAAAAGATTTGTATGTCTTTGCCAGAAATTAGCAAGAGGGTTGTATGGGGGGAGTCTAACCTAAATCCATCCTGCTTTGCTAGGATACAGCTTCAGTTTTTTGGGTGTTTAAATCCTTTTATCCATATTACTCTTGCTTTTTGGAAATTTCCATTGGAATGCCAAGGTTGTGCTGGCATGTTGGTGAGCTGGGCAGATGTAGAAAACAAGAATGTTGGATATCTAATTCAATTGGAATTGCAGATGAACATTTTTTTTAACATAGCAGGAATATTACACGGGACACACATTTTAAGAACGTGTTCTTTCTGCATCTGCAATTCAGATTTACCTGGGCATCTTTTATTGTTTTTGGCCTAGTGACAATCTAAGCTCAGACTGTATTTCCTGTTGAATGGCTTATGAGAATTAGGAAATGACTCCGGATCAGGTACCTTGTAGGCTCACCTGAGGAAGCCATGGAAGTGGTTTGGCTTATGGGTTTTGATGTGAGGCAAGGAAAGATTTAATATTTACTTATATCCCCTAGAAGTGACATTGTAAGAGGTTGTAAGCTGCCATGCCCAATGAACCTGCTTAAAAACCAAGTCCTCTCCACAGCCCCCAGAACCAGATTTAAGTCTCAAACCTGTTTCTTTTATGTACTCGTCCAAAATGACCTCCTCCTCTTAAGGCTTATGGTAAAATCTCTCTCTCTCTCTCTCTCTCTCTCTCTCCCTCTGTGTGTGTGTGTGTGTGTGTGTGTGTGTGTGTATGTGTGTATGTGTACATATGAACATTTTGTGTTACATATGTGCATGTGTATGATGTATATGGGTTGTGTTTATATATGCGCACAGAGATTGATGTCAGCTGACTTCCTCAATTTCCACCATTTTTTTTTTCATTTTTGGACTGAGTCTTTCTATGTAGCCCTACCTGTTCTAGATCTGTGTAGACCAGGTCAGCCTAGACTTGACAGAGATCTGCTTGTATCCGCCTCCCAAATGCTAGGACTAAAGGCATGTGCTACCCAACACAGATCTACCTTATTGTTTGAGGCAGTTTCTCACTGAGTCTGGAGCTCACAGATTGAGCTGGACTGGCTGGACCTAGCTGTCCCTACCAACCCAGCCCTGGGATCATAAGTTTACGCCATACACTTGGCTTTCACATGGGTGCTAGGATCCAAACTCAAGTCTTAAGCTTTACTGACTGAGCCATATTTCTCCAGCTTAAAATAAGAATCCTAATACCCACCTATGTGAGGTGACACTTAGACCCAACCATGCCCTAGAACCTGGACAACATCAGTACTTCATAGGATCTCCTCTACTAGGCTCTTCTCTCTGCCTGGAGGTCTCTTCATTCACACTTCTCCACCTGTGAATCTTTTCCTCTGTTCTCTCTGCCCCCACAGAGACTTTTGTCTAAAGTCCAGACAAGTCTCACCTCACTGAGGCTGCTGGTGTCAGCACTGACATATCAGTTAGCCTTTGAGTCGGTGACTGTTACGGAGCACACACAACTTAAAAGTGGAAGACCTACGTTGGCTCAGAGGTTCAGCCCAGGGTTGTTCAGTCCTACAGGCTTAGGCTGAACATCTTGGGAGTGGATATATGGGCTGGATAAACTTCATTACTTCAAAGTGTATAGGAGGCAGAAGACAGACAAGAGAAAGGGATCGGGACAAGATAAAATCCCATGGGACAGTTCCCAGGAATCTACTTCCTTCACCCAGATAGGAAGCACTATGACCAGCCAAAAATCCATTCAGATTTTGAATCTTGCATTACCCCACTGACTAAGTTACGTCTGTAATCCGATTGTTCGAGGAGAAATCCCACAGTCACAGGGATGTGCTCCATTAATCTCTTAGGTGTCTCACTACCATGTCAAGTTGACAAACACGAGGAAACATCCCTATCATTGTTTATAAATATTTTTCCAGCCAGATTATAAATGCTCTGACATCAGATAGAAGCACCCTTCATCCTCACACGGCCAGCTTGAAAATAAGGGATCTTGATGTTTCCTAAATGCGCATGCTATCAAACCATTAGCACTTTAGTATAAATTATCTTCTACTGTGGTTTCAAATGGTAATGCATGGCACCGAACCACAAGGTCAGCAAGGGGAATTTCCTGCAAAGCTAAAACTTTTCCACTCAAAGGATTGCCTTTTGTTTGAGATTTTTTTCCTTTCTTTTTTATTTGGAGTTTAAATTGCCATTTAGAGAATAATTTTAAAAGGCATTTTCTTCACCAAGGTGAGAGTCAGCTGCCTCATGATGAGGCACCTCAGTGTCTCTACTTGTGTTTGCATTTGTAGTTCAACAAAAAACTTTCTACAGAGAAATGCATCAATGGAGGGGGGACCACACCCCTTATATCACAGAGAGAAAATGAGAACTGAGGCAATAAATTGAAGCTGGTAGGTTTTGTTGGTAAGAAATGAAGGAGAAAGACACACATCATGAAAAATGGTTTGAAAAATGCATTTTATCTGAACAAAAATAATTGAAGCATTGAGTGCAATAAGGGACTTTTTTCTCCAAGCCAATGAGCTGGGAAGATAGCTGTCAGCAAGGTTCTTGCTGCACAAGGATCAGGACCTGAGTTCAAGCCCCCTACTCACATGAAGAGCTGGACTTGGTGAGTCACTCTTGTAATCTCAACACTGAAGGACCCCTGGGAATCACTGACCAACCAGGCTAGCCTAACCACTGGGCCAGGGCCAGTGAGAGATCCTGTCTCAAAAAACAAGGTAGGTAGGTCCTGAGAAATGAGTTTTATCCACACACACACACACACACACACACACACACATACACACACACACATACACACACACACACACACACACACACACACACACACACAGAGTGTGAGTGGGCTTCCCCTACTTCTGAACCTACCCAAGGCAGAGCTTGACCTCTACAGATCCCTTCCTTCTGTCGCTCTCAGTCTTAGAGAGACAACCTTGTTCAGAGAACAACACAGTACAAGAAGGGTGCCTATCCCTTGACCTCTGCAGGGCCTTCTGTCTTTGGAATCTAAGCTGGCTCCTCTCTTAGAATGGAAAATGCCTCAAGCAAATCCTGCTCTGACTATATCTCAGAAAAGACAGGTCCTTAGTCCTCTGCAGCACCCCTGACCTGCATGGTAAATACCATGAGGTCATTCCCCAGCCCTGCCCTGTACAGTCTCTCCCCACTTTGTTCTACTCCCTGTGTGGATGCACGTCCTCTGTCACTCTAAAGTCTCCATTGCTCACCTGTCATGGTCCACAGCCAGGAAGGGACAAAGTAAGGAGCCGAATGAATGTTTTGTTACCATGAGGCAGACTGACATTTAAAAGTTCTCCATCTAAGATGAAGTATGCCTCCCACCCTTATGGCAGAAATATATCACTGTGGAAAACATTATTGCTGAATGCTGACCATGTGGCAGGAGCTATGGTAATCTATGCACACTCTTCTCTCAATTTTCCCAATAACAGACAAGAAAACTGAGGCTCAGAGCAAGTCTAAGCATCTCACAGTGATGGTGGCGGCAGGGTGTGATGTGGTGGAGTGTGTGCATGTGTGTGTGTGTGTGTATGTGTGTGTGTGTGTGTGTGTGTGTGTGTGAGAGAGAGAGAGAGAGAGAGAGAGAGAGAGAGAGGTGTCCATGTCTGCTAGAAATTAGATTCCTGATTCTAAATATTTGTGTTCAGCCCTCCTTCACACCACCCTACCCAGCCACGTTTAACATTTCCTAGCTGCCCAGCAGATTGCATTCAAATAAGACTTAGAGGTTCTCAAAGATTGGTCCTTTTCTTTACATCATCTCCACTCATGCCCTTCTGGAATCTTCCACGGCAGGCATTTTGAATTCTTTCTCTGTTTTTCTGTTTCTGTTTGTTGTCTTGTGTCTGTGTTTTGTCTGTGTATGGGCCGTCCAGAGACTGAAACTGGCTATTTTCTTCAGTCACCCTCCACCCTATTTTTTAAGATAAGCATTCTCACCGAACCTAGAGCTCACCAGTTCAGTGAGCCTGGCTAGCCAGCAAACATCAGGGATCCATATTCTAGCACTGGAAGGGCAGCAGCACACCACCACGCCCTTCCTTTTCACTGGGGATCGAACCCACAGCCTCTTGCTAGCACGGCAAGCAGTTTGCCTCCTGAGCCACCTCCCCAGGCCCCCCCTTCTGTGTCTCCATATCAGATACATCCATGTTGCAAGCCTGAGTTCAAGTTTCGCCTTTCCCAGCCAGATCTAATGAGTTTACCTTTGCCTCAGTCTCAAATGCTGGGGGCTGAATGAACTGCAGGGCTCCTCTGCAGATGGATCCAAGCCTGTGGGTAATTGTCTCCCATATGGATTGCTCCCATGTTGACAGTATCCATGTGGAGGTACCAAGACACTTGTGTCTTTTACATCACTTTACTTGAGGACACAAAAAATGAGCAGTGTAAGCGGCTTCTCTTTCCTGTCCCTCCTATTTACTTCCTCCTCTTCTTCCTCTTCCTTCTTCCATTCCATCCCTACTCTCCTCCCTACTTTTCCTCTCTGCCAGTACTTTGGCTCACATACAGGGTCTCATGCATGTTAGGCAAGCCCCGGACCACTGAGCTACATCCCCAGACCTCTCTTTATTCTTCCCCACCCTCTCCTCATTTGTTACTTTTGATTTTTCTCCATCTGTGATTTTTTTTTATCTCCCATTTTCTTCCCAACACATTTCATTCATGTATTGATTTGTATTTCTTATTGTGCATACACAACATGTTTGTGTTTGGGTGCGCTAGCCCATGTAGGCGTATGTGTGAGCCAAAGGCTGACATGGAGATGCCTCTCTGAATCATGACTCTACTTTATCTCTTGAGACAAGGTCTCTTGTGAATGTGGAACTTGCTGTTTCAAGCCTGGGCAGAGAGCCTCTGGACCCTGCCTGCTCCCTTACCCATCCACCAACACTGGGATTACAAGTGTCTGGCTTTCCTGTGGGTGATGGGAATCTAAACTTGGGGCTTCATGCTTTTATGGCAAGGCCTTTCCTCACTGAAACATTTCCCTAATGTACCCTCTCTGTTTTTAAGTGAGCCAGGCCATTGCCCATGTGATATGGCCCTGCTCCTTGTCACCCCCTCCTCATGATATTTGCAGCCTTTATCAGCCCATCCATTCCCTGAATGCAAGTGGTACCCATTGACTTACATTCAAGAAGCAGATGCATTGGCAGTTATAAGAAACACCAGCTTCATGATGAGACTCTGCCTGCCCCCCTTTTTAGCTCACCATTGCTAGCCTGGCTTTGCTTTCTTTTGCTCAGTCTAGTGGAGGCAGCCTCCCATGTTCTGAGGTGCTCTCTGGAGCAACCCATATGGCGGTCAATCAATGAAGGCCCATGGTCAACAGCTCAGGAGTAATTGGGTCCAACTACCCTCCAGGTATGGTAGTCTGCCAATCACCCACTTGAGTGATCTTGGAAATAGACCCTTCTTGGCTGAGTCTTGGGCAAGACCCAAAACCAGAGGATATAGCTAAAGTATGCCTAGACTCTGAACTCACAGAAATTGGGATATAGCAAATTTGTTGTTTTCAGGAAAAGCTTTCAGATAAATGACACATCTAGTCTTCATTTACCTAAACATTTATTGACAAATTTTCTATGTATCTATAAGATTGGCTCCTGGGCTTCACCCAGGTTAGGCAAGAAACCCACCATTGAGCCACAACCCACCCACCCCCACAGCTGTTTTCATTTAAAAATTTTTGGGACAAAAATCACACTGAGGCCAAGTTGGGCCTTGACTTAGGATTCTCCTGCCTCACTGCCCTGAGTAGCTGAGATGTCACCAGCTGGTTTCGTGAGAATGTAGCACAGGGCCCAGATTGTATGGGAAGTCACAAGCTTACATTTTCCTCCAGTTTGTGTCTTTGGCAGTTCATTTCCCCATGCTGGAAAGCTTTGATTTCTTTATACTGCTCCCTTCCTGCCATCATCAAGCCTTCTTGTCAGAACTCCAAATGACAACCCTAAGTACCTTTTCTGCAAAGACAGATCCTTCCTTTGGCTTCTTTTCTCCCCATGATGCTCTGGCTCTCCCAACCACTTGAGTCCTGAATCACACAGCAATTTGGCAGATTCACTTCATACCTATGCCTTGCCCTCTGCCAACCCCCAGACACTGCAGACAGCCAGACTCATCCAAGTCTTTTTTTCCTTTGTGAAATTGCCTCTTGACTGATAATAACTCTCAGAACTTCTCAACGCTGGCAAATGGTGCACCCTCTAGACTTTGTCTTTCTCGTTGAATATTTTAAGAAATACTTGGTACTTCTGACTTCTTAAATTCCTTTTCTTTCCTAATTAGCAAATCTACATGCCCAAGAATGCTTACTTCCCTTGATGGCTGGGGAAACCTCCACCTGATTTTTATTTCCATCACCAAGCTAGGACTAACATGGACTAAATCCAATAACTTCCTTGCAGAGGCAGCAGCAGTCATAGCATCAGGATGAAGATGTCGAACATCTGTAGACATTTGGAAGCATAGGACCTGGAAACACTCTTCCGGGAGTGTGGATCTGGAGAAGAATGCAGGTGTGTGGTGGGACTGGGAAGAGTGGAGGGAGGGGAAGCTGTGGTCAGGATGTATTATAGGCGAGAAGGATAAACATAGTAAAATAACAAAGCCAACAGGTGGACAGTGACTGAAGAAAAGTGGTATCTGGAGTTGGTCCCGTGCCCTCCACAGGTATATATGCAGATGCACACATATGAACACACAAAAGGATGGTGCTTATGTGTCAGTTTGACTGAGCTAAGAGGTGCTCAGATAAATTATTCTCTTTGGTGATTCTGTAATTATCAAGCCTACTCCTCTGCTGGAAGGTAGGGACAAGCTATAGTCATCTGAGAGGAGGGGAACCTCAATTAATAAACTGCCTCCATGGGATCGGGTTGTAGGCGAGCATTCCGGACATTGATTTATGTGGGAAGGCCCAGCCCATTGTGGGTCACCCCTGGGTTCTATGGGAAAGCTGACTGAGAAAACCATGAAGAGCAAGCCAGCAAGTAGTAGCCCTCCACGGCCTCTGAATTAGCTTGACTCCAGGTTCCTGCCATGTGTGAGTCCCTTTCCTGACTTCCTTCGACAACAGACTATGAATGTGGAAGCTACATAAACCCTTTCCTCCCTAACTTGCTTTGGGTCTTGGTGTTTCATCATACTAATAGTAACCCTAGCTGGGACACTGTAGTAGCCTGTGTTTGGAACAAATTAGTACAGATGACATCTCAAAGACAGCTCAGGTATTCACAGATCACAGACAGAGGAAGCCAATCAACCAGATGAGTACAGGAAAGGCACATCTATTACCTTATCAGAAAACCCATGAATAGAGACACAACCACTGGGTTATCATTAACCCAACAGTATTTACTGAGTGCTTGTTACATTTCCAGAGAATAAAAGACAACGGAGGTACACTAGTTGTCCTTTTAAATTAATGCACCCCAAACACCTCTCTATAAATTTAATTTTGCACTCTACCCAAGGTCAAGTGAGTGAGTATAATACAGTGTGGAAGATGTCGTTATAGGGTCTTCAAACCACATTTAGTGTTTGGTTAGCATATATGTGTTATTAGGATCCAGTGTGATGGTTTGGACCAGGTATGGAGTATACACTGATCAAATCAGGGTAGTGGATGTGTCATTCCTTCAGGTTTTAAAGCTGGATGTTCACAGTGGCTTTGTGACATGAGACAAGTTATTTAATCAGCGTAACCTCCTCAGATCTCTAAAATGGCCATGGTCAGACAGCTGTGAGAACCAGGTCTGATGATAAAGATGGACTTGAACACTCATATTCACTATGGTTACTCTTTCATCCTTCATGGCAGACCCAACTAGATAATAAGAATATTAATAAAAGGTGTTAGTACTAATGCAAATCACTCTTTAAATAACAGTGACCTCTAGAGCATTTGCATATGTGATTTTCTGTTTTTCTTTCTAAGGCAAAGTCTGACACTGTAGACCAGGTTGGCCCTGAATTTGCAATCCTCCTGCCTCAGCCTCCTGAGTGCTGGGTTGTAGGCTTGTGACACTGTGTGTATGACCTTTTTAACATCTAAAAAGTATTTCCTCTAACTCCTATATCTTCCTAGTTTTTTTCTCTTTAGTTATGTAAGCTTCTATTGCATTTTTACTATTTTTATTTATTTTCTTGTTCAGTATGTTTGCTTGTTTGTGAGTATGTATGCGTAGGCCACAGTGTTCATGTGGAGGTCAGAGGACAACCTGGAGGAGACAGTTCTTTCCCGCCACCATGTAGGACCAAGAGTGGGGTTCAATCTCAGGTTGTCAGACTTGGCAGCAAGCTCCTTTACCCACTGAGCCATCTTGCTGGCCCCTGTCTTCCCAGGAAAAATATTTAACACCCAAGATCACTTGAAGAACAACCTAAAATCCTTAACAAAAGAGATCACCTTTCTCCCCTCTTTGTTCTCCTATGTCTCCTGTCTTACACTGGTCCAGCTCAGCATGGAAGGGGTGTCTGGAGGGAAAGAAGCCACAAGGCTGCCCATTACAGTTGCAGCCACCATCAGCTCATTGAATTGCAGCTGCCCATTGTGGTGGTATGGTTCTCTGTGTCTGTCATTCCTTCTGGGCTTGTGGTTAAATTTCCTCTAGCACTATTGGGCAGTGAGATACTTGTCCCTTCTCAGAACCTGGAGGAGAGACAAAGAGGACTGGTTATCATGGAAACCACGTCTCCTCTGGGCCCCAAGGGGCACTTGTGGAAACGATTCGGAATCTGATCACTGTCTTCAAGTGCGAGAGCCGTGGTTAAAAGCCGTTATTTCCTTGCGTCTGATAAACGGTTGCTGAGAAGCTCCCTACTCCGGTTTTGCTGGGGAAGATTGGATTGGGGAAGAGCATGAGTCAGGAGAGTGGGAACAGATAACAGGATGGGGGGAGTGTCCCAGAGCCTCTGATTTGCATGGTACCCAAATCTTCACTCATGTCCCAGAGACAGCTCTGGCTGAGCCATTGTAAAGACTTTGGTAGTTGAAGAAACATTGAGGTTGTAGAGGGAAGATGGATATGACCTACCCTCAGAGGTCAGAAAAGCTTTTAGCTCTAAGAGATTTACAAACAGGATGGGGGGGGTAAGAATCATCTGTTCTAAGAGCCTTGAAAAAAGAATTTCATCTGTCAGAATTTCTACCTCAAATACATTCAGTCACCAGGTAGAAAGCTTCATTTAGCCAAAATGAGCTTCAGGGGGACAGGTGAGCACATACACCCTTAAAAGAGGGATGTATTTTGAGTTCCAGTTAGCAGCTTGCCCCAGCTCTGGCTCATTACCAGGTTTTCCCAAGAAAAATCCAGATGTGAAATGCTAAACAAAAGCTTCTGTTAAAATGGAAGCTATGAATTCAGACCTATTTAAGTCACATTGAGGTCCAAAGAAAACACATCAAAAGGTCAAAGCCAATGCCTTTTTTTCTCGTTCGTAAGCTGTGCTGTGAGTATCACAAAGAACCTGAGATTCCAGAGGTACAAGGTACACTTATCCTGTCCTCAGTAACCTTGACTAAAATACAGTGTCCTGAAATCAGTGTTGAGATGCTTCAGAATTTGTGGGAGGTTAGTCATGAATTTATACTTCAACCTAACCTTGAAAGCATTAGGGATTTTTACCACACCATGCACATGGGGAAACTGAGGCTGCTGGAGGCAAAGCCACTTCTCCAGGGCCACATTTTCCCTCTCTAGAGTCTCTAGAGAAGGAATAATTATTTCTCCACAGGTCTGTAGCACAGATTGCCCCAGACATCTGCAAAACTCTCTCCTCCCCAAACATTTCCCTTTATTTATGTCAGGTTTGTTCTGGTGTCATTTTTTTTTTTTTTTTTTACCATGTAGGGAGAGGTCTCGCACTCTGAGACATATTTGACTATCCCTGCAGTCATCTATTGTTATTGTCTCACTGGGTGGCTACAGGACACACTAGAAAGCCTGGGTGCTCTTTGGCATTGTAGAGAAGGTGAGGGGCAGCAGACGCTCTCTGTTATAAACATCTCCATGGTACCTCCTCTTAAGAGATTAGGGCAGATAGAGCCCAGGGCTGAGATTAGAGAGACCGAGATAGGGGATGCTGTATTGGGGAGACTGGGACAGAGGATTTTGAAGGTACTGGGTGTGATAGATAGTGTTGTCAACCTGACAGGGTCTGGAATCACCTGGGAGACTGGCCTCTGGACATGCCTGTGTGGGTTATCTTGAGCTAGGAAGACCCTCTCATTGTGTGTGTGGACATCCTCTGATTAGGATTTTAATTGTGCAATTCAGCTGAACACATACAGACATTCAACCACAACTGCTTCAGGCTCCTGCTACCCCAGCTTCCTGAGAACTGTAAACCAAATGAAATCCTTCTCTTTTTTTTTTTTTCTCAGAATGTTGTATCACAAGACAGGAAAAGGAACCAGGACACCCAAGGCAGGTCTGTCTGACCATCTGCTCTTAATCAAAGGCTCCACTAAAACATTAACAACATGGAAACACATCCTACTACCATTGTGCACACAAGGAAACTGAGACCAAGAGGAAGAACGATGTCTCCTTCAGGCTTCATTAACACTATCACTAACACAGGCAACTGGGAGCTTCTGAAGTAGTTGACTTAGTCGGGTGTATCTGCTAACGCTTAAGTGTGTGCACCTGCCAAGCAGGACGCTAAAGGCTTTTCCTGTTGGGGTTTGGTAGCCTAACTCATCAGCAAAGGACATACAAGGTCTGTGGAAGGATCTGTAGACCAATCTCCTCCAGTCCTTCTAACACTCCGATAGGACAGGTACTTTGTACATCTCTGTTCTAGTAGCTGGGAAATTAATATTTGGAAATTAAGAACCAGGATTTAAGTCTAGGCATTTAGCACTCTGAGTCCTGTGCCTTGAGCCATTTTACTCTCTGAATGTTCCATCCTGTTCTTCTAATAAGGAGCGGTTCAATAAGTTTCCCATTTAGGGCTAGTTGGGAATACACAAAGATGTTTCCAGAATGTATGTATGCTGAATCCAAGGAGGTAAAATTGACTTGACATAGAGAGATCAAACACATTTACCACTAGTTGTTTAAAAAAGAAAGAGAGAGAGAGAGAGAGACAAAATGAAGGGGCTGGAGAGATGGCTCAATGATTCAAAGCATTGGCTGCTCTTCCAGAGGACCCGAGTTCAGTTCCCAGCCCCTACAAAGAGGCTTATAACCGTCCATGATTGCAGTTCTATGGGATCTAGTACCCTCTTCTGGCTTCCTAAAGCATCAGGAACACAGGCAGGGATATTGAGGAGAAACAACAAACACATGAAATAAAAATAAATAATTTTTTAAAATGGTTAAAAAGTGAGGTGGTAAGTGGACAGTGCTGAGCTTGATGACCTGTTCAGTCCCTAGAATCCACACAGCAAAACGGGGCACTGAATCCTGTATGTTGCCATCTTACCTCTACATGGCACTGTAGTATGTTCCTGTATACACATGCAAAGGAAATAAAAAGTAAAATACAATAGAGATTGTTTTTACGTGTTTTTATGAAAGGTAAAATGTGATCCATAATTCAAGAAGAATTAGTTACATTGCTAAGAGAGAGGAATCAGCACACTATAACCACAAGGCCAATTCAGCAGCATGCCAATGTTTTGTAAATAAAGTTTTATTGACAGTCATGCCCATGGCCTGGTGTATTTCTATGGCTGCTTGTGAGTTGAACTGTTATGACAGAAACCATCTGGCCAAAGTTCTGTAATCCTCTCAACAAATCCATGAGATAGATGCTATTAGTTCTTCTTAAATATGGTTATTTGAGACTTCAGAAAACCACGTAGCACATTCAAGTTCAGTTAGGACAGAAGCAGTCTCCAGGGAGAGGTACCAGTAGTTCACAGAGTGTGGAAACACCACACACAGGTCCTCACTCATAAATCCTTTGTGAATAAAATTTTCTTTTTTTTTCTCATGACTACATGTCAACTCCTGTAAGACCTGCTTGTCCCAGAAAGTGCCAGAAGCTCCCAGAGTCACGCTGGCCTTTTTAAACAGCATCCAGCAAGTGTCTAATTCTAGTGGCCTCTGGGAATCGATGCTGCTTGCACACTGGGTCAAATTCCTTCCCATACCGCTGGACCAGCAGCTGATATTTACCCAGAATTCTACAATCTCCCTTGGTTAGGTCCAGCATGTTCTCTGGTCACTTCCCATTAAGTATAAAGTGGCTTCCTATTCACAGGCTCAAATTAAAGTGTCACTTCTCCCAGTGAGAAGCTGCAGGTGACATGTACCAGCAAGGAACTCAGAAGGCAAGGGAGTGAGGAGGAGACAGCCTCCAGTCAGCTCCCAGCTCCTGTTTCTGACCTAACAGCAATCCAGCTACATTCTTCATTCCCTCTCCCACAAATTAAACAAAAATAATACTCAGTATCTTAGAAGGTGTTTATAAAGCTTATGATATCTGGCCTAGATAGTGCAAAGAAATATTTGCCAGCATCAGCTGGACCCATAAACATCTTTCTCAATGTTCCCAGACTAGACAGTTATCCCTACTGTGCCTCCAAAGCCACCTGGAAGGCTGTCTCATTTGTCTGCTGGTGAGAGAGCTGTCTTACCAGCAGACACCTGCTCTGGTTTCTGATGTCCCCAGTCAAAGAGTCCACAGCTCCAGCCTTTCTTCCTTCTAGTTTGATCTCAGACCATAAAAGCCAACTGCCTCCCTGAGGCATGCAGTAACTGATGAGTTGCTGTACCAACTCAGTGAAAATGGTCCCTGGGCCTCCCTTGTGGCAGCAAATTCAGGAGCAAGAGCTAGGAAACCTTCATCTTTTAGGAGGAAGGTTTTGTCACGTGATGCCCCAGCTCTGCCTCTTCCCAGCTTTGTGGCTCTGTGTTAGTAACCGAGTATCTTAGCCTCTCCCACTCTCCCCATAAACTGGGTCATCAAGTGAGGGTGTCCCCATCGCAAAATTGAAGGATATAATAAAATACTCTTTTCACTGTGGCAAAGTCCATGTAACATACACTTGTTCAGTGATACGAACTACACCCCCACTACTGTTCCACTACCAACATTGCCCATCTCCAGAATTCTTCCCCTAGAAAAGATGAAATCTAGTATTCATTGAATGTAAACTCTCCCTTCCTCTCTCCCCAAATCCCTTGCAATTAGAGGACTAGTCCTCGTCTGTGAATTTAACTAACACCTCAGGTAAGTGTGTGTTTCTATAGGGAGCTGGCTTATTTCATTGATCACAGTAAGTCTTGTCCAGATTGTGACAGGTGGCAGAATCCCCTGGCTTCTTAAGGCTGATGGCCCATTGTGTCCATATGCCATGTTCTGTTTCCCTGTTCATCCTTCAGACAGTTTCCCCATTCTAGCTGGAGTGGAGCGTGCTGCTGGGAATATAGTGTACAGATACCTTTTAGAGAATCTCACTTGAATACTTTAATGCCTGTACTTGCATGTGGACTTGCAGGGTCAGATATCTAGAAGTTCTGTTTTGTATTTTGCTTTAAAAAAAGATCATTTTTTAAATTTTTCCTTTTGTAGATGTGTGTCTATGTCTGTGATATATATATTAATATATATATATGTAAAATAGTCTCTGCATCATTCCTCAGTCCTCCCTGATACTTTCCTAATGCATGGAACATGCTTGACTGTAGAACATGCTTGACTGTGCATGGGAGTGCAGTTGCCCATAGTGTCATGAAGAAGGCTTCTGATCCCCTGAACGTGGAGTTACAGGAGGTTAGGAGTCACTCCACGTGAGTGCTGGAAACCAAACTCTTTCTCTGCAGGAACTCTAAGCAGATCTCCATTGCTTGTATTCTTTACCACTGAGCTGTTCCTCCAGGCCTTCATCATACTTTTCTGTAGGAGCTTCACAATTTTACATTTATGGTCACAGTGCAGGAATGCTCCAGTTTCTCCACAATGTTGCCATCACTTGTATTTTCTGTTTGGTGCCGTGTGTGTGTGTGTGTGTGTGTGTGTGTGTGTGTGTGTGTGTGTGTGTGTGTGTGTGTGTTCACGCGCGTGCAACTAATAGATGTGAGGTGTTTTTGTGGGCACTTCCTTTTTAAGTGATCTCAGCATCATTTCTTTGGCCTACTTCATACTTTGCTAGTGCATAGCACATGCTTGGCTGCAGAGCTGACACCCATTATTAGCGACACTGTGGGATCCGACTCACGGCTCCAGCTGAGCTTTTCTCACAGCTCTGAATGCTTGTCTGCTCCAGGGCTCAGAGCTGTTTTGAGGGAGGGCACTGGTACTTACTAAAGGCTGCTTGCTTGGTTGGTGAGAAGTCACGTCCTTTTCTGGGCTCCATCAGGATGCTCTGGGATTTATGCAGTACATTCAAAACAACCTTGTAGGTGGTAAGAAAGCATTGTGACCTAGGTGTTATGCAGGCTTTATGTCTCACCCTGCCATTTGCTAAAGGTATAATTTCAGCTGTGCCACTCATTTCCAAGACCAGCATAAATGAAGATTTCCCAGTGGTATTTGTTAAATGGATAAATGAACGAATGAGTAGATTGAATGGTTTCTTGCTGATAAGCAAGAAACCACACCCATTCCTAACCTATTAAACAATGAATTGTTTTCTCAATGTTTTGCAGTTTTGAAAATCCTTGGAATAACCCTGAGTGGCCTGGAGCTTACAGATGCAAATTTAGATGAAAATGAGCTTGAACCTCAGCCTTGTCAATCTTATACATATGCTCTTGAGCAAGCTATGTAGTCTGCCTAAGCCTTACTCCATTTCAAATAATAAGTGTGTTTATAAATGCTGATGTGTATGTAAGCATATGGAGGTGAATGTGCCCATGCATATACATGCCTGTAGAGGACAGAGAATGACATCCAGTATCTTCCTCAGCCTCCTTTAATCTTATTTTTTGAGAAGAAGTCTTTCACTGAACCAAGTCATATATACTGGGTGGGTGGTCAATAGACCCTCGAGATCTTCCTATCTCTGACTCTCCGGAGCTGGGGTTAAGGGCACATGATATCACACCCAGGTTTTCTATGTGGCTTTTCTGGGGAATCAAACTTGAGTCTTTATATGTGTGTGTGTAGCATGCAGTTTACCAACTGAGCCATTTTGACAGCCCAGTTACTCTGTTTTTAATCTGGGAACAATAGATCATGTTAATCTCAAAAATGGTCCTTGGGATCTTATGGCGTCACCCTTGGCAATGACTAAAACAGATACACACAAACAAGAACATGCTGTTGAAATGGTGGAGTGAGTCTTCAGCTCCATAAAGGATACCCTCTTGAGTCTGTCTGTACCAGCCACCATGTAAAGACCACACTCAAGCAGGTCCACACACAAGGCCGTATGACAAAGCGTGGAGCTTCCTGTCAACAGCCAATACCACCTTGACAAAGAGGTGTGTGGAATGCCATGA
This sequence comes from Sigmodon hispidus, assembly GCA_004025045.1. Taxonomy (NCBI): domain Eukaryota; kingdom Metazoa; phylum Chordata; class Mammalia; order Rodentia; family Cricetidae; genus Sigmodon; species Sigmodon hispidus. The sequence continues at coordinate 190,971 of PVIH01002068.1, forward strand.
AAGTGAGCCATCCAGCCACACCCTTTGACAACTGCAACCCAGTAAGATGGCCTGAGCTCGTTCCACTCTGCTAAGTAATTCTCAACTTCCTAACCAGACACTCTACATGAGGAATCAAATATTTATTGCCATTTGAAGAAGCTACGTTTGAGGGTGATATGATAAACTTCTCAAACTCATCTGCTACAGTGGCTGGGAGGCTCAAATGCACGTAAGAGGATGTACAGAAAGGTACATCTTACACAGTACTTGGCACAGCATAGAAACATGCCATGGGAGCTATCATCTATCATTGCCACTTTTCACTGTAAGGAGATTCTTTTCTTCTCTTGATTTTGATTGAAGACTGAGAAGGATGTGCACAGCAAAGCCATGACCTGGAAAACGCACCAGTGAAAGAACGCCAGTTCAACAGAGAGGAGTTGAGACAAAATTCTGAAAGTTCATTTAGACAATCCAACAGCACAGGCTGTGGGGCTCAAGGAAATATAAAATCAGAGTCCTGTACCAACAAACATGCTATATAAAGTATTTACAGAATTTTCTTTTTCATTGGCATCGTGAACCCAAGCTGCTTATTCTTGTACCCACTTTATAGATCTGGCTAACTGAGGCACAGAGGGCTGAACCAATCTTCCAAAGATAGTCATACAATGCTGATGGTGGGTTTCAGACTCAGGTTTCTGCTCCTCTTGACTTGGACTAAACTCTGAGAACATTGCATGGTATCAGGCTTGGGTCTTTTTCTTTCTCATCCTCAATGCTACAGAATTTCACCAGGGACCATGTTTTCAGAAGCTTAATACACAAGATAGATGATTTAAGTGAGAGATTCAGCAGCTGTCAACTGCCAGTAGTGTCTCACTCAGTTAGGGTGGGAACTGGGAGACCCCATCCCCACTTATCCATGCTGGAATTTTGACTGGCTTGATATTGGGCAGGTAGCTGCAGCTGCTGTGGGTTGATGAGTGCACAGTATTTCCAGAAGCCAAACATTGCCAGCTCTTCTGTCCACCCAGCAGCTCTTACATTCTTTCTGCATCCTCTCTCACCTTGGCCTCAAATATGTGCTTATCTGGGCAACACAAATTGTACCCAAGGAGTTATTAATAACAATAGAATAAGGGGAACATACAGTTGGAGGTGAGGGGAACAATACCATGCATGCAGCAATACACAAGCATGAAGCAAATGATCCTAAGATTGGTAGGTGGGTGAGGGACAGTGAGAAGTCTGAACTGAAGGACAGGCATTCTATGTTACCTTAGCCAGTTATTGTCAGGAAGGAAAATGAGCCTCTGAGGCTGCCAGATTGCTTATCTTTTCTATGAGAAGCTTGTATGTTATATGAATTCTCCCTAAGTTTATAGGTTAACCTACATGGAAAATAATAGTAATAGTAATAGTAATAATGGGTCCAGAAAGATGGCACTTGATCTTTCAGGGGACCCAGGTTTGGGTCCTAGTACCCACATGGTTGCTCATATTCATGTATTGCTCTAGTCCCAATGAATCTGATCTTCTGTTCTGATCAGCCATGCACAGGATGTACAAACACACATGCAGGCAAAATCCTCATATGTGTAGGATAAAATAAATGTATTTAATAATAATAATGAAGGCATTATGTGCATCAAATAAGCTACCGCCAGGTCAAATGTAGGCCATGAGCCTCACTTCAGTGACCCTCCAGACTTACTATCACGCCAAGTCCCTTCCTGCTGTGAGACAGGCTGTCTCTGCCAATACACCATGCACTGTGTCTGTTTGCAAGAAACACAAGGGAGCTTCATAAATATTCCAAAGTGGTTTTCACACACAGCTGTGAGTTGTGTCCTCAAGCAGAATCCAGACTTGCTGAGGGCAGGGACCAGGTCTCTGGTTCGCGTTGAGACTCTGTTTCTGATTCCCCAGTATGAAGTGCAGTCCCTCTGGGTGAGGGCTCCTCCTAGCTGGGGCAGAAAGCCAGGCAGATTGATTGTCCCTAGGCAGTGTCTTGAGAGAGCTGTGAGCATCTTATCACTTGGAGGCCCGAGTTCTGCATCTTGGGAGGGTAGCTTCTGTCACTCCTGGTGTTCCAGGGAACCGAGGTGAGGGAATCAAGGTTAATGAGTTTCACTTACGGATGGTGTGCCTGGCTTATAAATGAGGCCTCTCCTTCCCTCTAGGATCCCATCGCTGGGAGGATGTGGCTGCTTTTGCAAGAGGCTATGTGCTCTTCCTTCACATCATCTCCACTAAACAGGCTGAGTGTGACTCTGTAGAGACTCCATCCAATCACAACTGTGTTCTGGAGCTGATTGTTTTCTGGGCTTCAAATTCTACTTAACCAGTTAACAAAACTGAGATGGGAATCCAGACCCTTCCACCTTAATATTCAACATACTTCTGGACCATTCTTGTGACCCAGACGATAAAAAAAAAAAAAAAAAAAAAAAAAAAAACCAGGGTTTTGTTTTGTTTGGTTTGGTTTTTTTATTTTGCTAATTCATATTCTCTGCCCTCAAGGAATTTGTAAGTTGAAGGCACGGAACCAGAATTATTAAAGACAAGAATATATCACAAAGGCTTAGGATATGTAGTAATTTTGACAGATAACTGGCCCCATAGGTTTATATGTCTGAATATTTGCTTGATCCCCAGTTGGTGCAACTCTTTGGGAAGAATTAGGAGGTGCAGTCTTGTTGAAGGACATGCATCCCCAGAGGCCAGCTTAGAGGCTTTAGAAGACTCCCAGCTTTCCCTGGATGCTTTCTGCTTCCGGTTCGCTCTCTGAGATGTGGGCTCTCAGCTGTCCCTGTTAACACTCCTTCACTTAGACACTGTGGACTCCAAGCCTCTGAAACTGAACCCAATTACATGCTTTCTTTCTAAGTCACCTTGGTTGTGGTGTCTTACCACAGCCATGGAAAAGTCCCCCATATGTTATAGATGGGGGAAGCTGTGATTCATGGCAGTAAAATGATCAGGAAGAGGAAAAGAAGCAGCAAAACACAGCAAGTGAAAAAGGAGATGGACGAGTGAGAGCCGAGGCTTTAACAGTTGCTGAGGCTGGTTCAGGATCTGCTAGAGAGCAGGCAATGAAGAGACCTTGGCTCCGACATAGGAGACAAGACTGAACAGTGACCGGCAAGCACAAGCGTTGTAGTCACAGAGTTCTCGGTTATAAGCAGCGGAGACCACCTGGAGCTGGTTTACACAAAAGGGACTTAGTGGTTGGTTCTCAGAAATCGATAGAGAGAAGCTCACACAATAGACTAGTAATTTGGAAAGTTGTGGGGGCATATGAAACCAGAGGTCACTAGGATGTGCTGATAACTCATCAAATTTTAGCCCCTTATCTGTACACACAGATACTTATACTCTCCTGCTGCTAGTGGGCTTTCTCCAGGGCCCATATCACCTGAATGTTCTGGTTAGGGACCTCCAAGTTCCACATATCCAGAGACTAGATTATGTCTCCTCTAGCCACAAATACAAAGTCCCAGAGAAGAACTCTGATTGCCTGGGTTTTGTCGTGTGATTTCTGGGTGCTGTGATTGTATAAGATTAGGCTAAGGGTGGAATTTTGTGATTGATAGCTCCAGTACCGTCACAGTAATAAGGAGAACATATGTAGAGAATCCTTTGAGTGTAGTAGTATTGGGACACTATTGGTATTTTGTATGGAGAAATGATGGCGGAGACAGTGTGGCTCAGTGTTATTGCATGTGATGAACTCATTAAAAGTCCAGTTTCTGGGTCTGATGAGATGGTTCATCAGCTAAAAGCATATGATACACAGACCTGACAACCTGAGTTTGATCTCTAGACCTCATGGTGCGGCACACATCTGTAATCCCAGCACTCCTACCGAGAGATGGATGGGGTTAGAAACAGGAGAATCTACTAGAAACTCTGGCCAGTGTGGGAGACACAAGAGCGAACTTCTTTCAACAAGAGGAAAGGAGAAAAATGACTCCTAAAACTGTCCTCCAATCTTTAAATATAAGCCATGCCAAGCATACACATCTGCATGTGTGTGTATTCATGCATGTCTCTCACACACGTGCTCACACACACACAATCAAATACAGAATTTAAATTTCAATCCTACACAGTTCTAGGCCCATCTTCAGAGACTATCTGTATTCTCCAGAGGCCCAAAAAACTGTATTTTTCACAATCTTTCCCTGATGACTGCAGTGGACACTTGGACATCTGGTCCAGACATTTTACAAGACAGAGAGCTGAGATACATGGAGGAAAATAATTCACTCAGGCTACACAGCTGGGAGTAGAAGAGAAGGAGCCTTTGTAATCACCTGCTACATAACTAGGGCTCACTGCTTCCCAGGTGTCCTTTAGTATCTTTCCGGTCTAGGGGAAGGGGTGTGTTACAGAGATGAAGGCCCCAGGGGCCCTCCTATCCCTGACAGTTCTGCAACTAGATTGGATTCCCCAACAGTAACCATCCCAACACATGCACACACAGCCAGACACACTTCCTCTCTCTCTCTCCCCAGTGCTTGCTTATCTACCTCCAACAATGATCTGGCAAACAGGACATGAGTATAATGGGGAGTGATGAGTGGACTGTGGTGATCTCATGGACAGAGAAAGACATTTCAGGCTATGGGAGCTGAGGGAGTAAAGGTATGGGCAGGAGCAGGTACACAGAGTAAGATGTTTGTGGCCAGGGATGCAAAGCAAGAGTGGGGAAGTTGGAAATTTGGTGATGCTGGAGACCCAGAGCTAAGTCCCTGGAACCTGGAAGGATGTGTTACCTTCTGAGTTTATGTTGATGTCCCTACAAACCTACTGAAAACTCTCTTCAGGGAGGAAGCTGTTGTACAGTTCTGCCCACGCTCACCTAGTGTCTGCTAAACAAAAATAGGAGTTAGTTTCTGTCTCTGACACGTCTGAGGATGTGACAATCAAACTCCAAAATTAGAATTGTTAAATGTTTTGAAAGATGGCATTGGAAAGTCAACCCAAAATATTTTCTTCACACACTTGCCCTGTGATTTCATGTCCCCAAAGGGGTTTAGTGTTGGAGATAAAAAATAAGACCAGGAAATTTTGTAATTCCTCCTCTCCTTCCTGGAAACCTCAGGATAATGAGCATTTTAAAGGCTCTGAGATATCTCTGGGAAAATATCCACAGAACTTCACTGAGTCTAGGCTCCTAAACTTTGATCATATAACCACCCCCTCCCTTCCCACCCCACCCTCCACTGATATTACTGCCTGCTGTGCTTCGGGATAAGGGAGCCTTGCGGTCTCCAATTTATCACCAGACAGAAAACAATGAACATTAAAAGCAGTTATAGGTCTCCCTGTTTAAAAAAAAATGCAATTTAATGCTTGTGCAACATTCTTAAGGTACAAGTGTGACACACACACACACACACACACACACACACCAATACAACACAGACAAACATATGTAGACACCATGCATATTCACACACAAATAGATCCTCATACAAATCCACATACACACACACATAATGTGCTGGTTAGTTTTCAACATGACTCAGGCAGGGGTCATGTGAGAAGAGAGAACCTCAATTGAGAAAAAGCATGAGCTTGAACTGTTGACAAGCCTGTGGTTCATTTTCTTGACTGATAATAGATATGGAAGGGCCCAGGTTACTGAGGTGGTGCTACCCCTGAACTGGTGGTCCTGGGTGCTATAAGGCTGAGCAAGCCATGGGGAGCAAGCTAGTAAGAAGCACCCTCTATGGCCTCTGCATCAACTTTTGCCTCCAGGTTCCTGCTATGAACTTAAGTTCCTATCCTGAATCCTGCCATGGTGGCCAGTGATGTGTAGGTATAAACAAAATAAACCCTTTGCCTCATAAGTTGCTTAGGATCATTGTGTTTCATCACAACAATAGTAACCCTAAGCATAGACTCACATAAAAATCTACAGATTTACAGGCATAGATCCTTGTTAGCATACACATACATATATACACATGCACACACACACACACACACAGACACACACTATGTGGTCCTAAAGGACAGATGTGTGATTAATAATTTGGGAGCAAATACTGAAATATATTTCTGTAGAGAAAACAAATGGAGAAACTATCTTATTAACTTTGAAAAATAAGGCTTGATCTCTCGTCTATCTGGCTCACAAGACCATGCATGTGCCTGCAGCATGTTCTCTACTGGAAGTAGACAGTCTTCTGTCTTTGCACATGGTCCTAATACCCATTCTTGGATATCTGTTGGTTAGAGTTAAAGGTATTTTCTTCTGTATCCCATCCTTCCTGACCCTCTGTGACATTCTGAGGAAGTTGGTACTTCCTTTCCTTCCCAGGAAGAGTGCCAAACCGCAGTGTGTCTAGGCTCTGTGTGTGTGTGTGTGTGTGTGTGTGTGTGTGTGTGTGTCTGTCTGTCTGTCTGTCTGTCTGTATGTATGTATGTATGTATGTATGTATGTGTATCTTCTCTGGCTACTAAGATTGGCCAAGACTGGCCCAGTAAGATTTGACTCTTGAGTTTCACTGGGACTGTAGAAAGTTTCTTTCCTCTTTATCATGGCTGTGCTTGGCTAGTGGGATGGGCCCTTGAAACAGGCAGCTTGAGAGGCTGGCCAGAATCAAATACAACAGAAGATAAGCCTTGTCCATACATCAGGATGGAAACGCTAAATGGTGGTGACCATCAGCATCAGGACCTTCAAATGCAGGTACTAGTCTCATTTGTCTGAGCTACAGCATCTCAAGCTGGGTTTTCATCACCAGCTCATCTTCTAAAACATGTGCACAGGTGACAAGTTCAGAAGCCTCCGGTGAATGTTGCGTGTTCAGCTGGTCATGTGCCAGATCCTGAGCTGTTCACAAGAACTGAGCTCATGTACAAGGGAAAGTAACAAGTTTCCATGTTTCAAGCTGTTCGCAGTCTTGTTAAAGAGGGCAGATAGCTGAGTGCAATCTGGTACAGGTCTTAACTGAATTATGCTAGGGTTTTGCTTCATGCCAGGTTGAGACGGGAAATATAGCAAGACAAGGCTTTCTAGTAGAGACTGAATTCTGGACTCTAAAATGCTGATATCATCAAAGGTAGGTTCTCTGGGAGGACCCCAGTATGACGGTGATTTGCTAGGAGGATGTAGAGAGCATTTTGCTTTCAGGAGGGGAGAAAGTGGGCCTGAATAAAGCAGACTCTAAGCTGAAGCTGGTCTCAGCTGGTTCCACAGGACATTTTGGAGCCAGAATGGCCTCAGAGTTCTCTGAACTTGGCCATGTAGTCCCACTCCCATGCAGACTGGTAGTTCCTTGTGGGCTGCTGCTGAAGGGTCCATCTTGGAGTGAGACAGTCACAACCCTGCAATGCAGTGTTTCCTAGAAGGCTGTTTGATTAACGGTTGCCTACAAACATCTCTTCAAGCGGCTAGAGTATTGGGTCCCTCGGTGGATGCAGAATCTGATCAGAGCACCAACATGCCCACCACATGGGTATCACATGATAGAAATAATATCTGTGATTTCTTTATTGTAATCACCAGTTCCCAGATACACTTATATATAATCACAGTAATGATGGCAAAGTTCTAAATGCTTACGGTGCAATAGGTACTATGCCAAGAATGCTGCCTGGTTCCTGCGTTTGTAACGATAGCCCTATGAAATGCCTGTGGCTATTCTTATTTAATGAAAAGAGATTGTGAAGCACAGAGGGGCTTGGGACTGGCACACAGTGGATTAATATACAACTCCACCCCCACCCTTGCCCTACCCTCACCCCCCCAACCCTGTCCCACTTCCAGGTGCAGATTCCTAAGCAGAGCTTATGCTCATCCCAAAAGTCACTCAAGTCAGGTGGAGGAAAGGTTTAGAAGGAATTGCAGCTACATATAGGAAGCCTGGACACAGAGGGGTACACCCAGGAACCTCGGAGAGGTCCCTTCAGTGATTCACAGGCAGACACCAGCAGCTTAGGCATGTTCACCATCCTGGAGATTCTGGTTCCATGGATACAGAGTGGAATGTTAGAGCAAAAGCTGGGTGCCTGGGTGACTTTGAAGGTCAAGGTGAGGAGCTTGAAGGCTCACAGATATGTCCAGAATTGGACATTTTAGTTTGGGGGCCAGGCAGATGGCCCAGTGCATAATGTAAACAAAAAACTTAGACCCGAGTTTGGGTTCCCAGCATATGCTTAAAAATTGGGTGTGGCTGTGAAAGCCTACAGCCCATGGCTCTGGAAGGCTGCATGGTGAGAGAGTAGTCAGTAATACGCTCGTCATTACAAATGGTTATGATATACCATTTTGTGAGGTCCAGTGAAAATGCTGCACATTGTGTATCAGGAGATGATGAATATGCTAATTAACTTGGTGGGATCTTTTTTACTGGGTGTGTATAGATCAAACACTGTGTCCCACCAATGCACACACAATTGGCATTTCATAATAGATTTTTAAAAAAATAAACTGGAAAGCTGAAAGTGCAGGCCATGAGGGAGTTCAGACTCTCCACTTCTGAGCAGCGGGGTGAAGGGTAACTTTTGAAGGGCCATCTGAGCAATTTATTTCCTCATTGGCCACAACCCCCAAATAAAAGAGTTTTTTTTTCCTTCAAATAAATGCCAACAATCCATGTCCATTATAAAGATTTGAATAGCATAAAAGAATAAATGGAAAAAGGTTAAAAATCACCTATCACTGCTAGTATTTTGGAAAACATGTTTATTTTCTATGCAGAAACACATATTTGGGTATTCTATGTAAACAGTATATTTTAATGCTAGCTTTATAAGTGGCTTTAAAAAACTTACCATGTTTTATTTGGAAAAAAACATACCTTTCCAAATGACCAGTATCAATAATCTAGCACATGGCCACTTTGTGTTTTAAGGCTCCATGAGAGTTTGAAAAGTGCTTTTACTCACATGGCTTTTAATCACTCTGGCAACGGGTGCCTTGTCAGAGGGGAAATACAAGCTTTGTCATTCTTAATTTCTAGAGGAGAAAACTAAAGCCCAGAGAGACACAATGCTTATTTTTAAAAGCCACTCAGCTCACAGATGACAAAGCTGAGAGCCGAAGTGTGCGCCTTCTCAGGCAGCTCCTTTCCCTCTAAATATTACAGCCCTCCTTCCCACGGCAGGGCAGCGCTGTTAGGAAGGCACCAGTGAGTCAATAAGGAATCTAACTGTGTCCCTTCCTGTGTTCACACCACAGCCCTGCTCTACAGAGAGGCTGGTTTGGTTGTCTTGAAGTCTCCATTTTTCATTGCCCATCCATCAGAGACCCTACTATTAAACATCCAACAGCATCACCAATGAGTCCACAGTGGTGACAGCATGTATTATAACCCCCTCAAGACTCTCAAGGAGAACAGAACAGTCTCCGAGGAAGTGAGAGGAGGGTTTTAGACCTGGATACTTGATGGCCATGAAGATTGGTTCACCATCAGTTACCGTAATGTCCGGAGACCACTTCTTCCAGACTCTGATTACAGGCCCCTAAATATGGACTTGCGATGAAAGGAGCATTGTTACGACATAATTCATGCCCAAATTCAGAAACTGGACCCATCTGTGACTTGACATTATGACCTTCAACTTCTCTGATCTTATTCTGTTTGTGAGGTGAAGATGAAATGAAGCACACACACACACACACACACACACACACACACACACACACTGCACAGTGCTTAGCCTTATCCAGAACATATTACTTGATATTAATTAAATATTAATTGGTGTTACTATTTTAGTTGCTACTCACAGTAAATAGCTGTAATACCTGGTAGAAGCAGTTCCGTACAGTGCCGTTATTAAGTTACAATGGCTCCTAAGGCCAGTTGACTATCTAACTGGAGCCATCATTCCTCCTCACTTAGCTGACTGGGGTCACAGGTCCAATCCCTGTGTGTACTGGTTACTGTGTCTTCTCTTAACCCAAAATAACAAAGGTTTCCATGGATATTTCATAAAATGTATTATATGAGGGGATTATAATATAAAATGTAAAATCAACAGACCTTCAGAAATTAATATTTGTCAGTGTGGAAAAAACACTTGATGTTTATGTTTGGGTGATATTTCTTAAATAACAATAATTAAAAACCCAGAGTGAAACCTATTTTAACACTGCACGACTTGTCAGAGTTTTATCTGTACCTTTCTGAGAAGCAGTTGTAATAGTTTATAAATAATGACATTTCAGTTGCACATGGAAGAATTTAGCTTTGAAAAGATTGTATTGGCTCCTATGACTTGAAGCACTAGGATTTCAAATACTCTTAGTTAACTGGGTCTGAGGGGTTCCATTACACCATCTGATCTCTCTCCTGGGATGCCCTCTCCCATCCCAGTCTCTACTTCTTCCTTTATCTCTCTCCCTCTCCCTCAACTACCAGAACCTGGTTCCTGTTTGCTGTCATCACTGGACTTTTGCATTTGATCATGAAAGTTAAGCTTACAAACTATAATACAAACACAACATTTTCTACTAATGAACAGCCTTGGGTCATAGACTCACATATGATTCAACATCTATAGCCAGAAGTACAGAATGGTCTGATTAGCTGGGTGAAAATGAACTAGATACAGAAACATCAAGATTGTGACATCAGTCATGAATACCCTCCAATTACTTAGCATCTCCTCATACTGGGGGAGAGTTATTTAAGAAATGCTGATTTTGTACAAACCCAGTTTCAAAAGCGTGAAAATGCAATCACCATTTTTAGCCATCATTTTTGAGTGTCTATTATGTGTCTATTACCGTCCATGTGAGTCGGATACAAAGACACTCAAGACTAAGATCTTCTAGAAGTTTCCAGTGATCTCAGACAGCACACAGCTGAGGAGAAGGTAATGTTCTCTGGACTGTGGGAATAGTAGCTCACAAAGAGGAGATGACACATTGATCTGTCTTGGGATGAACAGCTGCACACAGCAGCTGGAGACACTGGTATTGAGTTTGGGACAAGACCAAGTCTTCAAGGGTTGGGGTGTCCTGCCATGGAGTGTTACCTATGACTATCTCTTCAGTTTGAGAGCTTCTGCCTTCACTTAGAATCGGTTGATAACTGTGACAGCCCTAATGCAGTCTTAGTGTTCATCTAAGAGATACAGCTAAAGAATCCTGGAGAATTGGCCATCTCCTCATCAGTCCTGAGAAAGCTTTCCTCAAGCCTTGTAGCCATTGTTCCTTGTCCACTCATTGACTTCCTTTCTCCATGGGGACACTTCCTCTGAGATATTCCTATAGTCAAGGTTAAGCCAACCGCGTTTCTGTGGTTCATTACTGTGGTTGTTACAGGGATAATCACATGACCAAAACACAGCCAACAGTGCCTTATCCTTCTTTTGTATATATGCAAATATGCATGTTTGTGCATTGTAGGCTCATGTGTGTGTGCAGACATGTATGCATGCATGCATGTGTGTCTGCAGGTATGTGAACATGCATGTATGTGTGTGCAACATATACTCTATAGGACATCTTGAATGTCATTTCTTAGATGCTACACATCTTTTACATTTTATTTATTGGGACAAAGCCTCTTACTAGCCTGCAACTCACTGAGTAATCTGGACAGCTGGTAAACCCCAGGGATCCATACGCCTGTTCCTACCTCCCTAGAGCTGTTGTGATAGGTGCAGCTTTTATAAGGATCCTGGGGATAGAACTCAGGTCTCCATACTTCAACAAACACCAACTATGCTGCATCAACAACTGTCTTAGCTTACTTTTTATAGAGATGTATCTCAAGAAAGTCATTTTTTTTTCCTACAGTGGGGAAGCAGATAAAGTGTAGGTCTGAACATGACTCTGCACCCTTCTATATCTTTGTGGTTTGAATTACTTCCCCTATTCTCTGCCATGGTTGGTTTTGATTGTCAAGTTGACAGAATTTAGAATTGTCTAGAAGCTTGGTTAACACGGTGTGTTTGTGACAGCATTTCCAGAGAGGACTAACAGGAGGGAGGAAAGTCCATGGTGAATGGGAGTGACATCATCTCATCAGGTTAGGACCCAGGCAGAATAAAAGGAACAAGAGAGCAAGTCAGTCCAGAAACAGGGCTCCTTATTTATCTATGCCTCCTTTTCACAAAGCAGTGAAGAGCAGCCCCCTACCATCCTGGCAACCATGATGTTCTGCTGAAGCACACGGGGCCAAATGACCATGGGCTGATTCCCTTGAAACACTGAATTGAAATAAACTCTTCCTCTTTCACACTGTTTTTATCAAGAAGATGGTCATAATAATTTTAAGGGGGGGGGCGCTGTGTTATTAGTACAGTCTCCAAAGTGTTCACATTCTTCAGCATGGACTCTGGGAGAAGCAGGAAGCTCATAGATCACATGGAAGGAAGTGATGTAACCAGTAAGTACCTTCTTTGGAGCCCTGCTTCGCTTCATCCATCATGCTCAGAGCCATTTCCCATCTGATGTCAAACCAGTCAACACAATTACACTCCCTTGAGTGAATCCTCATTCCTTTTCCCTCTCTCTAGACTTATTAGCGTGCATCTGTTTCTCCATGTTTGATCTACTCACACACTACAGAGCCCAAATTCCTTTGGGAACCCAAGTCTAATCACTTCTTACTAAAAATCAAGGTGATTCACCTGCAAAGAAGTATCCTGGTTCTTCAATTTAGCATAAAACTTCCAAATTGTCAACAATTATTCACTGTTGGTATGCGTGTAGACTGGTGCAGCCACTATGGAAATTAGCATTTAGATTCCTCACAGAGTAGAAATAGACTACCATGTGACCCAGCTATTCTACTCCCTGGCATATACTCAGAGGGCTCAGCTTCCCAGTGTAGAGACACATGTTCAGCCACACTCACTGCCTTTCCTAAGACTAGCCAGTTCATGAGGGGAGCCTAGGTGCTCATCAGCTAATGAGAGAATGATAGAAATGTGGTTCATGTGCATAATGAAATTTCATTCAGCTCTAAAGAAAAACGATGAAAGGTAAATGGTTGAAATTGACAATATTTAAACTGAACGAGGTAATTCAGACTCAGAGAGACAAATGGTATCTGTTCTTTCTCATATGTGGATCTAAGAATCAAACCTTTAGCTCTATATGTTTAATTTGGAACATCTATGGAAGCCAGGGAACTAGGGGTTAATGGGTGGAGGTGAGGAGGTGTCTGGGGTGGGAGGAAGCAGCAGAACACAGAGAGATAATAAGGAAGTAGAAAGAGAAACAATGGAGATGGAAAGGTTCAAGCAAGACTGAGAGTCAGGGGAGACAGGATAGAGACTACCAAAGTAAAGAAAATATAGAAAACTCATATGGAAACATACTACTTCATAAACCAATTAAAAATATGTTGGAAAAAATACAAGGGAGACATCATGTTGCTGTTAAACAAAGCCATAGTGCTTGGTAGACTATGGCATAGACTAATTCTTCATGAGTTCTTAATCCAAAGAGGCTCCAGTGGTCCCCAAGACAATACAGGTTATCACCATTATTCTTAGTTGGCCACCAGAACTATGTGGTTAAAACCCTATTACTGGCGGCGTCCCAGCACACTCTGGAGCAGGGGGCAGCTGAACTCTGCACCTGGCCACACCCACAGCTCCTGCTGCTGCTGAGGGTATCTGCAAGGATCCCTACTGCGACCCCGAACTGAGTGAACTGAGCAAACCAACTGCAGGGGTCTCTGAGGGGCGGATTCGAACCCTGACCAGAGAGGTGACAGGAGACACACA
>PVIH01002069.1:0-29315 GCA_004025045.1 Sigmodon hispidus
ACTCCTGGGCCTGTATACCCACTCCTGGCTTGTATATCCCCTCCTGGCATGTATACCCACTCCTGAGCCTGTATACCCACTCCTGGGCCTGTATGCCCACTCCTGGGCCTGTATGCCCACTCCTGAGCCTGTATACCCACTCCTGGGCCTGTATGCCCACTCCTGGCCTGTATACCCACTCCTGGCCTGTATACCCACTCCTGGGCCTGTATACCCACTCCTGGCATGTATACCCACTCCTGGCATGTATACCAACTCCTGGCATGTATACCAACTCCTTGCATGTATACCCACTCCCAGGCATATGCCCAAAGAACCCTACACCAGACTACAGAGATGCCTGCACATAAATGTTCATTGCTGCTCTTGTCACAATGGCTAGAAAATGGAACCAGCTACATGTCTATCAGCTCATAAAAGGGTCATGAAAATGTATACACAATGGGATTCTATTCAGCTGTAAATAAAAATGAAATTATAGAACATGCTGGAAAGTATAATATTAAGCAATCTGGCCCAAACTTAGAAAGATGAAAACTGCATGTTCTCACTCTTTGCAGATCTTAGCTTATAATGTATACATGTATGTGCATGTATGTGTGTGTGTGTGTGTGTGTGTGTGTGTGTGTACGTACATGCGGGCATTCTTAGAAGCCAGAGGCAGACATCCATCCCACTCTGTAACTCTCTGCCATATTTCCATATTTCTCACTGAACTTGGAGCTAGGTTGGGGTCACAACCCACAGTGCTAGGATTATAGACACAAGTGCCGGTTTTTTTTTTTTTTTTTTTTTTATGATGGAAACAAAAATATACCTACAAGCAAAGCTTCTGGAAAAACCACTTGTTCTTCCCTGTCTTGTATTGTTCCTCAGACTTGACCTTGGCCTCTAGCTTGGCCTTGTGTTTCAGGGCTGGGTCTCTAAAGACATCCTTGTTGACAACAGTTCTGTCTAAGGGGATATCCACAGAGTACTTGTGAGCATGAGTGATCATGGTTACAAACTTTCACAAAGGACTTTATCTTTGATCTCTTGGTGCTGATCTTCCGGTCCATGGCAGCTGTCACTTTTCGGGGCTACCAGTCAATTCCAGTCACCAGGGCACAGCTGTAAGGGTGGTCTGAGGTCACCAGGGCATGGCTTTAAGGGTGGTCTGAGGTCACCAGGGCACGACTGTAACGGTGCTCTGAAGTGCCATCATCAACGTTCTTACACTGACAGCTTTGCATTTGGAGTAGCAACCAGCCAAGACCAGCGCCATTTTTCTGTGTTTCATGAACTTGCCCATTTTGATAGTACCCATCAGAAATGTGGTGCCGGTATCTAATTCAGGTCCTTATGCTTACATAACAAAACACCTAGCTCTTATAACCCATTTTATCTTGGCCCTAAGCATATGACAGAAATGTGGGCAGTATGTGGCTCCTCGAGGGGAGGGATCAGACTGTGTTTCTGTGCACAAAGTGGCACTTCGGAGCCCATTCCCTCCAGAGAAACACCTAACCCAGTCTTGACATTAGGATGAGGAAATCAGACCTGTCTGCAGTGGATGCTGAGCTGATCCACCTTGGGACTACTTGCCCTTTCTGGGAAGGGGAGGGAGGGGATGGGCAGGAGGGAGGCTAAAGGCTGACCAGGAGGGTTTAGGAGGGGGAAGAGAGGGGGAGCAAGGGGATACATGAATAAAAAAGACTTTATTTTATAAATAAAAAGAAATGAAATCTTTATTTTCATATTGGATTTCCTTAGCTCTAGTTTTTCTCACAATCTCTGTCCTTCAAGTGGAAAGCTTTGTGTTAAGATGAGCTGACTACTCTTGTCCAGTTTAGTCTTTTAGTGGCACACTGTTCACTGAGTGAAGCCACAAGCAAGAAAAGCCTGTACCTGCAATGACATTGGGAATGAAAGCTTAAGTTTGCCATTGATGGTATGCTTGACTTTCATGACCATCAAGCCTGAAGTTTTAACGGATCTTTTGTTTTCTGGAACCGGTTCACTTTTGCAAATATGTTTGTTCTCCCAAGGAAAGTAGTCACGTAACCCCACACAAATTCTCTTGTGCAGTGTAGTGCTGGGCTGGTCTCTTTACACATACGGTGTGTTTCTTTTCTTCCCCTAGAGTATGGTTCCCAAGCTCATTCATTCACTATGGAGATGGAAAGGCATGCACACCATGTTTTTCTTTGCACTTCTGCCTTTGACTCTTCTTCTTTCCCCCTTTCATCACCGTGCAGCGTCTTTAAGCCGAGACTGGAATCACACTGCTTAATGTCTTTCTGTGAATGGATCCTTGAGTACATTCTGCAGTGAAATTTCCCAGTGAAATCAAATCCCAGGGCTCTGTAGGTCTGTTTAATCTATGGCTGTTCTTGGCTCTTACTATCAAAACGAGCATTTTAAAAATTGGTTCAGTAGATGATGTGAGTGGAAGATTGCCATCCAGCTGAGGCTCAGCCAGCCTGAAAATATATCTCCTTTGCAAAAAATAGTTTCCATCTGAGGGACAGAAAGCACCAGGAGCTCTGGGTCACATGTTAATTTTGTACAAAATGATTGATCTTCACACTTCATGATTTTATTGAGGCTCAGATTAATTCCATCTCTACGAGAGAGACATGGTTTCAGGAGAATTTGCATGCCTTTTCTGTTTTTCTGCTTTTTATGGATCTATGTGAAAAATCATTGTGGTTTAAATGTTTAATTCTGGGAGAACCAGAGTGATGGAGAGCTGGGATTGCTTTACTACCGACCATCTGTTCTGCTGTTCGTCTTCTGTGTTGAGCTCCTGAACCCAGATTTCCTACATACCCTCTTTAGGTTCTGATTTAATATACAACAGAAAGGTGAACCCCATGTGATGGTGTGAATTTACCCAGGAAGGCTCACTTGCTGTTCTATTTATTTAATCTATTAACTTTTCGATTTATTTCGTTATATTTAATTATGTGTCTCTGTGTACGTATGTGCTTGTGAGTGCAGGTGTCTGTGGAGGCCAAAGGTGTCTGATCCCCTGGGGCTGGAGTTACAGGAGGCTGTGAACCACCCACTGTGGGTGCTGTGAACTGAACTCAGGTCCTCTCTGTAAGAGCAGTAGGCTCTCTTAACCATGGAGCCATTCTCTAGCCCCATAGAATTAACTGGTGTGTGTATGTGTCTGTGTGTGTGTGTATGTGTCTGTGTGTGTATATGTGTGTGTCTGTGTGTGTGTGTGTATGTGTGTGTATGTGTGTGTATGTGTGTGTGTGTGTGGTGCACATGTGCATGTGCACATGCATGCCCTTTGAGGCCAGAGGCAGGGGCTGGCTCTTCCTGTAGCTGGAATTACAAAGGTAAGCAGCCTGGCATCTAGATTAGGAAATGCTCTTAAGCACTGAGCCATTTCTCCAGTCTTACTTTTTGGTTTTTTGAAACAGGATCTCATTTTATAGCTCAGGCTAACCTCAAATCCATGTTCTTTTACTTTTGCCTTCTGAGTGCTGAGGTTAAGGTATGAGCCACATGCTGAGCACCAATGATGTATCCGTGTGTGTGGTGTTGTGTGTGTGTGTATGGTACATGTATAGGTGCATGTGTGTGTGTGTCTGTGTGTGTATGTGCATGCGTATGCAAAGTCTAGAGCAGACAGTTGGGTGTCTTTCTCTATTGCTCTCTGCTTTATTGTCTTAAAACATGGTCTCTCACAAAGCCATGAGCTCACCATTTGGCTAGCTGGGCTGGACAGCAAGCTCCAGGATCTGTTGTCTTTGTTCTCCAGTGCTGGAATTACAAGGTATATATATGCGTGGCCTTTTTACATGGATGCTGGAGATTCAAACTCAGGTCCTTCTGCTTGTATAGAAGCACTCTCACTCACTGAGCTGGGTCCTCAGCCCTCAGCACTATTTTTACAATGATACCTTTGTACTGAGTTTTTGATTAAGTAATCTAAAACTATTTGCACTCAGTGTGCGAACCATAGTGTAACTTGTTTATGAGTAGGTGGAAAGGGGAGATGAAGTTCCCTGTTCCCCAGACACAAGACCAGACCTGGCTGGGACCCCTTCAAGTAGGTTCATGGTTCTAGAATACATTTAAATCTGGCCATGGTGGCATACACCTTTAATCCCAACACTCCAGAGGCAGAGGCAGGTGAATCTCTGTGAGCTTGAGGCCAGAGCAACCAGGGTTACATAGGGAGATCCTATTCAGAAAATTACATTTTACTTATTTATCACGCAACGTTCTATGGTGTCTGTGTGGCTGTCACTGAACAACTGAGAACACTAGTTCTCTCTCTCCGCCCACGAGCATCCTAAGCATCCTGCCTGCTGAGCCATCTCTCCGGCCCTTAAGAATATTTTATAAGTGAAACAAGGGGAAGCTGGGAAGAAGCTGCATTCTATGCCTCTTACTTTACTAGGGCGCATGGCAGGCTGTGGGTTTTCACTCCAGGCATGTGAATACCGAGAGAAGACAGCTGCTCAATGCTGTAAAGAGATGGCTTCTCCATCTGGGTTGCAGTATGGCTGTGGGTTGCTGCAGATCTGGATTGGATGCCAAACTCCTGTAAGTTTTCAAATATAACTGTCTTTTTTATCTTAAAACACAAACTGCCGCCCTGCACACTTGGGAATTAAACTCATATACAACAGTTGTCAAGAATGGGACAGAGAGAAGCGATACCCTTCCTTCTCAGTGAACTTCTCTCCCCTTCATTTCGGAAGACGATTTTGTTGATGTTTAGGAATCTCAAGAATCTGGCAACAACAGAAAAAAATCTGAGTACTGGTTCAAGCTTAGGACAACATTGAAAAGAAACCTATTAGTGTTTCAGTTGAAACTGGCCCAGTAAATAAGGCCTAACATTTTAATTCCATGGTTGAGAAAATTATCACTTTTAAATAAAAACAATCCAGAGTTTTGAGATTTATAGTATGTAGAAATTTCTGTAATCCTGTGTCAGGTCTTGCAAAATCATATATGTCACATGTCATAGGAATTTACACTTTACATTCAGATAAAAGCTATGATGTCACTGAATTTCATATAAGGAGGGAATCTCTAGGTAGCTGACATAATGCTGTACATCCAAATAGAAATTTCTCCACAATCTCCAAAACCAATAAAGACTAGCAAGGAAAGAAAGAAACAAAAAACAAAACCAGATCCACACACATGCCATGTGCACATCATTTACTGAGAAGAAGCTTCCTGTTCCAGATAGGAAAGGAGCTGAAAATGAACGCACAGTTTGGACAGAATGTTTTCCGAAGATCCTTTTTTTTAAAAAAAAAAAAAATTATTATGTATACAGCGTACAGATCACAACCATCTATGATGACATCTTGGACTACATACTTGCTGTGGCAAGTTTGTCCACGTCCCCCTCTCCCCTGCTTCTCTCTCTCTCTCTCTCTCTCTCTCTCTCTGTGTGTGTCTGTGTCTCTCACACACACACTAAAACTTTGTTTTGTTTTTGAGACAAGGCTTCTCGGTGTAGCTCTGATGTGCTGGAACTCACTCTGTAGACCAGGCTAGCCTCAAACTCACAGAGATCTGCCTGCCTTATCCTCCCTCCCCCTATAAATTATGAGATTAAAGTCCTGTGCTACTACTGCCCAGCTAAAGATTTTTGTTTGTTTGTTTGTTTTTAATCACTAATAGAAACAGAAATCCCACCTAAGTGAAACAAAACATAATAAAATGAAAAGCTTGAAAGAACATGAAAACTAACAATGACAGAATCAAAAATGAATGTAATTGTCTCTCAGACATGCATTTCAGTCTGTTAAACAGCACCTTGAGGGCCTGGGGACATGATCAGCAGTTGAGGGCATACCCTTTGTGCAGAGCACTTGAGTTTGGTTCCCAATGACCACATCAGATGGATTACAATTGCCTATAACTCCAGGAACCCAATACCCTCTTATGACCTTTATGACATCTGTACTCACAGATATGTAGTCAAAAATAAAATCTTAAAAAGGCTAAAGTAGAGGAAATTAGTTTTCTGCCACTGTAGAAAAGGGTTAAGAAGTACAGAGTGGGCTGTGGAGATGGCTGAGTGAATAAAGTTCTTGCTGTGAATGACTCATGAGCTGACCTCCATTCTGGGAACCATGTAGGAAGGTGGATAGTCTTAAAAGCTCTAGACTGCAGGGCTCAAGAGGTAGCTGTCAATAAAGTGCTTGTCAAACAAGTGTAGAATTTGAGTTTGATCACCAGCATTGATGTAAAGAGTTGGGTATGGTGACACATGCTTGTAATCCCAGCTCATGGTAGCGAGAGCTGGTCTAGCCTCAGTGGTGACTTGGTCCAGTGAGGTGCTGTGTCTCAAAACAAGAGGTAAGCAGTGCTGAGGAATAATGGCTGAAGCTAACCTCTGGCACACACTGACAACTGCACATACAGGAATGATGCCCGGGGCTAACTTCTGGTATATGCATTTACGTAGATAGGAATTACTCCCAAGGCTAACCTCAGGCACACACATCTGCACAGACCAGAATGACTCCCAAGGCTAACCTCTGGCACACAAACCTGCATGGGCGTGAACAGACACAAAGGAATTCTGAGCAGAATAAGACTGGGACTTCATAGTGTTGGGTTGGAATTGGAGATCAATTTTAAGTCATTTAAAAAATATTCATAGAGGCCTATGCACATATTGATGTTTGCCTGTGTTTGCACACACATATTCTTTAACTCAGTGCACTGATGTCTAGAACATGTTTGTCCAGATTCTGGGTAATGAATATTAGAGTTTCTAATAAATAGAATTTAGGCCCCTGGGAAAAGGAAGTCAGTTACTTTAAGGTTAGAGCAGTAAAGGCCAAGGTGAGCTGAGAATATCTTCCTGAGCCAGAAAGTAAGAAAGTGAAATGGAAACATGGGATACACTGTAATGCCTGAAGCTGGATTCCCCAGAGAGACCTCCAGAGACAGAGACAAAGATGTCCATAATGTAACAGCAAGGTTTATTGTCAGCATGATACAAGCCAGGCAGGGAGCTTGCCCCCCCCCATGTGGTGCAAGGAAGAGATGAGTACCCCAAATTACACAAGCTTCTTATACTTGAAAACCACAAAAAAAAAAAAGAAAACCACAAAGCAGGGTTACTTGGGGTCAAGGGTGCAAGTGTGCTGCTGATTGACTCATCCTTAGGGACTTTTTACAGTTTAACATTCCTGAACCCCACCGGGTGGGGTGGCTGTTTTACTGCCTTAGGGCTGGATCATCCAGATGTCCTTAGATAGTGTTTAGCTTATTCTTGAAGTGGGCAAGTCCCTGCCAGGGATGTGAAACTGAGTTCTATTTTACCTCTATAGTACAAAACAGCTACTAGAATACAAAATGGGGTTTCTTGAGCTAAGTTTACTCTCTTCATACACATTGGGCATCTCCCATTGCTACTTCCTAGTCAAAATAAATGTTAATTTCAGATAGCTCTTAATCCAATGCAGTAAGATTGAGGTATAGCCAATACAAGTACTTGAGTGGGAAATAAGGGAAAGGCTTTCCCTATAGCACGTTGCCAAGTCATAGATGGAGACAGATGGCAGTTACCATGGCAGGAACTGGTCCAGCAAGAACTGTCTGTACACACTACAGGTGATTATATGGGTCTCTCCTTCTAGAGTCTCGAAGTATATTCTTTTAAAATTTTTTATGTATGTGTATGTGTGTGTCTGTGTGTGCCACATGTATGTGGACTCACAGAAGCCAGAAGAGGGTGTTGGTCCTGGAACTGGAGTTACAGGTGGCTGTGGACCGCCTGACATAGTTACTGGGAACTGAACTCAGGACCTCCGGAGGAGCTGCAAGCATTCTTAACCCCTGAACCATTCATCCAACCCTATTATAGCATATTCTTCCTCTTCTTTTCTTTTTCTCTCTTCTCTTTCCTTCCTTTTTTTTAAGTGGGGAGGGAGGTTGGTTTTTGAAGACAGGGTTCTCTCTGTAGCCCTGACTGTCTTAGAGCTTGCCGTGTAGACTAGGCTGGCCTCAAATGTAGAAATCTCCCTGCCTCTGCTTCCTGAGTCTGGGATTAAAGGTGTGCACCACCATGCCTGGCTAAAGCATATTCCTCAAAGCTGTTCATTCAGGGCTGGGGAGGTTGCTCAGCTCATGTGGTGCAAGATTGAAGACAGGAGTCTGAATCCCAGAACCTGAGCTGTGGCAGTTGTTTGTGATTCCAGCACTGCAGAGGTACAGATGATGAGACTGGCAAAATCAGTGAGTTCTGGGTCTCCACAGAGGCACACACACTCGTTGCACACACATTCACCCCCACACAATGTGAATACCCTTACACATGCTAAAAATGTTACTACGTACAAAGGCATCACCACACACCCAATGGCATATGCCTCATCCCAACACCATTTATATCCGCACAATAAGTAAATGAAATCAGCTGAGAGCTTTTTAACGTTTTCACACCCTGATAGATCCTGTGAAACACAGCTCAAAAGAAAGTCCATGGCATCACCTCTCCTTAGGGAACCTGCTTGACAGAGGCAAGACTGCAAACCAGCCTGATCTACCAGAGGTAGGAGGAATGTGGAAATAGAAGAAAATGGTAGAAACCAGAGCTGGGTGTGGTGATGCACACCTGGATGTCCGTTCCTGGGGAGGCTGAGGTAGGAAGTTCAAACCAACCTGGACAGCACAGCAAGACTTGGGCATCAATCAATCAGTTAAAATCAATCAAATGGGAGTAAAGAAAGGGTTTGTTTGTTTGGGTGAAGAGCTTGATATAAATGTACTGATGTTAGTGTGGTGATTTTGTTTTTCTTCAGGGAAGCCTTTGTCACTTAGAAATTTACAGATGTGTTATAAAGAATTTTCCTGATGTGGTATTGCCACGAGAGATGAGATTTGCTTTACCAGGAGGCAGAATCAAAGAGGAGCCTGAGAGTCCAGGTTGTGGCTGAGACAGGGCTGTGTTGTTTTGGGGAATGTGTCAAGTATGTAGAGAGTCATGAATCTGTTTTCTGTTTGCTCCTTTTTTTTTTTTTTTTTTTTTGGAAACCTCTGTAATTAAAAAGTTGAAAAATTTATCTACTTTCATAAACATAAACAATATGAGTTTCATTGCAATATACACAGATTACAAAAATAAATCTACCAGTTAGTTGTAAGGGAATCGATCCATTGAAGTTCAGGAAGTCTCTAAGAACAAACTGTCTCAGCAGTGCATTGGTGGGGGTTGGGGGGTAGAGGGGTGATGGTGGTGGGGGGGTGTAGGAAGGTGGGTGTGGGCATGACGTAAACTGCAGATAAATCCAGGTGGCTAAGAGTACATACTGTTCTTTCAGAAGACCCAGGATTGGTTCCTAGCACCCAAGTCAGGTGACTCACAATTGATTGAAACTCCAACTCTAGGGGACCCAGTAAATTCTTCTGTCCTCTGTGGGCACTATTCACATATACACACACACCACACAGACATTCACACACATACATAATTAAAAAATAAGATTGTAAATTTATATGGCTATACAGGGGCAAAGGGTAGATTGTGACCCCATTCATTTCTCTGTCATTATGCAACCCGGGAAGCTGTTCCCAGGCAGGGTTTCTGTCATTCTTTATCACCTACTCCCTCAGCACCTGAGAGACAGACCAGGCTGGTTTGGAGGAGACAGCGAAGGAGGAAGAAAGCTTTGTTCCCGTAGCATGGATGAGCTTCAGGACTATGGTGTTCCCCACAGCAGAATCTCAGAGTGCCTTGTGTGGTGATGCTGTATCTCCCCTTCTTGTAGCTGTTTCTCTGCTTCCACATCATGTATGAAGAGGCCCAATCAGCACATCATTACAGTTTTTAGAGTTGTAGTTTATCTGAGAGGTAAATAAGATCACCAGCATCTCATATACTTTTGGGTAAATTGAATGTCTTTCCCTTCTGTGTTACCAGGGAAAAGAAATTCTATTAAAGCATAAACCCAGGTAGGAGACTACCATGCAACTAACTCAGTATCACTGAACACTGGAAAAAGGAAAATGGAACAAGACCCACGAAGAGTTTTACACTCAGATGTGTGCAAGCTTGTGTGTGCATGTGTCAGATTTCTTTTTCTTCTTTTTATAGCTTCAAGCAGAAAGAACAGCCATATTTTATTTTCTTACAAAGAAACATTACACAAAATTTGACTGGGAATGTGTATGTACTTTTAAGCAGAAGGAAAGAAAGCAAATAAGTAGGTTTCTGGACCTAAAGACTGCATTTAATATCCCATGGATCCTATCTTACACATAGTAGGTATGCAACGCCTATCAGCTGAACCAAAGATGTGCCTTCTGTAAGATGTGTCTGCAAAAAATGTGTAATACCATAGTAGTAAAATACAATGTTCAAATATGCAATTTTGTCTGTCAGATTTTAAAAGTCTTTAAAAATATAATATGCACAAGCTTGACCCTGAGGGAAAAGAAGATGCAGTAGAGATTACAGAATCCTTACATATTTTCCACAATAGCATTTGAAATTAGAAAAGAGCAAATAGTCATGGGAATACCAAGACAGGCATCACTAACAGTTCAGTCCATAACACTTGCCATGACCCCATGGGGAAGATGCACCTCTTCTCCGGGCTTCTTATATTTGTTTATGAAATGGATGATGTACATAGGCCTTGATCTTCAGAAACTTCAGAAAACTTCAAGTTAGAAGCCAAAATGTCATAAAAAAAAAACTAGTATAAAATTTGCTACTGTGACGCCACTGTTTAAAGTTATTTTGTGTATAGACACTATATAATTCTGATACTTGTTCTTATAAACAAAGCTTTCAACATATAAATGTTTAGATATAACTTGATTAAATTCTCTCAGTGAAACCATACTCAGAAGATGCATCAACAAATAATGCCCCTCAAATGATCCTGCCTAGTTTTTGCAAAAGAGCTTATGGTTAAATACAACTCTGAAATTGAATACTGTGATTAACAGTGATTTCAAGTGTAAAGAAGTTGCAGCATTCTACTATTGAAAAATAAAGATATTTTATCAAGAAAGTTACAGTATTAGTGTCTTAGTGTCAATTCCAATTCCTGACCAAACAAGATGCTCAGTTATATTCTCAGTTAAGTCTTCATATAGGCTAAGTTCCATTCCCAACAATTTCAGGTGGGTTTTCTGTGGCAATATTGTATATTTCTTTTAACTAGGCTCTTACAATAAAACTTTTTTCTCCTTAGAAATCTGTTTTTGAAGCATGTGTCAAATTTCCCATGCAGTGGTTTTAAGCATTCTTTCCATATGTAGCTTTTTTAAAAAAATTATTATTATCAGCAAGTAGATGGGACTTTGGGGTTTAATGAAAGAGCTTGTATGGATAGCATGTGTTTCTCTTCATAGAAAATCAATTTCCCAGCCTGGGGAAAACACATGAATTTTAAAGTGGCTGTGGAATAATTTTATTTGACCCTTAAATCATATAGTTTCCTTCTCTTCTTTTATGATGTGTCACGGTTATGCACAGGGCTTAGTTTTTTGATTCCAGAGGGCTGTTCTGAATGAGAAGGAGGGAGCCTCTGCATTTTTAGTTGTATTTCTGAAGTGACATATTTTACTAATCCTAAAATATCCCAGGGTGTTGTTAGGTACAAGGGAGGTAAATTTGGAAGAATAATTTCATGTCCCTTGCTTCATCTATTTTTGAGGGGGTGGGATTTAAAGCTTAAAGAGATTCTTTGTAGTTTCAAATGTGTGCTTCAGGGAAATTATCTTGGAATAAGTTATTGGAAAATCTGTAATTTTCTTTCTTTCAAATACCATTTGGGAAAAATGAGTTCGTATAAAGTCACATTTTATTTTTTTAAGATTTACTTATTTTTATTTTATGAGTATGGCTGTTTTGCCTGTGTGTATGTCTGTACCATGTACACGCAGTGCCCATGAAGGCCAGAAGACATTAGCTCTCACAGAATTGGAGTTACAGAGGAATGTTAGCTGCCCCTGGGTACTGAGATCTGGACCCAGGTCCTCTGCAAGAGCAGCATGTGCTCTTTAATTGCTGAATCACCTCTCTAGCTCATAAGCATACATTTTAAATATATGCTTGGGGCTGATGACTCTTCCCGAGGACCTAGATTTGATTCCCAGCAACCACAGGGTGGCTCACAATCATTTGTAACTCCAGTTCTAGGAGAATCTAGCGCCCTCTTCAGGCCTCCAAAGGTACTGTGTGCATGTGATGTATAGATAAACATGCAGGCAAAACTCATACACATGAAATAAATATAAATAAATCTCTCATATACTTACATATATTTGTAATATGACATATTACAGGGTGTGATTTTATATCTTTATTTCAAATGTGGCCTAACCTCTACAATATGTCTCTTGATGGCTTTTTAAAGGGTCAGTTGCTTGAGTTTTTTTTTTTTTTAATTGAAATCAAACTAATCTTAGAAGAAACAACCCTCCTACAGAGAGGTTGGTGGCTGACTGAGGTGCCGGTGGGGGCCGGGTTGCCTGCTGTGGCTACTTTTCTTGTTGCTGTGATAAAAATACCCATCAAAGCAGCTTAGGGAAAGAAGTGTGCATTGTGACTCTCAGCAGGGACGAGGCGATCTTGGTGGAGTGTGGCTTCAGTTGTAACAGCAGGAGAGAGACAGCTGCTCACATTGCATCTTTCCATGACCAGAGAGATGCACGCTGGACCCAGTTCTTTCTCCTTCCCTTTCAGTCTGGGACTCTGCTCAGGGCACTGGTTTGTCTCTGAGGCAGTTCCAGAATGCATAGAATTGATGAGATTAGTCACTACAGTATCTTAAGCTGAAATATCTCACCATGGCAGAGCAAATACTTTAAGTGAAAAGATTTGGAGAAAATGCAGAGTTAGGAAAGACCACCCTTTTTTCATGTGCAAATTATAAAACCTTGGAAGTAATCTGCCTTCCTCCTCTGTGTGGGTGCTGTATATGTGCACGCAGGCACATATCTGTGCCTGTGTAAGCCAGAGCCAACTTAGGCTGTTGTTAACATTTTGTCAATATTTATCTTGTTGTGTGCCATTGGCCTGGAGCTCACCAAGTAGGCTAGTAGCTGGCCACTGGGCTCGAGGCATGACTCTACCTCTGCCTTTACCAGCGCCTGGCATTTTTATGTGAGTTCTGCGAACCAATCTTAAGACCTTAAGTTTGTGTGGCACATCCTCTCCAACAGGATGCACAAGAAAGAATTTCTGCCTTGCTCCGGAAGCAGGCCAGAAGTCTTCCATGGGAGAGGTCCTCTTGTAGCTGAGGGGGAGCACCCTTGTTGCTGCCCCCCAACCCCCCGCGTCTGTGCTGTCTGATCTGGAGAGGTTCCCTTTCCCCCTCCTTCCCACAGGTCTCCATTCTTCTCCAAATCTCATATGAAAATGCTCAGATTTCACCGACTCTTTGGGCCTTCAGTTTCTTACAACTTGTCGAAGTTTTACCAAATCCACGTGCACGCAATATGCAATATTCTATTTTTTTTTTTTTTTTTTTTTTTTTTTTTTTTTTTTTTTTTTTTTTTTTTTTTTTTTTTTTTTTTTTTTTTTTTTTTTTTTTTTTTTCGAGACAGGGTTTCTCTGTGTAGCCTTGGCTGTCCTGGAACTAGCTCAGTAGACCAGGCTGCCTTCGAATTCAGATACCTGCCCGTCTTTACTTCTCCCGAATGCTGGGATTAAAGCCACGACCCCTGGCACATGCCGTATTCTGTCTTTTGGCGCAGGGCGGCAACTATGGGTTGGAAGGTATGTAAGACAATATCGGCAGGTATTGTCTTCCTCACCCCAAGCAGGATTTGTAGCCCTCATTTCTTGCTTCTTGCTTGCTGTTGTGTTCAAACATCTGATAAAGCAATTTAAGCAGGGCTGGGCTTATTCTGTCTGCTTCACAGTTTGAGGGTATTGTGGATCCTGGTGCGGGGGTGGTGGCGAGAGGGGGATGGGAGGGAGATGGAAGACAGGGCGCAGGAGGGTGAAGCTGTTGGTCATATTGTACCAGCAGTCAGAAAACAGTTGAATGCTGGCCTCCTCCGATAAGTTTTTGTTCACCCGGGACACCAGTCTACAAATGGTGCAGCTCACATGCAGGCTGGATGTTCCCTAGTTCTTCTGTTAAAGCTCTATGGAAACCCTGAACACAGGCTGTATTCTAGAAGGTTTCAAAATCCAGTCAAATTGTCAAGAAAAACCATCACACCCCCTTACAAGGAAAGAGATTAACAAGAGAAAAGACTAAGGAATGTATTTACTGGTTGTTTTTGTGATGTAGGAGACTTCAGCTCCAGAGACCCAGGGAAAAGAGCATGTTTTTGTACTTATATTTGATGTAGTATGGACCGTGTGTGGAAATATTACTGGATCAGAGGTGATGACTTCAGGGTAAACAGTTGACTAGCCTGTTTGTGGACGTCTTCATTTCAGTTTAAAAAGCCTTTCCCCTGGGGTAGGGGAGGGGGTGGTGATGGCCTCAAAATAAGAATGGTGGAGAAGAAGCTTCTGTTTACCCAAGTGTGTGGCATCCTTTGTGGTTAGTGTTTCATGTACCACCTCCGGTAGAAAGAAAAGGAGTTTTTTCTTCCTATGGTAGCATTTCTTTGTAAATGCACGTCAGAAACACAGACCTTAACCTCAAAAACATGCACAGGAAACTTTCTTGAGTTTGCAACTTGAAACATAATTACCATGTAAATGCCGTTTAGGGTGACTGCTTTTAACTTTGCAAGTTTTTCTTTTTTGTAACATAATGATTAATTTTTATTGTTACTTTTGCTCTGACCTAGATTGCTTTGGATTTTGTGCTTAATGAATTTTGTCTTTCACTTTAGATATAGTTGAATTGTACGAAATGACTTGAAAAATGGCATATATTATCCAGTTTTAGTAAATGTAACTCTGAGGAAAACTATACCTGTATTTCCATAGTTCCACTTAGATTTCTAGGACCCACAATATTGGGTTACATGTTAGTTTAGTTTAAATTAGGACCTCCTCTCCCTCTCTTCCCCCTCCTTCACCATCCTCTCTCCTTCCCTCCCTCCCCTTTCTCTTCTCCTTTCTCCTCCTTTTATTTTCAACAGAAGTCATGTCCCACCCAGGATGGTCTCATTTTTTTTTAAAAGATTTATTTATTATGTATACAGTATACAGAAGACAGTACCAGATGTCATTACAGATGGTTGTGAACCACCATATGGTTGCTGGGACTTGAACTCAGGACCTCTGGAACAACAGTCAGCACTCTTAACCCCCGAGCCATCTCTCCAGCCCTGGTCTCAATTTTTTGAGCTCCAGCAATCCTCCTATTATAGGCTCTGGAGTGGCTGTGACTACAGGTGCACACCTGTATCAGGTAAGCCACCAAAGTGGCTTAAATCGCATCATTGATTCAACAACAATAACAACAATGTAAAATTTTTTAAAACTAGCAACCCAAGCTATGCATGGGTTGCCCTCCACATGGCACATGTACCCCTCCCCATCACAAACATGGCCATGGTCTGAATATTGAGGTAGAAGCTGGAAGATCATGAGAGTTTGAGGCTAGCCTGGACTACAATAGGACAGCCTGAGCTATAAAGTGAGACTTTGTCTCAAAACAAAAACGAAAAAGAAACAAACACAAAAGCAAACCCCAAGCAATAAAATACTCTAAGTACACGTTGGTAGCATCACATATGATGACAATATATTTACCTTCCTTCAGGGATGTACAATACAGAAACACTGCTCAGATTTCTTGGTCTGTAGAAAAATATACTTCCTGGGGGCTGGAGAGATGGCTGCTCTCCCAGAGTACCTGGGTTCAATCTCCAGCACCCACATGGCAGCTCACACCTGTCTGTAACTGCCATTCCAGAGATCTGACACCTTCATACCAATGCACATAAATAAACCTAAATAAATTAAAAAAAAATCCACTTCCTGAGAAAGGATATTTAAGCTATCTCATAGGAGGCAGAAAAGCCCCCTGTGGTCTGCGGGTCACTCCAGTCCATCACTAGTAGTTTTGGGTCCGCTGTAACCACAGGTGCAGCGAGTCTTTCTAGGGAAAAGCCCAGAACATACACCATAGTGGAAAGAGAGAACGAACACCACAAAGTTGCCCTCCGACCTCCACATGGCATATGTGCCCCTCCCCATCACACACATGCAGGCACCGTAACAATGAATTAAAATTTAAATGGTAAGAAAACAGTCCCCAAGTCCTTAGTTGACAAGCCTGTCTGAATCAGTCACTCCTACCAAGTCTAAGTTTACATTAGCTACTAAGTGGTTTCCTTTTTAACACTTAGGCTCTTGCAGTAGAAAACAAGATCCAGGAGGGCGGAATGTGTGATGGTGACCTGCTTATCTATCGGCGGGAGCCCCACGGTGCTGCTTTTATACACAGCAGGCAGTCTGTCAGCACGCATTAAATGAATTAATAAACAAGTGCTATTATTCAGAATCTTGCAATTTAGCAGTGAACTGACGGTGCTAGTCGGCTCTGTGTGTGGAATCTTTGACATAGATACTAGGAGTGTGTCCATCCCACAGACTCTGGCTTCTCCATTTCCCACGCCTTCACTCGTCACTTTCTTTTATTTCTAATTTCTCTAACTCCTTAGAGATACCTGAAAGAATCCAACCTTAATTTTATTTTTAGCTATTTAAATTTAATTAAAAAGTGGTTTTTGTCGTTTTGTCTTGAGAAACGGCTAACTCCTGGGGAGGGGGGAGAAGGCAGGAGAAGGGGTCGTGCTGCCACCTACAGGAAGGAAGGGGTATCACGCCCATCTCTGCTAAGGGCCAGAGAGACAGGAAAGTTCATCAGCAGAGGGGTTCCTGTCCAGCAGGCTCAGGAACACTCGCTCTCCTTAGGAGTCTAAAGAAGATCAGGATGGTTACCAGCACACAGTCTGCAAAAGAGGTGGAGGCAGAAACTGAGTCTCATCTGTGTGTCTCTCTCCATTGTCTTTAGTGAGGCAGGTGTGCCTGTGTGTATGGGAATATATGTATGTATATGTACATGTGTATGTAAGTGTATTTGTGTATATACACGTGTGTGTTTGTGTAAATGTGTTATATATGTATGTATATATATGCATATGTATGTATAGGTGTTTATTTGTGTGAATGTATGTGTATTTGTGTGTATTTGTTTATGTGTGCATGAGTATGTGTATATTTATGTCTGCACATATGCATATGTGTATATAAATAAGAGATTTGACTTTTCTTTTTTGTGCTCAGAGAAATTATAAAAATACGTTAACAATAGTTAATAGTCTTTAGGTGATAAAATGCATTTTCTTCTCTTTGTTTAATTTCTCTGAAGTATCTTCCAAGTATCTTATTATTTAAGTGATTTAAGAGAATAACTTAATTTTAAGTTAAGTAAGATAGGGGGTTGGTTTCTGCAGAAAAAATGTTGCCAGTTGAAGATCAAGTTAAAAGAGTGTTGATCAGATTTAGAGCCAATTATGTTGAAGGACTAACAGAATATTTTGAGTTTTTTTTTCCTCTTTGGAAAGAATTGTTTCTTGGGCTCAGCTTGATAAAAGTTGGTGCAAGGGCTCAATTTGGAGAAATGATTTAATGTGATTGGAATTGTCTTCTAAGAAGAATAGGATAAATTCTAGAAAATAATCCAATAGTTTAAGACTTTCTGATTTCTGTCCATAAACTTCCAGAGGTCATTTGCTCAGTGTGTGAGAAGAAGCCCCAGGGCTTTGAGTTTCCCTTGAGCTGACAAGGGGGTAATGAACAAACGTGTGCCCAGGCTCCCTCTGTCCCCAGGCATGGCTGTCCATAAGGGACAGGGGAACAGTGGCATCTTCAGGAAGAAGGAACTGCTCTTTAGACAAATCATACGATCTGAGAAGCAAGCCAACAATTCTGCTTTTTAAATTTTGAGACAGGATTTTGTGGTGTAGCCCAGGCTGGCCTCAAACGTCTCACCTCTTGCTTCAGTTTCTTGAATGCTGAGACCACAGAGTTCTTTCAGGGAATATGCCCTTGTAATTCTACAACACAGGGTTCTTTCGGGGAGTGTGGCCCTGTGCCATCACTGTGCCTATTGTTACGGCCTTCCTGCATCCAATTTACTTATTCCTGTCTCCACTTGATCACTGAACCTACTTGAGTTTGCCAATTTTTTTCTTTTCTGAATAGACTGCTCATTTCACCAGTCTGCTGGATTGTATTTTAGTTTTTATTTCATTTCTTTCTACTTTGATCTTTATTATTTCTTTCCTTCTAATTTTGGGTTTGAATTTTTTTCATACATGCACCTCCCCCCACATTTGGTGTGTGTGGTATGTGTGTGCACATCTGTGTGTGCAGGCAGGTGTTTATCCATGCAGGCACATGTGGATACCAGAGATTGATGTTGGGATTCTGTTCCATCTGTTTCTCCATCTTATTGTTCTTCTTCTTATTTTTAGTATGTATTCCTTTTTTAAAATATTTAGAATTTTCTTACATGTGTGAGTGCTTTGAATTTCATATGTGTGTATGTAATACATGTGTGACGGTGACTGTGGAGAACAGAGGCGGATGTCAGATGCTCTCACATGGGTGGTTGTGTGCTGCCAAGTGTGTGGGGTCCTCTGCAAAAGCAGCAAACACTCTTTTTTTTTTAAAAAAAAAAATCTTTATTTTTTTTAAAGTTTTTCCCATACTCACCACTGGTCCCCCTCCCTCCCCTCTTCCCAGTTCTTCCTCAGCCCCACCCCCACCCCCCAGGGAGGGTAAGGAGTCAGTTCAGTCTGGCATATCCAGTTGAGGTAGAACGGAGTCCCTCCTCCAGTATCAAGGCTTAGTAAGGTGTTTCTCTGTAGGGAATGGGCTCTGAGAGGCCAATTCATGCACCAGGAACAAACTCTGGTCCTATTGCAAGAGGCTCCACAAACTGCCCATGCTGTTTGACTGTCATCTACATTTGGAGGGCTTAGTTCCTTTCCATGAACTTTCCTCAGCTGTCATTTCTGAGTCAGTGAGCTCCCAATAGCTCAGTCAGCCATCTCTGTGGGTCTGCTCCTCATGATCCTGATCCCTTTGCTCATATACTCTCTCCTCTCTCTCTCTCTTCAGCTGGACCAGGAGCTTGACCTGGGAGCAGCAAACACTCTTAACCTCAGCTGTCTCTCTAGTTCCTCATTATTTTGATGACACAGTCTGAGCCTGGAGCTTGTTGTTTGGACTAGACTGGCTAGTGGGCCCTTGGTTCTGCCTGCTGGGTCCCACAGAGCGCTACTTCTGAATATGCGCTGCAGGGCCTGACTTACAGATATTCCTGGACTCCTCAGGCTTGGGAAGCAAGTGCTCTACCCACTGAACCATTTCTCTGCCCCCATTTTTCTAGTTTCTTGGGATTTAACAATAATTTCTTTTGAGACGTTTCTGCAAGTTTCGCTTAATTGTCCTTACTCTCCACAGCCGCATTCGTTTAAAAGGGGTTTGTTCAGCCCACGGGGCCCTTATGGTTTGGTTTCTTCTGATATCCAAGCTTCCTGTTGCATCTAAAATTTTGCTTTATGATTTTTCAGCTCAAGAATTTCTGCTTGATTTGAAGAACTTGTTTCTAGCTCCCAGTTAAGCTTCTCTGTTAGAATATCGGGACTTTTCTTCTCTGAAAAAGTCAAGGAGTGTCCTCAGAATAGCTGCTTCTGACTCTTCCCTGGAGTCTGTCCACATGTGCTGCTCTCCAGTCCACCCCTGGTGCCCTGTCTTTCGCCAAGTCTTGTTTCCCTGACAGTTCTTAATGCTCCGAGTGTCATCACCTGCAACGGAAGGATTCCCCTCCCCCAGGACTCATAATCTAACTTTGTTTTTCCAGAAATGATTTTCCCTAAGCCTGTAGTCATGTGTATTGCATTTTAAGGTTAATTCATTGTATGTGTGTGTTTGAAGGTATGCACGTGTATGCGCATGCATGTGTCATGACACACGGGGATGTTAGAGGAAAATTTACAGGATTTAGTTCTCTCCATCCACCATGTAGATCGTGGGCATCGAACTCAGGTTGTCAAACTTAGCAGCAAGCACCTTTATCGGCTAAACCATCCCACCAACCTGCCTGTACTCGTTTTTGCATTTTATGGAGCCCTAAATCCAGGTTTGCTGCGTGCTGTTGGTGTGTTGTCACTGAACGCTAGAGGGCGCTCCAAGTACAGATTTGTCCTAAATCCACAGTTGCTCAGCCAGAGTTGAGGAAGCATTAAGTCTTTCCCTAAGAACAATGTAGGCTCAGCTACCTCGCCCACAGTCGTGTGTGTCGGGTCAAAACTGTGGGTTCCGCTTGGCTCTAAGTCAAATCACCACGGAGGGACGAGGCTCAGGCTCCTCTCTCACAGTTGTCACCGTAAACTCTGCACTGGGACTGTGCTCATCTCACCGTGGTGGGTTTGTAACTCAATCCCTGCACCCGGTGGGAGGCATCCTCTGCCAGGGTGCTTGGTGTGGCAGGTGGGGCATCTCAGCCAGCCGGTTCCTTCCGGCGTTTGTCAGTGCATTTTTTTTTCTTCTTTTAGACGCCAGGCATGTTAGTTCCTCAACTGTTTTCTTAGCTCTTTTAGAAGGTAGTTTGGCACACAAATATAAGTTCAAGTTGGTGTGTCCTGGAGAGACAATGGCTAGAGGAACCTATGTAGATATCAGCCCCGTCATATTTTTTATCCATGGAATTTTGATATAAAATATTAACACTTTTGAACTTCTGTTGTGTTGTGTCAACTAGACTGAAGTCAGTTAAGTCAACACGAACTGAATTGTGGGTGTGTTGCTGTGAAGATGGTTAAAGGAGACTACGTTAATATGTGGGTGGCGCCTCATTTAATGAGGTGACACTGTAAGGACAAAACCCGAAGGAGGCTTCTTGAACAATTTTTTCCTCAAGACCAGCATTCCTGCCTGGTGGGGTTTGTAGCTAACTTGGGACACATTGGTATGTATAATTTATTTGAGTGTATGGCCCCAATTTGTTGGTCACAGCTAGCTTACAAGAAGCTTGGGGATTCTCTGACAGAGCCCCAGGATAGAGCTTTTATGGGGTGAACATGGAAGAAAATCAGTCCATTGGGAACCCTGAGGCTAGTGAGTGGTTTCTGATTAGCCTAGACTAGGGTATGCTTGCATTGAGCTGGATTCTGCACTTTGCATAGGAAACCCCGTTCTGGAGCTGCTTCAGTCTGATGCCTTCCCAGATCATTATCTGAATTGATGCTGGCTTGCCAGGCCCCACAATTACGTGACTTAATTCTTTAAAATCTATCTCTAACCTCAACACGTGTATCGCTCTAAGTGAACTTGACTGCAGCCCCCTTGGTTATCTTGCTTTCACTGGCTCCATCATGAGGTCCTAATTAGATTTAAGAAACCCAAGCAAAGCACATGGCTTTTTCTGCTTTTGCCTGTTTCCACTTAGGGCTCTCATTGCTATTTACCACATGCTGTTCTTTCTGCCTTTAGGCCTGGTCATCCTTGGTGCTGCCTCTTTCTACTGTAGATCACCCTTTTATGAGTCTCCAAATGCTACTGATAGGACCATGAAGATATTAAAATTCACCTAAGTCTTTAGGTGCTAAAATAATAATGAAGCATCATTTCTCTTTGTGGGAGATAGATTTCTGAATTGTGCAGAAGTTGTTGTTGGTGGGGACAGAATGATGCCATAAAAGAAAACTCCCTGACAGTCAACATTCTTCTTGTACTTTCTACCCCACCTGCTCTGCAGTAGCACATTACACAGGTGTTTGTTTCCTTTTTGTTTTATTTTTTTAAAATATCATCATTGTCATCATTATTACTATTATTATCTGTGCTGCTAGAATTCAAACTCAGACCCCCCCCCCCCACACACACAGGCAATGTCTGCTGCCCAGTTTTATGTCAGCTTGACACAAGCCACTGTCATATGAGAGGAACGAAAGGAACCTCAGAAAATGTCGGGCTGCAGGCAAGCCTGTAAGGCATTTTTCTTAACTAGTGATCAATGGATGAGGGCCCAGCCCACTGTGGGTGGTGCCATCCCTGGACTGCTGGTCCTGGGTTCTATAAGAAAGCAGACTGAGCAATGCATGTGGAGCAAGCCAATGGCAAGCCTCCATGGCTTCTGCATCAGCTCCTACCTCCAGGTTCCTGCCCTGTTTGAGTTCCTGTCCTGACTTCCTTTGATGATGTGGAAGTATAAGCTGAATAAACCCTTTTCCAATTGCTTGAGGTCATGTGTTTTATCACAGCAATAGTAAACTTGACTAAGATATAATGCAATGTTCTAACAATGAACTAAGTCCTCAGTTGCTGGGAACATGTCACTCCGACTGTGTGAGAGAGGAAAGAGAGAGAGCCACTACACTCTCTACTGGTGATATGCTCCTGTAGAGGGAGCTTGTCAGTATCTAACCCAAACTCTTTCCCTGCAAACCCCTCCCCATATTTTCTTCTTCTTGAAACAAGGTCTTATTATGCAACCATGATTGGCCTGGAACTCACTCCATAGACCAGGCTGGTCTCCAGCTCACAGAGATCCACCTGCCTCTGCCTCCCTAGTGCTGGGATTAAGGCATGTGCCACCACACCCATCCCTTAGAACCTTTCTTTGGGTCTGAGGACAGCATTGTCTTCTCCAGGCTGGGTGTTTCTTACCAGTCATTTCCATTTTCATCTGCAGATCCCCTCTGTAGACTCCTTTGGTCTGGTGCTCCTCACTAGCTTCTGTTTGCTGAAGTGAACTTTCCAAGTGACTCAAGCTTTTAAGGCAACCCTAGATAGCTTGCTGTCTCTCCCATGCCTGGGACCCACATGGCAGCCTTGCTTGCCTGTATGGCTCTTTGTGTTTATTAGAAGGAGGTGCCTAATGCATAGATGTTTCTTGTGAGGAGACTAGTTTTGTTAGAAGAAGACCTGCTGCTACCATCGACAAGAAAGTGAATACTTTGATTTACATTTCATCAAGTCTCCCCCTCCCCCTTTCCCTGCTTTGACAATGAACAACTTCCACACCATGCATGGTAGTCACAGGACCAAGTACAGTCCATCCAAGACAGTTTTTCTGAACTTGCCAACACAGAAGTCAGCTTCATCTTTTATGCGCTAGTGATGATGAGGACCCAAGTCATGTCCCCAGCCACAAACTTCCTTCAGTTGCCTTGGTTAGGAGGAAGCACCCTGTGGCCATCTGGAAGCTTGTGCTTGCCAGAGTTTGGATTAGGCCCCTCATAGGCCAGTGGGACTTATTTATTTATTTATTTATTTATTTATTTATTTATTTATTTTCACTGAGACTTGAATCTAGACAGGCCTCCACCATTGAGCTGTGTCACAAAGCCTGCCTTATATCTTGAAACAGGATCTTACTAAGTCTGCCCAGATTGACTTGAACTCTCTTTGCAGCTCAAGCAGGTCTGAAAATTTTAACCCTCCTGCATGAGCTTTCCAAGTAGTTGGGATTACAGGCCTGACCCCTCAGGATGTCAAATTAGTGGCTTTAGGGGATAAACCTCTATTTTCAAACAAATTCTTCCCACAAATTACTATTAGTAGCTAACAATCTGGTATTTTGTAAACTTGCTGTATGTGAAATGTTTTCAAAGCCACATTAAGGTGTTTTAGGCTGACTTTCCAGAAAGTTCTGTGTGTGATCTAATATTACCACATTATGTCCTGTATCTTGGTCTTTGTGTTATAACCACTATTATTATTATTATTATTATTTTGAGATAGGTTTTTTTTCTGTGTACCACTCCTGGTTGTCCTGGAACTTACTTTGGAGATCAGGCTGGTCTCAAGAGATTCACCAGCCTCTGTCTCCCAAGTGCTGGGACTAAAGGGGTGCACCCCCTGGATTATTTAATCTCTATTCTAATAGCCCATTGTAAGTCAAATACAGAATACTCACTTCTTCATGTTTACTTTCCTGTAAATAGCTCTACATGAGTAGAAGTCATCATTCAGGGAAAAACAGAAGCTGCTAATATTTATTTCATATTTATGGTTTTGTGTTTGGAGTCAGATTCCCACTAAGAAGCCCAGATTAGATTTAAGATGGCTCAGCACTTAAAAACAACTGCCGATGTCAAAGCTGCAAATCACAACCACTGAACAGCTTGGGATCTGAAACACCTTGGATCCCACTCCCTCCAGAGGAACACCTGACTCAGTCTTGATGATGGGGTGAGGAAAGCGGATCTGCCAGGAGTGGATGCTGAACTGAGCCACCTTGGGACCTTGGGACCTTCTGCCCTTGCTGGGGAGAAAATAAAGTGATGGGGAGAAGAGAGAGTGACTGGGAGGGGTGAGAGGGAGAAGGGAGTTTGAATAAGGGGATACATGGATAAAAAATATGACTTTAGTGTAATAAAAAACTGCCTATGCACAATAAAAAACAAATAAAAAAGAAAAAACCCCAAAAATAAAAAAAAGAAAAAAGAAAAAAAGGCTAAATTACCCACTCAAGTGGCTGTTTATAAAAACAAACAAACAAACAAACAAAACAAAACAAAAAACTGCCGGACAAACTTGAAGACCTGCTTTCAACCTGTGGGTCCGACAGGGAAGAGGAGAGAATCCACTCCGAAAAGTCATCCTCTGCCCTACACCGTGTGCCATGTCATGTGTGTGCTTCTTCCCACAGCACATATACAACAACAAAGGTAAAAAAGCGAGTGATAAAAGACTCTTGTGTTGGCCTCAGTCTGATCTTCATTGGGTCTTTGAACCCACTTTCTTCCCTGTAGCATCCCTGACCCTGCAAGCAGATGGCAGTTGATTATATACGTGGGCCCTTATTAAACTTGGAGATCTCTGCTAAAAAAGTTTATCTGAAAGTTGAGTGTGCTAGCGCCCACATGTAATCCCAGTTACAAAAGAAGCTGAGGCTGTAGGATTACTATTTTAAGATACAGCAAAAACCCATCTTAAAAAGTCAAACAATACTCCTCCCAAACAATTCAAAACCCAGACGAAAACAAACCCAACCCAAACCAAAAACCATTTGGCACAGCACAGCTTCTCTCATGAAGGCAACATGAATTACCTACACATTTTGACCCATGTAAACTAAAGCTGTCCT
This sequence comes from Sigmodon hispidus, assembly GCA_004025045.1. Lineage (NCBI taxonomy): Eukaryota > Metazoa > Chordata > Mammalia > Rodentia > Cricetidae > Sigmodon > Sigmodon hispidus. The sequence continues at coordinate 25,020 of PVIH01002069.1, forward strand.
TTGATCTAGGTTCAGTCAAGTTGTCTGTGTAAAAACATATGCACATGTTTATACTCAAATGCTTGCACACACACACACACACACACACACTTTTTTTTTTTTTTTGAAAAGTCAAGGAAATAGGTTCTCCTCTGGATCTCCCAGAAGTAATGCAGGCCTGCTCAGATCCTGGTGTCTGGCTCTTACAACGGAAGATAAGTATACATTGATCAAGCTGTTACTTTTGGGGTACTTTGTTATAGCAGCAATGAGAAATGGATCTCCTGTAGATGGAGCTGGAAGCTGCACTGAGGCAGGGAAGGGCAAGCCTGCCTTATACACAGTGTAGCCAAGCCGTCCTTTTCTGGCTTGGCACTCTCTCCCTGACTATTTCAGTTCTTCGAGCTCAGTGTTTTCTGGAGAACACAGTTTATTTGGATGCACACCATCCAACCATGTAGCCCCCTGCATCTCCTTGTGGAATCTGAGTTGTAGGGAAACTGGGTCAAATAGTGGTATTCTAACTATTGCTGTTGTGAAGAAAAACAACTTGTTCTTGGTCTGTGATTTAGGAACCTAATGTCTTCTTTCTGTGTCCATAGCAATGTTTTCCATTAAGCTCAACATATTGCATTTTTTGTTCATGCTCTCCTGAAAAATTTCACCAAGAATTTGTGAATATCAAGAATACCCAGGCCAAGTCAATGAGCCACTGGTGATGTCTGAGGGAGTTTGTTCTCTTCCATTATTAGAGGTCAAAGGTCATAATGTCTGTCTTTACTTTTAAGAACAGCGATAAGTTTGCAACAGGTCTGGTGTTAATAAATAAAATTAATATCAGTTTACTCTGGACACTTAAGCTTTTTTCTTGAGATTTTTATTTATTTTTACTTTTGTGTATGGCTTTTGCATGTTTATGCATCGCAAGTATGCAGTGCCCACAAAGGCCAGAAGAGGGCATCAGATTCCCCTGGGACATGAGTTACAGATGATGGTTGTAAGATGACTTGTGGGTGCTGACAATTGAACCTGGGTCCTCTAAAAGAATATCTTGTGCCCTTAATCTCTGAGCCTTCTCTCTAGCCTCCACCCTACATAAATATAAAAGCATTCCATTCAGCTGGGGCAGTTATTAAGATGTTTTCTGTGATTTTTGTCATCTGTAGAATGCTCTTCCTGCATGTCCTCTGTCTTCCTTTCTCTGTGATGTACTGGAGGCAGAGAAAATCCCTGGGAACCAGCTTCCCATTCTTTTCCCATAAGGGTTCCCACTCTGAGCTTTCGTTGCCCATTAGGTTTTCTTGACTACCCCACGAACTCTGTTGGTACCCATAAGCGTTTTGCTGTTTGCAGCCTAAACTCTCTGGCCATGTTCATCAGTGCTTCAGAAATCATCTTTTCAGAGCTTAAACTTTTCCCACTCGTGACCCCTTTTCACCAGAGGAAGTTTTACACAACCCTAGATATATAGGTGTGTTAGTTACTTTTTCACTGTTGTGAGAAAATACCGGACAAAAGAAGGGGGTAGGGAGGAGGAAGGGAGGGAGGGAAGGAGGGAGGGAGGGAGGAAGGAGAAGGAAGGCAGGAGAAGAAGGATCATTTTGGCTCATAGTTTGAATGCACAGTCATCCTGTCAGGGAAGGCATGGCATGGTGGTGAATCCTTAATGGTCTGCAATCCAGAAGCAGAGAGATGATGCTCATTTATCATCTAGTTTTTGCCTTTCTATCTAGCTGGGGACCCTCACTCCTGGAAGAATGCTTCACACTTTCAGATGGGCCTTTCTCTTTCAGTTTCCTCTTGGGAAACACTCCTGCAGACAAGCCGAGAGGCTATTTCCATGATATTCTAAACCCAATGAGGCTGATAATGATGGCTGGGTATCACAATAGATCTATGAAATATATCAAATGTTTACTGATAATAGGTCAAGAAGACATTTATTTTATTATTTACATTTTGAGACAGCTTTTTACTATGTACACATGGCTAGCCTTAAACCTGTACAGATTTGCTTGTCTGCCTCCTGAGTGCTGAGATTGAAGATGTGTGGCTAAGACATTTAATTTTACTTAAAAGAAATATTTGTTATACACATAATTTTACCATTTACTAAAGATGAAATCAAATTTGCATGCTAGTGAGATGGATGCATTGTTTAATTTTATATAAAAATTAAATTTCAACATTTTTCAGAATAGATCAATATTTTGATTTTATAATCACCAGTTCTGAGAATACTGCTACACATAAATATGTAGTACAAAATGGCAGAAATATGTTTTGGGGCCATTTCAGAAATTGTCAGAAATTCTGTCTTATTCCCAAGCCAAAATTCATTTCACAGGTTTTAAAAATTTATATTTATGAAACTCAACTCAGCAACTCAAATAGTAATTTTTTTTTTTTTAATTTTAAAAACTTTATTTATTTGCCTTGGTGTTTGCCTGGAACTGGAACTACAGACAGTTGTTAGCTGCCATGTGGGTGCTGGGAATCAAACCCGGGTCCTCTGGAAGAGCAGACGGTGCTCTTAACCGCTGAGCCATCTCTCCAGCCCCTCAAATAGTAATTTTAAAGATCAAATATTTTACCTCAATCCAATCAGAGACATTGAGAGATGGGGGAGGGTTACGGTAGAAATATAGTCTTGGTATTCTGTAATTAAACCCTTATGTTTTTATGAGAGTAGAAGCTTAGAAGTGCAGTAAAAATCGCCTTGACTCTGAGCTGAGGTGTTTCAGGAAGTATTTGTTGTTGTTGTGTGGGCTGACAGCATGCACCACGCTGAGTGCACAGGTTGTGTGTTCAGAACCAAGTGGAGTCATGTAATGTGACATAGGTAGTTGTTACCCCCAAATTAGATTCATCATCTGTTTTATTTTCAGTTGTCACATTTTCTTGCCTCTCACATTCAGCTCCATGACCCCAGGGGCCACAGGTCATAGTTGGAGAAACTTTCATCAAGATGTGATTTCAGTGTGAGAGTGTCAAGTTGTCCAGTGACCAGAAGAACTGACACTTGGTTGAGCTCTCCCCTGACCGAACTACCCAGTGTCTTGGAGGATGTATCTTGGCTGTTGTTTCGACCATCTCCCTAACCCAAGATCAGCCTCAGAGTTACGTACAGTTATTTCCCTCTGGTCTCCGGATACATTCATGTCATGGGCACTACGTTATTCATAGGCTGATGTGGCCAGAGACACTGACAAGCGAACTTCAATTGTGTTCACATCTGAGTGAAAGAACTCATTCCCTTAAGAAGCATTTGTTGAACACCTACCATGTGCTGGGCCCTTTTCTGTTCTAGAGCAAACCTTGGCAAGGCCATGGAAGGACACCTTGAGCGAGATCCAGATCTTTGGCCTGAAATAGCCAGACTCCAGGCCCTGGATTGTGAGGGATGTGGGAATCACAGGAGAGGCCTTGGGTGGTTTGTCTGTGGGTTTTCTTTTATTGATGTTAGTGGTTATTTTCCCCTCTAGTTAGATATTTTACTGAAGGGGACAGAGTTTTTAATTGTATACTTCTTTGTCTTTGAAATAAATAATAGAAAAACACTTATTGGTGTGCATCTACAAGTGCCAATGAACTATACAGACATAGATTTGTTTGCCCAGCAGTGGACTAATTGAATTTCCCATGGTTCTTTAGGTTCTGTATCTGAGAAGAACAAACCCATCAACTTCTCTAGGAGATTTGGAAGGACCTGGAGATTAACAGTTTGACTGATTGATTATTTCTAGAGCTAAACTTTTATTATTTAAAAAATTCTCTCCTCTTTCTCACTCTGCACCATCTCCGTTTCTCTCTTCCTGTATGTCTGTATTGTGAATGCAAATATCTGCAGAGGCCAGAGATGTTGAATTCCCCTGAAGCTGTAATTATAAGCAGTTGTGAGCTGCCTTATGTGGGTGAAAGTCAAGCTTTGGTTTTCTCCAAGAACATTTCATGCTTGGACAGTTGATCCATCTCTCCAGCCTGAACTAGTATTGGACAGAGGTTACAATGTGTATAAATATAAACTTAGGGAAAGAAGATTGGGCAAAGTAGGAATTTGAACAGCTTCTTGGTTGGAGAAACCTCAGCAAATGGTTTTTCCCATGCATGTTGGTTGCAGTGTCTGCTTCATTCTGATATAGAAAGGGAGAGAAAGTGGCACACATAGCAGAGTTAGGCATCAGAGACAAACACTAGTGATTCTTTGTACCTCACCAACAAGCAAGAGGGCTGAAGAAAAACAAAGACTCAGGATGCACCATGAGTTTGTAAGAGTACTAGTTACCAATGAATGGTTTTCAACAGAAAACCCCCTTG
>PVIH01002069.1:29415-204717 GCA_004025045.1 Sigmodon hispidus
AAAAAAAAAAAAAAAAAAAAAAAAAAAAAAAAAAAAAAAAAAAAAAAAAAAAAAAAAAAAAAAGCACAGAAGATGACTATAGGTGTACTACAGATTCCCAAAAGGAAGACAAAAGGACATTGGATTTTTTTTTTTTAAATAATAAATAAGAAACAAACATTTAAGAGGACAAATGATCAGTCTGATTGAAACTTGGATATATGCATCAAAATATTGCTTGACACCTATATAGCTTTAAAAATGTTTTTATATATCAGTTAAAAATAAATTTAAGCCATGCATGCATTTAATCCTAGCCCTCAGGGGGCAGAGGCTGGTGGATCTCTGTGAATTCAAAGCCAGCTTGGTCTACAAAGCCAGCTCCAAGACAAAAAAAAAAAAAAAAAAAAAAAAAAAAAAAAAAAAAAAAAAAAAAAAAAAAAAAAAAAGAATTAAGAATAAGGAAGGGGCAGTTGTGATGGCTTTGGTACAGCGCTTGCCACACAAACATGAGGCCTGAGTTGGTGGGGGACACATGCCTGTCATCTTAGGGCTGGAGGTGGGGATTGGGATCCCTGCTTCCCAGCCAGTCCAACTCATGGGTAGATTCAGGTCCAATGAGAGACCCTGTCACAGAAATAGAGTAATATATAAGTAATATAAATAATATATAAATATATTATATATAAATATATAAGTAAAACCTGTTTGGTCCATATAATATGACATGTATGTTTTCAGTGCTGACCGTTTGGTATTGGATAACCCACTGGTGTGCTCTCCTGTGGAAGAATATTTTCCCCATTCTCAATGCTCCTTAGTTGCTTGTAGTTCTTTGTGTAGGGTTGAGGCCTCATCAGCTCCACCTCTATCTCCATGTTAGCAAGTCTATTGTTGTTATCTCTTAGGGGGTGGGGTATAAGGGAGGAAAAGGAAGGAGAAAATGAAGTAACGATATTATAGTCTTAAAAATAAAATACAAAAAATAAGGTAGGAAGTGGTAGAGAAAGATAACTGACATTGTCTCTGGCTTCACAGGTGTACACACAGACACACATATTATAGTATACACACACACACACACAGACATACACACATTCACACACATACTATAGCACACACACATGTACACATTCACTCCTGCACACACACACACACACACACACACACACACACACACACACACGCTACACTACACTCACACACATATATAAATATAGACACAGATACACACACAGAGTAAAAAATGTTTCCTTTTCCTCTCAACAACTTCAGAGGCAGAAAACCAATTACAACTTCTTAAGGTCCCTTGGGGTTCTATTCTGAGACACGATTAATTTAATCTAATGTTCTTATCTTTATAACATCAACTCACTTCTACTTAACCTTAAGAGTTTTTATAGAATTTATTGTTTATCCATTTGCACAGGCACTGTGGATTGTGAAATTCTTAAAAATCACTTTTGTGTGTATATGTATGTATATATGTATGTGTGTATGTATGTATATATGTATGTATATGTGTGTATTGTGTATACATGTATGCATATATGTATGTATGTATGTGTGTGTATGTATGCATGCATGTGTATGCATGTATGTGTGTGTATGTATGCATATATGTATGTATGTGTGTGTATGTATGCATGTATGTGTATGCATGTATGTATGTGTGTAAGTGAGCGTATGACACACATGTGAAGGTCAAAGGACAGCTTTAAGGAGTCAGTTTTCTCCTTCTACCACGTGAGTCCTGGGATTTGAACTTGGGTCATCAGGCTTGGCACTGGGTGCCTATACCCACTGAGTTGTCTCCCTGGACCTGCAAAAGCTCTTTTAAATGAGTTGATATATGAGGCGCTCAGATCATCTGGACATGCCTGCACCTCATGATTGTAATTCTTCTTTCCACAAGAGTAAAAATAACAGTATGGGTAACTTAACAGTGTGTGGGTTGCTCAAGATTGGATCCTGGCATGCTTCTTGTCAAAAGTCCCAGCAGTCCAGCAGGGTGTTCGTTGAAATGTTTTGAGGTCATTTGCTGAAGGACTAGGTAACATTTCAAGTTTTTTGCCTGACTATGGGGCTGTCTTTGAAAGCTCACTTCGAAGTCTCTCTCTTTGGGTCTGAGAAGTTGGCTCCATTGGTAAAACACTTGCTGTACAAGCAGAGGAACTGGGATCCAAGCCCAGCACCCACATAAAAGCTGGGTGTGGTGGTGAATCCGTAATCCAGCCTGGGGAGTCAGAGGTGGGAGGATCCCAGCAGCACCCTGGCCACTCTGTCTAGCTGAACTGATGAACTCCAGAGGTGGGGGTTGAATCAGAGATGCTTGACGTGAATCAGTCATCAGATGTCACTTTCTTCTCACTGCTTTGGTTTTAGGGGCTATGTCTCAGGTTTTCTATTTTTTCCCTTCTTTTTCTGAAGGACCATAAATAGTCTGTATGTCAGAGCTACACAGGAAATTTAATTTTAGATTAATAGATAAGAGATAGGACTCACCATCTTGGAATGACTGTGTTTTGTGACTGGTTTAAGCTGGTCTGACTCAATGTCCTTAGTTTACTATATTTGGAAATGTTTTGTTTGTGTTTTTCTTATTGTGGTTGGCATAGCATTCTTCAAGTTAGATGTACCCAGTGGGATGCAGTCTCTGACTGCCCAGTTTTATACCTATTTGTAAATATATTGTAGCATCCATAGGTAAATATATAGTTTGACTTTCCCTTTGTAACATATTTTCAATTTCATCATTGATCAATAAACTAAGTACAATCTTTGATGAGTTAAATCTATTCAGATGGAAGTTATTAATTTTAGAAAATAAAATTTTGGTTTGTTTAATTTTTGGCTGCATTTTTGTACAAATGTATGCCTCATGCATGTCTGGTACCCACAGAGGTCAGAAGAAGGTGTTAGATACTCTGGAACTAGAGTTATGGGTGGTTGTAAATCACCATGTAGGTGCTGGGAAATGAACTTATGTGGGATTCTGCAAGAGCACCAAGTACTCTTATCTGCTGAGCTGTCTGTCCAGCCTCCAAATTATTATTCAATTTTAACATTTTGTGTGTGTGTGTGTGTGTGTGGTGTGTCTGTACATGTGTGTGTGCATGTGGCATGGTGTCTGTGTGGAAGTCAGAGGACAGTTTGTGGGGATGATTCTTCCTTCCATCATGTGAGTTCTGGGGATCAAAGTCAGATCACACTCTTTACTTTTTAAAAATCCATTTGAGTCATCTCACAGCCTCCAAATTATCCCAAGTTATTCTTTAATAAGTATTTTTTTTTTTTTTGATTCAGACTCTCACTGTGCAGCCTTGGCTGCTCCTGGAACTCTCTCTGTTGACCAGACTGGCCTTGAACTCATGGAGACCTACCTTCCTCTGCCTCACAGTGCTGAGATTAAAGGTATGACTAAGTACTGTCTTAGAATTCCCTTTTTACTGAAGGTCCAAGGCATGTTTTCAGTCTCTTGTGCAGTGCTGGAATCTTACAAGGAGAAGCTATTTCATACTCAGTTTCTTATTAGCCTGGCATGGGGACTTGGGGATGGCTTCCACTTGATGTAATCCAGTAGGACACTAGGCAGGCCACTGTCTGCTAGATGAGCATTTGCTTTCTTTTCATGTGTCTGAATTATTTTACTATTTTAATTTGCATATTTTCTCCCTTATGTCTTGCAGAACAAGTCATGTTATAGCCTTATGACTATAGCCTTATGACTCCGTGTTAAGAGAAAGAGAAAAAAGAAATTTTCAGACTGAAAAATTTATTTTCTTGAAAGTAGCATCTGTTTTCAGTTGTGGTCAAATGTAACCTAAAACCCAAAGTTGTCTCTTCTTTATAAATTATAAAAAAATCATTTTATTTTGTGTATCTTAGTGTTTGGCCTGCAGATATGTGTGTGCACCTTGTAAATACCTATGGGTGGCTATGAGCCAGCATGTGGGTGCTGGGAACTGAACCCAGATCTTCTGTAAGAACAGCAGATGCTCTTAACTGCAAAGCCATCTCTTTAAACCAAAGTTAGTTCCTTTTAAGCAGTTGGGAGCCTTGATGTTGAGTCCATGATTCTCTTGTCTGCAGGACTGTGTGTCACAGCATCCAATGCTATCCAATCTTTTTTTTTTTTTATTTGTTCTTGAAGATTTATTTTATTTTATGTGCATGTGTCTGTGAATATGTATACATACATGTGTACAGACAGTAGCTATGGAGACCAGAGAAGTGTTGGATTCTTTCAGTTAGAGTGACAGATGGTTGGGGCTTCCTGACATGGGCACGGGGAATTTAGTTCCAGGCCTTTGCAGAAGCAGCAAATACTCCTGAGCTCCATGACATCTTACAGTCCCATTCAGTGTGTTGCTTATGCTGGACAAAATGCTTCTATGGCAACATACTGAGTTCACATTTTCTCTCATGCTTACTTCATGTTCTAGAATATGTCCTGATAAAACCTCAACTACTGCTTCCCAATAACTTTTTATTTAATTTTTTTTATTTTTATAAGCTTCTGGATTTTTCTTTAGTGAAATCTATATTATGTCATCTGTTTCTTATGTATCTCTTTATTCTATATGTTTACCTCTCCTTTATTTTTAGTACAGTTTTATTCCTCATACATAATAACTTTTTTATGTGGTTGGTTTGTTCCTTGAAACATTTGTTTTTATTTAGAGCACATCCTGCTGTGTGAACTTATTTCCATAAAACTTTGTTTACTCCCTTTGGAATGTCAGAGGCAAGATGCTTCCTTGCCCATGATAAGACTAACACCTGCCTTTCCCATCTTATCAGAATTCAGTATTTTTCCCCTTGATTTATCCAAAATTCACATTTTCTGCCTCTCAACCTTCTTTTCCTTGCCCCCAATTTTCTCACTTAATTTTTCTTACATCATTATCCAGCTTTGTTGGGGGAGGTAACAGTAGGCCACATTCCACATGGAGTCAAAGGACGTTTTGTTACATAAGAGGAGGAATTAATTGGTTTGACTGTAGAAAGTTGTTCAGGTTTTGGACTATTGTCCAGGACAACTCACCCCAAACTATATTCTGTACTTAGTGAGATTTCTTTCTCTCTGAAACTAGATATTATTAAGATATTATGAGGAGCTGGAGATATGGCTCAGTGGTTAAGAGCATTTGCTATTCTTCCAGAGGACCCAATTTAGTTACCAGCAACCAATGTTCAGCAGCTCACAATTACTTGTAACTTCATCTCCCAGATTACCTCAACCCCCCCTACTGTTCTTTGCTCTGTGGGCACCTGTACCCACATGCATAAATATAAACCTATATACACATCAAGGGAAAAGACATGTTATGAAATAGATAAAACTAAGATTTCTCAATTCATAGTTGAAGGAACTAAAACAGTTCCTCATTTGCAAAGTATATTGGCTTCTGAATGTGAAATGTCCCTCATAAGGCTGCATCGAGTATGAATTCTTACTATCCAGAAGGTAAGCTTTTTTTTTTTTTTGGTGTTGTGGAACTTTCAGGAGTGAGAAACTTGCAGAAGCAAGCTACTGGGATAGTGGACCCTGGGATTTGATAGCTAGACTCACTCCTGTGTGTTCTGTGCTTCCTATTCAACCAATACATGAGGTAAAGGATGAGGGTCTCAGAAACATACTCCAGCTACTGAGGAGGCTCTAGCCTCCATGCCTTCCCTACGTGATGAACCACAAACCAAGCTAAAATAAGCCTTCTTCCCTCAGGCTGCCTCTCACAAGGAGAACATACACACTGCTTTAGAATGCTAACTTTAGAATCAATTATTTTACAACATAGCACTAGTCATCATAATAAGAGCTAACAGCTATTGAAGGTACCCTATGCGTTGAGTATTGGTGACAGTAATTCCTGTGTATTTATAATTTTATTAATACCATTTTCATTGTATACATGTGGAGTCTAAGTCACATATTGAATGTAAGCATGAAAAGACATGAAAATGACAGAGGACCTGCCAAGGTTCACTCTTCCTTGTCTCCCCCCCCACTCTGTGGTACTAGGAGTCAAACCCAATAATTGATGCATGCTGGGAAAGTATTCTCCCACTGAGGTACACCACCGTGATCCAGGGATTCATTAGGGACTCTCAATCTGGTACATTAAAAGGACCTGAAGTTTATGAAATTAAGGCAACTATTTTAACCACAATGCTTTTCCTTATTCTTTGAGACGGGGTCTTGCTATGAGCCCAGGCTGCCTTCTCACTCATGACTCAACTTCAGAGGCTGACTGAGCTGCAAACAAGCAAATAGATAGCACACGAGCAGCCATCTCTCTGCTCCTGGCGGTGTATGAGCTTTCCTGAGCTGCTTCAAGTTCTTGTTTTTCTTTTACCCAGCAATGGATCATGACCTGGAACTGCAAATCAAATAATCCCACGATGTGGGATGTCTTTCTGTGTGCTGTGAATACAATTGGATAATAAAGGAATTACATCAGCCTCTGGCAAAGCTGCTTACAGGCAGGCAGGAAATCCAAGCAGAGATATAGGGGAGGGAGGGCGGAGTCAGAGGGAGGTACTGGGAGCTGCCGCCCAAGGAATCAAAATGTAAAGAAACACAGGTGAGCCACAAGCCACGTGGAGAGACATAGATGAATGAAAATGGACTGAGTTTAGACGCAAGAGCTAGCTAGCGATATGCCTGAGCCATAGGCCAAACAGTTTGTAATTAATATAAGACTTTGTGTGATTATTTGAAGGAAGCAACTGAGGGCAGGTGTAGACCTTATGGCTGGGCCAGAAACTTCAGACGTTCCAATACGGAGCACTTACATCCACATAAAAGCTCAGGAAAGCTTACAAAGGATTCTAGAACACAGAAATGGAGCAAAAACAACTATCTAAATGTATATCTCTCTCTCTCTCTCTCTTTTTTTTTTTTTTAAAAAAAGATTTATTTATTATGTATACAGTATACAGAAGAGGACACCAGATCTCATTCTAGATGGTTATGAGCCACCATGTGGTTGCTGGGAATTGAACTCAGGACCTCTGGAAGAACAGTCAGTGCTCTTAACCACTGAGCCATCTCTCCAGCTCCCTAGATGTGTCTCTTAAGTGAGTCTTGGTATAGAGTGTTGTGTGGGTTTGAGTTATAGAATGTTAGGTTTGCAGCGTGTAGCTTAAGGCACAGCAAGGCCAGTTTCTGAAGGCTCACAGAAGCCTTGATATAATCATGAGTTGTATATGAATGATTTAAGGTTTCTGTTCTTACAGAAAAAAAGAAAACAGTCAAAAGTGGCTTTTTGGTAGCAGTATTTTTTCAAGAGGGCTCTGTTTGCTGGTGGCAAGTAGAGGTGCGACTCCCTTAATAGATGCTTCCTGACTCAGCTTTAGAGGCAAAACACATGTGATTCTTTTAAGAGGCCCTGCTGGAAAATACTTAAATGGAGTTCATGAGCAGTGGGCAGTGGTGCCCTATTTGGTGGCAATGCGGACCTTAAAATTCCCCAGAGTTGGGATGGTAAATGTGGCTTCTGCCTCTACCTCTGCCTTGAAGCTAAACTCTCCTCTCTAGGGAGCTGGGTGGAGCCAGCCACCCTAGCTAAGCCTTTAATGCTAGCTACACTTTAGAAGATTAAAGATGTGGTCAGAAAGAGAGAGAAATACAGTAAAGACAGATTCAGACAAAAGGAAAAAAATCTAAATGATTTACAGTGTGCTAAAATATATATATACATAGGCTTGGGAGTGAAAATGAAAAGGAAAAAGGATAAAGTCCTTTAAAAAAGAAATAAAGTTATGTATATGTATATATATGTCAAATAAAGATGGAAAATATACAAAAGCCTGGATACTGTGTGTCATATTGCTTTTGAATTGTTTAATAATAAAGGATCAAGAGCTGCTAATAAATATTTGATCATAAATGCTGCTGGATTAATCCAACTTATACATTTTGTAAATGCCTTGACTTCAAAATTGAAGTCAAATGATATGTTAATTTTGGAGAAGAAGTTTTCTTTTTTATTTCCACAGAAAATGAGAGGCTGTGGATTCATTCCAGATTAAAGAAAAGAAGGTTTGATCTAGGAAGACCCCCTGAAAAATCTCCAGTGGGAACAAATGACCCAGGTGATCCAACATTTCAGAGCACCCTTGTTGCAGTTTTCTCTGAGTTCTGCATCCAGAATAGCTCAAGGTTTCTGGCTGAGATGATCCAGCTTCACTGACTACTATACTCTGGATTTGACCATAATCTTAAAGTTTTTTTTGGGTCCCTATGAGATTACCAGCACCTCCAATCAGCAGGAAGTAGTCTAGAGAACTACTTCCACATTCCCCCAAAATGGGTTATAGATGTTTGTCTTTGTTTGCAGTGTTGGTTACAAGTTGTTATAGATAATGGTGTGGTGGGAAAATATACAAAGAAAATTAGATTTAGGGTTTTTGTTTTAAAAGGAAAAAAAGGGGGAAATGCTGTAGGATTATGCTCTTGTACTTTGTAAATGCTTGTTCCTCCTACTGGTCTAATAAATGCTAATTCACCAGAAGGCAGATGGGAAGTATGGGCGGTGCTACCAGACTAAGAAAATTCTGGGAGGACAAAAAGCAGAGAGAGATGCTAGGCAGATGCAGAGAAAAGATGAAAATGCTCCAAGAAAAGGTACTAAGCCACTTTGCTAATTAGGAGTTAGTTTAAGAGTAAGAATTAGCATGTAATATGCCTGAGTTTCAGGTCAAATGCTTTTAACTAATATAAGACTTTGTGATTATTTGGGACTGCTCTTCCCGGTTTCAATCCCATCTTCCCCTAAGCTGCTCTTCATCAGGGTCTTTCATTACAGCAACATAAATAAGATCAGAACATGTATAGATGATGGTCTTTTCAGCTGGATAAGAGGAGAGCAGGTGTTATGCTATTGCATACAATGTAGCCACATATTCAGGAATATTGGGGGGAGATTCTGTAATGTTTTACTGTATACTCAAAGAGGCCAGAAATAAACAACATTAAGAATTACCACATTAGTGTAGATGTGATCCTGAACAAACTAAAATGCAAACTTATTTCCAGCCTTCCATATTTGTGCCTGCTTCAGGTAATGTCCTCCTACCATCCATCATCACCTTTCTCAACTTGTAAAACATTTTCTCCAACATTGCTCACCCATACCTGCTTTTTAAAAGATAGAACCCCAGTGAAAACACACTTATCCCATTTCCTCAGAGTTCTGTTCTTCGCTAGGGAGATTAATGTGGACAGAGCCCAGATGTACTGGCATGCTTTTTTCAAGTACAAATGTTTCTACTGGGAATTTCAATGGCCTAAGTTGATGGAAACAAATACCGGAGATGTGGGGCACAAGGTCAAGTTAGAGTGGTAAAGGGATTATATCAGGGCAGCTCTTTGGGGTCATGGGATATACATATTCCTTTTCTAGATGCAAAGCAGACTAGTCTACTTGAAAAAAAGGAAACAAACCCATTTAGCAATGTCATCTAAAATTAGTGCATGCAGCTTCAAGAAAGTCTCCTTAAATGAATAATTTTAAAACAGGAAATGTAGTCATTAATATATTCGTCTTTCTCAGGTTTTTTCTCTCTGAGACTTCATGGATGGAGGTCAGATATGGCCAAAGAAGAAATCATGGTTTGAAAGCTTAACCTTAAGAACCAATTTAGGCCACTTCTCATGGACACAATAATTTCTGAAGACCATCTCTAGTAACACAAGGAGGCTTTGGCTGTGAGGAGAGTTTCCAAATTTGCTTGATTTATAGTCCCTCCTTGCTGTTAGTGAGCTTTGTATTTTTAAAAATATATTTTTTAGAAAGTTTTTTCCCCATACCCACCACTGCTCCCCTCACCCTCCTCCTGGTCCTTTCTCAGCCTCCTCCCTCCCCCCATCCTTTCTCTATTTTCCAGGGAGGGCAAGGACTCCCAAAGGTGAACCAGTTCGGTCTGGCATATCCAGTTGAGCTTTGCATTTTTTAAGGAATGTAATTCTCATTAGTAATAGTGCAATTCATCTATCAAGGATGCTAATGCACTCTTGTGCTGGGAACCTCAGGCTACCTCTGCAGGTTGCCTATAGGCTAAACTCAAAGATATTCGATTTAGAATATTCATAGAATTCAAACCACTTCATGTTTTAGAACTCAAAGAGAAGCCTGTGATTACTGGCTTAGAGATTGATTATTAGCTGGATGGCTCACATCTGTAATCTCAGCACTTGGCAGGTAGAGGCAGGAAGGTCAGGAGTTCAAGGACCATCTTAGCAAGTGTGAAGATAGCCTGTGTTACATGGGACTTTGTCTCACGAAACAAAACCTATCAATTAGGAGTGAATTTATAGCAGGGGTGCCTCCTATGCCAGCTTCTTTCTCATTTAACATGATTTTTTTTCTCATGTAACAGACATGACATTTAAATATTTCCCTAATGTTATTGGCATAATCATCTCTGTCAATGAGCCATATGGTTTATGCAAACACAGGGATAATCCTGGAACATTGACATATGTAAGCTTAATTTGAAAAGCCTGTGAAAATAGTGGGAAGCAGATGGGAGTTGCCATAGAAATCATTGTCACTCAGAGGAAGAAGCATGCCCCTGTGGGTCTTAGTCATTTCCAAAGGAGCAGCAAGACTCACAAGGTTTTACTCCTACACAATTGCCAATAATAAAAATAGTTTCTTCTAAATATTAAAAAAATTCAGTGACTACATCATACTTTTATTAAACTGGTTGGGTTATAAGTATGCATATTTTCATTGGTTAAGGATTTTTAATTATAAGAAAATTTCACTATTCTGTATGATTTTAAATTAGAATTTTTTTTATGAAAGGAGGAGGTTTGGCTTACTTGTTTTTCATTAAATTTTTTTTTTTGAGACAAAATTTCACTATTTAGCATCATCTGACCTGGAGCTAGCTCTGTAGAACAGGCTGGCCTTCAACCCACTGAGATCCTTCTCCTCTGCCTTCCTAGAGTTGGAAGAAGAGCCACCAAATCTGAGAGTTTTGGTTTTCCTGATGTAGAGATTTGCCTTGAGGGGATAGAATATCTATTCTCAGGATTATAGTCACTAAAGAGACTGAAACTTGCATTTATGTATTGACTGTAATAACAGTGAAGAAGTACAGCTAGCACAATGAGAGAATTTAGGGATGTTTAGCCCCCTCCTTTTTAAGGTATGGCTTCAGGAAGCTTAGGCTCAGACTCATCACACAGTCAAGACTGACTTCAAACTCCTGATCCCCCTGCCTCTACTTCCAACTGCTTCACTTAGAGGTATGTACTATCATTTGTCTAAGACATATGGTGTGTATGTGTGTGTGTGTGTGTGTGTGTGTGAATATACACTTCCATGTGAGCTCCCATGTGCTATTGTGCACAGGCCAGAGGAAGACATCGGGCATCTTCCATTATTGCTTTATGCTTTCTTGTACTGAGAGATGGTCTCTCATGAAACCAGAAGTTTTCCACTTTGGCTTAGCTAGCACTCCAGTGAGCTCCTGAGACCTGTCTGCATGCTACACCCAGTGCTGGGGTTACAGGCATGTGTGGCTATGACCATTGCCTTTTACATGGGTGCTGGGGAAGACTTGAACTCAATTCTTCATGCTTGCTTACCCACTGAGTATCTCTCTAACGCTCAAGGCCAGATTCTTTATTAGAAATTGTAATTACCTGATAATGCTCTGTACTGTAGTTGATTATAAACTTAAAAACAGTGAGGTTGGAGAGATGACTCAGAGGATAAAGTGCTTGCTGTAAAAGTACAAAGACCTAACTTCAGGTTCCCAGCATGCATGTGACAAAACAGTGTGGTGGTGGGTGCCTGCAATGTCAGCACTGCTGAGAAAGGCAGGAGGCTCCCTCTCTGGGGCTTGTGAGTCGACCTTGCCACATTAATGACCTCTAGGTTCAGTGATAGGTCCTGTTGGTGCAACATGATTGAGGAAAACAACACTGACCTCTGCTTTCCATCACACATCCTCACACATTTGCACATAGTGGAACATACAGGAACACACATGTATACACATATACGCACATGTACATGCATGCACATGCATGCACTTGAAGCAAAAAACAGCAGAAGAAGAGAAAGTGCCCTATTGTTTGTGTTGCTCATTTTGTTCCAGGAATCATTTCAGGCCTTTGGAAAAGTCATCAACTAGTTTATGTTTCCCCTAGTGGGGGCAATCCTAGTTGCTATGGTTCTGATGGTCTAGACTAATCAAAGCGGGGGAAGAGTTCCAATGGAGACTAGAGAGGATTTGGAACATCACTGCATCATTTAATAAAACATGAAATTGAATTAATACTGTTTTTGACCTTGAAAATGAACTATCAAGAAGAAAAGAGAGTAAATATTAGTTACTCCAGTTTGTAGTAAAAATGTATTTTTAGCAAAGCTCTAAAATTATACAGTGAAGTTCAAAGTGAATTTAAAATGGAGAATGCTGGGATCACAGGGACACCACAGTCAATGTTTGAAAGGAGGATTTGTGTGCTGTCCGTCCTTGTTAGGCTGGGATGGCAGACTGCCTTTCTACAATTGTGTTATGGCTCCCATTGCAATTAAGACATGGAAAATGAATTTCTGAGATCCAATAAACCTTGTCTCAGCAGTGTCAGAACCGAGTGTGGGAAGAGAACAGCACACAGACTTAGAATGATGGCTGTGGTGGCATTCTGTTTGTTCTCTACCAAATAAAGCTCGCCTGAGGATCAGAGGACAGAGCCAGCAGTAGTTAACCATAGAGGCCAGGCTGTGGTGGCACACACCTTTAGCTCAACACTTGGGAGGAAGAAGTTGGAAGATGTAGAGTTCAAGGAGATTAGCCCAGTTTAAAAGAGAAACACAGCCACATGGTGGAGGCTCACACCTTTAATCTCAGCATGAGGGCAGTGGAGACAAGAAGTGCTATGGCTGGGCAAAGAGAGGAATATAAGAGGGGAGGGGTCAGGAGCCCAGGCTCCCTTTTCAGATGAGGAGTTGGCGAGGTGAGAGGTGGCTGTGGCTTGTTCCTTTGTCTCTGTTCTTTCAGCATCTACCTTAATATCCGACTCTGGGTTTTTCTTATTAAGACCAATTAGAATTTGAGCTACAGATGGCAAACCACAGAACCCAGGAATCATGAGAAAGACACTCAGCAGCAGTGCCCAGCTTCAGACTAAGGCAGCCTGTGCATACACACAGCTGAGATTTGTGCTGGCAAAGGGCTAATGCCTTAGTTGTGCAAAGTAGCAGGTCCTAGCTATAGTGGGTGAAGAAAAATCGTATTTTGTTTTGTGAAACAGTTGGGAAATTAAAAAAAATTGCTGAAATGTTAATATATGCTTAAACAGTTTCCACAAAGAGCAGCATTTGTATCAGAACCCACGACAGACTCTTCTGAGACTCCCAGGCCACCCCTGTATCATTACAGCCTGTGCTGTAGTACCTTAACTTCAAAACAAAGAGTAATTTTACCTTTTTCTGCAATTTCTGTAAATGTCACCATAGAGGCAGTCCTTTATGTTACCCGAGCATTATTGTTTTTGTTATTGCACACATCAGGGGACTGAACCCAGGACCTGTGCAAGCTAGACAGCATTCTACAACCAAGTTTCCCAGTACTGTTAACTGACCACCAGAGTTGTGAGATGTATCCCTGCGACGTGAAACAATTCTTGTGTTCCTCATTGTTGTCTGCCAGGGAGGATTGCATGAAAAGTTCTCTCTGTTAATGCCAACAATTGTGCCCCAAACATTCTCATAGTGCCGTCAGTACCTGCTGCCTGTGCTTGGGAGTCCAGCTGCTGGTGTGTGTGACAGCCACCTTTAGTGGAAACCATTAAATAACTTTTCTGAAGAACTATTAGGTGAATCTCAGTAGCACATGTATTTGAGCTTATACACATGTATGAAACTACCGATGCACTAAGGCAGAGAGCAGCAAAAATAGCAACCAGGTGGGTGTGATAATGCTTACCTGTGATCTCAGAACTTGGGAGGTAGGGTCAAGAGTTCATGGTCACTTTTGGCTACATAGTGAGCTAGTGAGCTCATGGCTAGCCTGGGATACAAGAGATCTCAAAACCCCCCTCCAGTAATCCATAAGCAATTAAAAGGCCTTATAATTATGAGGTAAATGTTTTTACTTATGGCTGACTTTTGGGATGTTTCAAAAAAGAGAAGGACCAGACAAGCATGTTTTGTGATATGTCTGAATGAGATTTAATAAAATGCTATGGGCTGAAAAGATGGCTCAGCATTTAAGAGGACTTCTGGCTCTTCCAGAGGACCTGGGTTCAGTTCCCGGCACCCATACCAGGTGGCTCACAACTGCCTGTAACTACAGTTTCAGGGAATCTGATGCTCTCTTCAGGCCTCCATGGATACCCGAACACACATGGTACACATAAACTCTCTCTCTGACACACACACACACACACACACACACACACACACACACTAAAAGAAAGTGTTTGCCTTGAATTGTATATGTGTTGATTATGAAGGATCCCCAGTATGTAGATCACACGTATCTATCTGTGTCATTTTGGATTCCTTGGGATGGAAATGATGTTACACCTATTTTAATAGTCAAGGTAGTGGGACTGTGAGATCCAGTAAAAGGTCCTATATTGGAAGTAGAGAGCAGCTGGGGCAGAAATTAGGCAAGGATTTGACTTGACAGCAAGTCAACTTTGTACTGTCCACTCTGGTCACTGGATGTGATCTTAGGCAGATGATGTTCACAGCTGATTTGGGGATGGGGTAAGATAGGATCTCACGTGCTCTATGTGTCTGATCTGTTAATTCAGGCAAGTGAGATAAAAGGGTAACATTTCCTGGCTCCTAGGGGATTGGCCCAAGGGTTGTTTATTATAACTCTCTGAGAAGGGGTTGGGGGTGTCAGTGTTATGGATTTACAAAGTGTTTTTGGTCTTTCCAAAGAAGACATTACTAAGGGAAAAATACACACACTGATTACAATTATCTAAACACACAAATGGCTAGTTGTTTTTGGACAATTTATTTTGATTAATCAAAACTGTAGACAGATAGGGACTCCAATAAATGCCATTTAAGGGACTAGAAACAATTCCACATGGAAATTCACATTTCATTTTGATGGTGAATCATTCTGCAAACATCTAATGCTTGGGATGGGAGGAATTGGAAGGGAGTAATGTGCTAAATCAAAACTGAGGCTCTCTATGAGAAATTCCAATTCATCCCAACTCTCCTTCATTGAAGGTAGGTGACGGGTGCCTGGTATCTGAGCCCATGACTCTGTCTAGGACTGAGGCACTTTTTTCCTATTGCGTTTCCATGGAGAAAACCACTTTGACAAGTCCTTAGACAAATTACAAGCTGGGGCCTGGAATGAAGACATGAGTCCCTTTTCGTATTTTCAAACCTTTAAAAATGATTTGTTTCGTGTGTGTGTTCAAGTTACAGATGCTTTTAGAGGTCAGAGGACCACTTGTGGGAGTTGGTTCATTCCTTCCACCGTGTGAGTCATGTCAGCAGGCCTGGCAGCAAGGGCCTTCACCCACTGAGCCACACAGCTCTTTACAGTGACTCTGGCCACAGAGACGTGAGTTACCCGAGGCTGCTCTTGAGAAGGTATTCCAACTATTTCTCAGTGTGCTCTCCTGCTTCCTGGCTTCATGCCACAATTTTACTGCTCTTCAGTATGCACTGGTCCTGTGAACCCAACCTGCAGCAGCACAGAGTCTGGGAGGAACATTTGCAGCATTTACAGCGGATATGACAATGATCTAAGCCATGGAATGAATACTCGGAGATTTGGCAGGCCAGGAGCCACTTTAAATGCTTTTAGGTGGTGTTTATCAGTACCTTCTTTCTCCTTACTTTATATTGAAAATCATAATACCGGGGGATGGTGCAGGTCTGTAATCTTAGCTGAGGCAGGAGGACCACACGTTCAAGGCTAGCCTGGACAATTTAGTGTACCCTTATCTATCTATCTATCTATCTATCTATCTATCTATCTATCTATCTATCTATCTGTCTATATGAAAGACAAGGCTAGGGATGCAACCATCCTCTTCTACCATATACCCTCACCATAGCCCCTTCCTATTTCTGTTAATCTATTGTTTTTTAATTCAAAATTTTAAAAATATTTTTGTTTTATGTGTATGGATGTATTGCCCGAATGTTTGTCTGTGTACCATGTGCTTGCCTGATATCCATGAAGGTCAGAAGATGGTGCTGGATCTCCTGTAGGTAGAATTACAGATGGCTGTCAGCTTCTATGTGGTTGCTGGGTATTGAACCCTGGTCCTCTGAAAGAACAGTCAGTGTTCTTAACTACTGAGCCATCTCTCCAGCACCTTGAGTCATTGTATTGAAAGCTTGTATGCATGAGAGAAAAATGCATGCTGCTCACTTTTCTGTTAGTTCTTAAACTCAGAATTTGGGCCAGGATCTCCTGAAGAGGTTTTGTTAAGTTGCTTTCCTACATTTTACACTAGACATTTGAACTCACTCTATAGCTCACATTGATCTTAAAGTCACAGTGATTCTCCTGCCTCAACCTCCGAGGATTGGATTATAGGCATAAGCCACTGTGCCTGGCTTCTCTAGACTTTCTTGAACCAAGATCTTTAAAGGAGTGAGCCAACAGTAAAACAGGATTGACAGTTCTGATGAAGCCTATCTACAACTCTACAACAAATGATTACCAAGAAAAGCATATTTAAAGATAAACCCAAATGACTGACCTAATTTCTACTGTGTGCATTTTTGATACATACCAAAGGATGCAAGGGCATATAGAAAGTGCTGAGTGAAGACAACTAATAAAGTAACTCACTCTCTTCACAGGGCTAATGGCTGCTTCTTGCATGGCAGATATTTCTAGTAACTCATGGGACATTTAGGCAAACATTATGAGATTCCATGACCAATACAAAATTTTCCTCAAGAGCCATCCCACAAAGCAAAATTGCTTCCAGGATTTTTTTTTTTTATGAAATCCCTATCATTTGAGGCTGTTCAATAGAGTGTGGATTGTCTATTGTTCTTGAGTGGGGGTTTCTGCATAGAGAAAGATGTTTAGAGGAGTCCATGGTGCAAAAGACAGCCAGAGAGTTTATATCTTCAGAGGCATGGGAAGGCCATGTCAGTGGGATTGCTTAAGTATGATTTGTAGTGGATCAACCTTGAATTAGGGCAGAGTCTTCTGGATATATTCTCAAAAATGAATTGGATGATAGTGGTACGTGTCTTAATTCTAGCACTAAGGAGACAGGCAGGCCAATTTCTGTGAGTTGGAGGCCAGCCTGGTCTATAGAGTGAGTTTTAGGATAGTCAGAGCTATTACACAGAGAAATCTTGTCTTGAAAAAAAAAAAAAAAAGAGGAGGTGGAGAGATGGCATAGAGGTGAAGAGCACTGGCTGCTCTTTCAGAGGTGCTGAGTTCAATTCCCAGAAACCACATGGAGGCTCTGTAATGAGATCTGGTGCCCTATTCTGGCCTGCAGGCAGAACATTATACACATATTAAATAAATATTTTTTTAAAAAAGAAAAACCAAAAAAAAAAAGGGAAAAAAAATAATGATGCTGTGGGACTATGCTCTTGTATACTGTAAATATTTGTCACTGCAAATACTGGTTTAATAAAACACTGATTGGCCTGAAGTTAGACAGACAGAAAGTATAGGCAGGATGGCCACACAAGGAGAATTCTGAGAAGAGGAAGAGCAGAACACAGATGCAAGCAGACACAAAGGAAGCAAGAGGAGAATGCTGTAATGAGAAGAGAGGTACCAAGCCACATGGCTAAACATGAATAAGAATCATGTGTTAGTTTAAGAGTAAGAGTTAGCAAGTAGTATGGCATAAGACAAACAGCCTTGTAATTAATATAAGCGTTTACATGACTGTTTGGACTAAATGTCTTTGAGACTGGCCAGGAAAAACAGAAATTTCTGACTACAGAATGATTGCTGGGATATTCTATAAGTTGGGAGAGTGACATGATGGGGCACTGTAGGGAATTGGAGTGAGATAGTGAAGGATAGATATAATCAAAATGCATTATTTAAGTATGAAAAATTTAAAAATAAAAACTATTACTAAAACAATTTCAAACAAGGAAGGGATGTAGGAGGCCCAATGCATGTGTGTGTTTGTGTGTGTGTGTGTGTGTGTGTGTGTGTGTGTGAGAGAGAGAGAGAGAGACAGAGAGAGAGAGAGAGAGAGAGAGAGAAGAGAGAGAGCAAGACAGAGACATGGAAAGAGACATAGAGAGACAGAGACACAGAGAGACAGAACAAGTACACACGAGCAGCTTATTAGCCTATGCTCTGGGTAGTTCTCAAAAAAGTCCTGTGAGACTGTAATTGTGATAGCACAACTATTTTTTTTTAAATAAAATTTAATCTTGTAATGGGATTATGCTGATAATATAAACATTTGTCCCGCCTATGGGTTTAATAAAAGCTGATTGGCCAAAGGTAAACAGGAAGTGTGGATGGGGCTACTAGGCTAAGAAAACTCTTAGTACAGGAAGAACAGAGACAGATGCCAGACAGCCACCATAGAGAGCTGCCACAGACACAGAGGAAAGAAGCTGAAATGCTGCTATGGGCAAAGGTACCAGAGCTGCACAGTTGAACAAGATGGGTTAGATTGAGAGCAAGTGCTAGCAAATTATATGCCTGGGCTTTAGGTCAATCAGTGTAAAAATAACGTATGCCTGTGTGTGATTATTTAAGGCAAAGCGGGGCTGAGAGTGGGACCAAATCTCTGTTTCAGGCCTGAAAAGTCCCGGCCAGAACTATTTACAACACAATCTTTTAAATTTTTTGCCCCAGAGATGAGTTTAGGAAAAAAATAGGCTTAAATTGCCTTAGAGACTAACAGCACAGGCCCCACTGGGCAAAGTTTTATATACTTAATTGAATCTTTTTATAAATGGCATCCTCTAATGAGATTTTCAAAGAAGATATATAGTTTTCATTTCATAGAAACAAAAAGAAAATTGCTTTGTAGACATTTTAAGTGAGAATTTATATGTTGATAGCTGTGTCATTTACTGAATTGAGTGATTTTGGATTGTTCTCCCAAAGCAGATAAGCATTTAGCTTCCTTGAATTACTCTTAAACGTTTCAGTCTTTGTGTGATGTGAATGCACATGAGAACTAAAAAATCTAGAGAAGAATCATTTTGGGAAAGAGATATTATTTTTTAAATATCTATTATCAATTAAAAATAAGATCTATTTTTAATTCTATACACATGTGTGAATCTGTGTTTGTATATGTGTGAGTGCAAGTAGCCTCAGAGTCTAGAAGGGAGCGTCAGATCCCTTAGCAGTGGAGTCACTGATGGTTGTGAAACACCTGTTGTGCCTGCTGGGAATCAAATATTGGTCCTCTTGAAGATCAACCTGTACTCTTTAATCACCAAACCATCCCTATTGATTTCTAAACATTTATTGAATGCCATATAAGTCAGATACTGTTCTATGTACTTGTGATGAATCCATGGCTGACAGAGATGAAATTCTTTTTCTTATATGATTTTACATTATTAGGGTTGATAAAAAAAGGAATACACTATGTAATAAGTCACTTTGAATGTAAGAAGGTGAGAGCATTGCCTTCTGATTCTCTCTCCAAAACTCTGTTCAGGTTGCCTTAATTTCTCTGCCATTTTCTTGACTTTTGTGGTCTTGCTTTGTTGCTTTGACTATCAGTTCTGTATCCGTGTTGATGTTTCATGTGTTTCCAACTGCTTATGTGACCATATCACCTGGATGTCTATGAACTTGGTAACTCTCCAAGTCTTACCCAACCCATCTTCTGCCATTTGATTGATGTCAGTTTCGTTGATTATGGTAAATGCTGATTGTCAACTTTACAGGATCCAAAATTAAATAGGATCCAGAATTAATGCCAGACCTCTTGGCATGTCCATGAGGGGAACTTTTAGATTGCATTAAATGAGGTGGGAAGATCTTCCCTGACTGTTAGAGTCACTAGCCCATAAACTGATGTCCCAGATAGAATAACAGGGAGAAGTGAGCTGAGCACCAACACTTAGCTCTGCTTCCTCGCTTTGAGTGCCATATGACCAAGTGTCTATGCTTTTGTTGCTATGTCTTCCTGGTCAGTTCTGTTGGATTATACTTTCCAACCATGAGCAAGATAAAATCTTTCTTCCTTAAGTTGGTTTTGTTGGGTATTTTGTCGCAGCAGTGGGAAATGTGACCGATTCACTGTGCTGTAATTACTCATAGATTTCTGATGAACACTCTAGGTACTGTTTTTATTTTTATTTTTTCTGGAATACCCTTCCAATAAACATGCACTGGTGAACCTTTCACTGTTTGAAGCCATTTTATATTTTTTCTTACAATAAAGTTTTTTTCTACCTATACATTGAAACTTCACAGGTGCAGATATATGGCACGGTTTATTTATCTATTAAACTTTTTTTGGGAGGGGGCAGGGCTCTAAGCAGTCTAGGCTGGTCCTAAACTAGCTATGTGACTCAGGAGGCTTTGAACTCCTCCTGTCTCCTCCTGAGTGCTGAGATTAAAGGTGTATACCACCATGCCTGGTTTTATAAAGTTCTGGGGATAAACCCAGGGTATCTTGCATGTTAGTCCAGCATTCTGCCAACTGAGCTACACATTTCTAGCCCAATGACATGGTTTAAAAGAATTCTGTAAAAAGCAAAGAAGAGTCAAAAATTAAAGATTAAGGATTAATAATGTAGACCAAATGTTGTAAAATATCATGGAGTGGTTGAAGAGAAAAATGCCGAGGAGATCCACTGGCCTGACCAGCAAGAAGTCATTAGTAACTTTTCAGAGAGAGGTGTTAATACAGGGCTGTGGATAGAATCCAGATTGTAGTTAATTAAGGCAAACAAAATTAGCCCTATCAATGATCAATCAAGGAAGTTACATCTGTACCACTGGTCATTGACATATTCTGGGAGAGAGGAAATTATTGCCTTTAGTTGTTACCCTCTGCTGAGCCCATCAGATTCCCAGGAGACAGCACCAATCTCAGGATTACACCGATGGCTGTGGTTAATCTCAGTGTCACCCAAAACTAAAAAAATATAAAACCAAACACGAAAATATGGGAGAGAGATTTGTGGAAAGGATGGGCAGGTGTGATAAGGAATTGGGAGGCTAAGAGAGGTCAATAATGGAAAATTATAGAACTTGAAAAAAATTCCAGTGCCCCCAATGAAGTAAATACAGTGGTTGTTCTGGGCCACTGTTATGTAGTGAAGAACTGGACACAAACATGCTTGTCAAGAACTTAGCAATCAGATTTCAAGGGTCAAGGTTCTGCTTTTCATTCCTTTCCTTTTTTAAAAACAAGGATGATATTTATAGACTAAAGGGAAAGACTCTGAATATAGAGAGGTTAAGGTTTTGATGGAGTAATATTTTAGATGCTAATAAAGTAAAGGAAACCTTTAGACAGAGAGATTAGGTTGATAAAATACTGTTCAGGAGAAGTCGGGAAGCCATAGGGTGAGTGCCAAGGGTGAGAATTAACCCTGCTCTGGGGAGGGTCGCTTGTTTTCTGAGAAAGGAGGAAAGGAAGAAGTTAAAGGAAATAATGTTTATCCTTGATTTCTTCGAAGTGAGGTCATCTATTTAGGCTAAAGATAGCACCAGCATGCTCTGGGAAACATAACACATAGGAAACGATTTCCAGGATTCTTTGAGGCTTTTTGATAATAAGCTACTTAGGAATGATTAGAAGATAATTGAGCAAAAATCAAGAGATGAGCTGAAATCATATTAGTTTATGGAAAAAGACACAAAGTGAAAGGTCATCTGGAATTTGTCTGTTCTTACATATGGTGCCTCATGCTCTTCACTATCGTCTTTGGAAAGCTCATTGTGTCTCAACAGCCTGCTTAATGCCAACATTATGCTGCTTAATGCTGGCAGCCTTGGAGTGGTTTCTTTGGTTACAATGGTGGATTCCGCTGTTGAATGTGCTCTGCTGTAAAGTGGGGTCTCTTGGTTGGCTATGAGTTATGTGGAATTCTCTCCTGAGGGTCTGATAGAGTGAAAACCTTTCTACTGTATTACTGGCTGATGCTCTGTGGACAGAGAAGACAAACCTGTATGTACCTGAGAGTATTACTGACAATTGCCTGGTTGGTTCCCTATGGAAAGAAAGGGGTTGCATTGGTGAGGGGACCTGGGATCAAACTCATGTCTTCAGGCTTGGCAGCAAGAACTTTCCCAGCTGAGGCATCTTGTTGGGTCACAACAGCAGATCTTTAAGATGCACTGATCTTTACTATTCTCTCAGGAATTTAATACTGCTTTTTTCTTGAACAAAGGGTGAGCAAGGCAGTTTCAGAAACTTCTACCTTTTCTTTCTCTTTGTAGTTTGTGATCAGTTTTTAGGCTAAAGAACTGGTTGGGCTTTTGTCAATTACCAAGTGTGTTTATTTAGGTATACATTTGAAGACTGGGAAATGACCAGTGCATACAGGAGACCCATAATAGCTGGAATGAATGAATTTATTTACTTACTACCTAAATTATTTATAATAATAATAATACATTTATTTATACCTTATTAGTATTTCTTACCTAGTCCCAGGTATCATCCTCTAACAGGCAATGACAGTGCTCATTCTGCAGGTCTTAGTGTCATTTCACCCCATCCCACCATCCTTAGACTGTTTTAACCCATGTTTACCCAAGCAAGCAGCTAAAGCTCATGTTGCATTGGACTAAGGAAATCATTATTTCATGTGTTTGTTTTGGGGTCTTTCTTCCCAGAAACTTGTACTTCAGTGAGTGTGTTTTGAATCTCAATATGGGACAAGGGGTTGTGTCTCTTGGCAGGATACCCTTAGTCTCCCGATCCTTCATTTTGTATTGGTTGTACAGGATCTTGCTGGATTTTAATATACTTTACTCCAAAGGATGTGTGCTTTATTAATCACATTTGTAGCTCTGTGTCTCTCTAACTTGCCACTAATTGTGAAGAGTACCTCACTTACCTGTGATGGAGAAGCAGGCAAAGCTGGCTGATAAAATTTGGGGATTGTATCATTTCATTGCTATCAGTGACCATAATTTTGTAACATTGTTCTTTGTTATCAGTTGAGGCTCTGGATATTTGCCACCAGTGAACTCCTCTGTGATACTGACCCACTTTTATGGACATGACTATCCTTTGGGCAAATGGAGAGATGCATGAGTCTTCTCACAGTTATGTGACTTACTATTTACATAATCTATCATTTCTCTAAGCCTTATGATTCCTTCTACAGTTGGCCATGGGGGTTCCAACAAATCTACTTAGGGCATCACATCTCTCTCTTTCTTAAGCATATTTATCAGTTCTTTGGGAATTTCATATTATGAACCCCAATCCCATCACCTACCAGTCCCTACATATCTGCCCCTCACCCCTGCAGCATGCCCCCCAAATCAATTTAAAAATTAAACAAAATCCTACCTTCTTCTTACATCTTTCCAACACCTCCTAATTCATCCCAGTGGCACTGGGAACTGTGAGGTGTCACTCAGTATACCCTTCTGTTCAATCAAGCCCTACCACAAAATGTTCATTGCAATGTGCGTTGGTCTGGTTCAAAGTCTTGGGTACACCATCAATACTTGACTCTCACCAAAACTCTCAAATATCCAGTTATTGCTCTGAGTCATGGAGATCCTGCAGTTCTCTTTCCACCAGCCCAGTCCCTTCACACACTCCAGCAGGTCACACATGGGATAGACGTTAGGGTGGACCAACCTCAGGCTCAGGCCCTAACCTTAACCCTAACCCTGATCAATCTGGGCCACTGGGACTGGCTCCTCAGGAAAGGGGCAGAGCCAACTCTCCTATGCTCATGGTAAGGGTTGAGGCCATCTCTCCCAAGTGTGGAAGCCTACTTTTTGGTGGGGGGAGGGCAGGGTGAGCTCTCCTGCTGTAGTGTCCAGCAAGGAGAAGGGCCAGCAATCCCAGGGTCAGTGAAAGGTAGGGCTGGCTCAGCACGGCCCTTGGATTTCAACATGCATAGTTCCTATTACCCCCTGTAGTAACCATGGACATCATCACAGACCCCAGCTCCAGCAGGAAGACCAATCCAGACATCCCCTCAGCAGCAGCTCAGGCCTAGATGGCACCATGGTCCTTGTGGCAGCACAGACCATTCAGATCAGTATGGCCCTGATGGCAGCATGGTCCTTGGATACCAACATGGTTTCAGGTGGCTGTGCAGACTCTGGGCATCTGCTCAGCTCCCAGTGACAATAGGGGCCATGAACATCAACTCAGACCCTGGCTGCTGCTGGGCCATGAGCTCAGACATTTTTTTTTTCAAAACTTTATTATTTATTTACTTATTTGCCTTGCTGTTTGCCTGGAACTGGAACTACAGACAGTTGTTAGCTGCCATGTGGGTGCTGCGAATCGAACCCGGGTCCTCTGGAAGAGCAGACGGTGCTCTTAACCGCTGAGCCATCTCTCCAGCCCCTCAGACATTTATTTAAAGGAAGAAAGCATAGGCTTAATGGTTCTCTGCTTCTCAAAAAGCAAATGTTTCCTGCCTAAGAAAATGTTTCCTCAGAAACTGATGTAGCTGTGGTCCTGGAACCATGCTTCATTCTGCACTGGTGGCAGAGTTTGGCTGAATCATCTATGTGAACTTTGAAAAAAATATACTTATTTGTGTGTGTGTGTGTGTGTGTGTGTGTGTGTGTGTGTGTGTGTGTGTGTGTGAGAGAGAGAGAGAGAGAGAGAGAGAGAGAGAGAGAGAGTATATGAGCATGGGGATGGGGATCAGGATCATGAGTAGGAGATTCATAGAGAAGGCTGACTGGAGCTATTGGGAGCTCACTGACTCTGAAATAATCGCAGAGGAAACTTCATGGAAAGAAATGAAACCCTCCAAAGGTAGACAACAGTCAAATTGTGTGGGTACTTTGTGGAGACTCTTGCAGTAGATCAGAGTATATTTCTGGTGTATGAACTGACATCTTGGAGCTCATTCCCTATAGAGGAACACCTAACTAAGTCTTGATACTGGGGTAGGGACTTACCTCAACTAGATATGCTAGACAGAACTGACTTACCTTGGGATTCCTTGCCCTCCTTGGGGAAAGAACAGGGATATGGGGTGGGGGTGGGGGGCTGAGAGAGGCCTGGGAGGAGGGAAGGGAGGTTCACAAGATCATTCTTTCTCTCTTGTATGACTTTGGCACCATTGACAAACAAAAGAGTTGAGTCTAAAGGTGTGATTCCTTCCAGACTCTGCTGATCTCTATCTATATATTATATATATATATATATATATTAATCACAGGGCTAAACCATCTTGATTACTTTCTATCTTTGTACTCACTTCAAATCAAGAGGTATAAATCTGTTCACTTTATTTTACAGCTATCTGTCTTGACATGTTTTCAAATGTTAGTGATAAGAACTCTTAACATTAGTTCAACTATTATTAGCAAAAATTTAAAGAGTACAACATGGTAGAATTCTAGAACATTAGGATTAACTGAAATGTCTTACTTACTTTTCAAAAATTTAAATTTTGAAAAAATGTTTATTTGTTTTATGTATATGGATACATATACATATACTATCTGCATGTACACCTTTATGCCAGAAGAAGGCATCAGATCCTACTATAGATGGTTGTGAGCCACCATGTGGTTTCTGGGAATTGAACTCAGGACCTCTGGAAGAGCTGCCAGTGCTCTGAACTACTGAACCATCTTTCCAGTCTCTCACTTACTTTTAATAGGTGGTTTATGACCATCAGTTTTTCAGTGTAGAGTCAAGTTTCTTCATGGAGCTGCACGCAGACTTTGGTGTCTTTCACTCTAGAACATTAGTCATCTGCATCAACTGCCATCTAGTTCTACTTTTCTTTGCATTTGTGTTTCCTTTAAGTTCTAAAGTATCTGATTATTTCTTTCTACTGGTTTACCATCCTGGTGTGATACTGTGAAAGCGACAATTGTATTTTCCACTTTGGTCCAGGTTACTTACCTACTTACCTATCCAGTTTCACATGTATTTTTGACTTCTGGCCTTTGCTTGGTGAATATGGTGCTTTGGGATTAGAATTTACTATTAGCGGGATCTTCCTGGTGTAAAATCTTGGAAAAGAAGTGGAGGATGGAAATCAGGTAGGGGGCAGAATCCAGTTGTGATGTAGACTCAGCCCAGCACCCTCAGCTGACTTTATTAGTAGTCCCAAGGCTGTAAATGTGGGCTTGGTTTGGGCTAATGTTTCCAGTCCTTTCTGTGAGATCAGTTATTGGATGTTGTTTGCTGTAGAAGGGCATGACATTGAGTCAAGAGTTCTCTGTAGTCGAGATTGAAGATTTCTGAAGGTGGTGACAGCAAATGCTATCTACACCAGCCAGAGTGGTGGCCATAATGTCTTCTTGGCTACCTTCTCAGTGTTACAGAGTCATAACTGTCAAAGCTGTCTAGGAGTTCTGACTCCTCTAAGGGAATGTACCCTTTCACATGTTGCCTCAACTCACCAGTGGATTCCTTAGGCCTCAGTCTTGGCAGCTCTGACTGAACTCTGCCACTGTCATATGAAATTAATATTTTTGACAAACCTGAGATGGCTTAAATTTCACATAGTAAGTTCCAGGATTGGCTGAGGCAAAGCATTCCTGGTGGGGAGTCTTTGCTAATTCACCAAGTTCACTAAGTTTCATTCTTTCAGTTTCTTATAAATCTTAAGGGACACTGAACTAGCCAGTTTTCTTTATTTCAAGGGCGGAGACTGAACTTGGCGTCTTGCTGACTCTTTTTGCTGCCTGAATATGTCAGTTTTGATCTAAAAATAGTCTGAACCTCACTAGGGTTGATTAGGCTTCAACATGGCAGAAACTCCAAGGAGGTTGTTGAGGAGAAGGAGGAGTGTTTCATTTAATGGATGGCTCTGTCTGAATTCTGAACCCAAGACATTTGTTTTAGGAAGGTGAGGAAGATTTGGAAGAGGTCATTAATTAATCATTAAGAGAGCAAGGAAATGTCGCGAAGCTCTTGTCATAGGTTCATTTCCCATGATATGTGATAAAATAGCTTGACAAATGCAACTTACGGAGAAAGAATTTATTTGGCTCACAATTCTAGGTTATAGTTTATTGCTTTGGAGAAGCCAAAGCAGTAGGAGCTAGAAGAAGCTAGTCACATTGACAGTCAAGAGAGAAGATGAGTATAAATTGTGTTCTGCTCTTCCTGTCCTACAGCCCAGGGAATGGTATGGAAGTTCTTTCCAGCTCAAGAAACGGAATCAAGATAATCCTCCACAGACATGCCCACAGAAGGGCTGTCTAGGTCAGGCTTTTCTTCCCAGGCAATTCTAGAGTCTGTCTTTGGCAATGAAAACAACCACCACACGTGTAAAGGGAAAGAAGAGCTGGAGATGGATGGAAGTAAAGCTTAGATTGTGGCCAGTGCTCAGGCTCTGACTAGGCTGTTTATAGGCATAAATGTCTTGGTCTCCTTTGGTTTTTACTGTTTGTGTCTTTAAAATGGCTTTGGGTTAGAGAAATGGCTTAGTGGTTAAGGATAGATGTACTTGCTAGCCAGAGTGAAGGCAAGCAAGCAAAATCAAAACCTTCCCTTTTCCTTGTTCTTTCGTGTGGGCTGCCCCCACAATGTGTGCCCAGATTTAGAGTGGGCCTTCCCTTCTCAAATGATCTAATACAGAAACAAACTCTCACAGGTTTGCTGAGTGGCTTAGATTTATAGTTGTTTCTAGGTGTAGGCAAGTTGACAACCAAGGTTGGCTGTCATAGTTGGGAAATCAAATGGACAGACTCTGTGGTGAAACAGATAACTAACTACTTGGTTTACTTGTTTCTTTCTTTGTGATGTAATTGGAAAGACTGGAGAGGAAGAATGAAGGCAGATACTGTCCAAAGGGATTCGACTGGTTCTCAGTTTTCAAAATGAGAGCCAGTGCCATGTTTAATTGCCAGTCTTTTAGTGTTGACCACCTCCCACAGGCTTAGCTTCACCCTGTTGCTAATATGGTCTCCTGAGGATATTGACTGGACCACCAAGTTCTGCCTCAGGTACATGTTTATAAAGCTCTTTCTGAATAAATAATTTAAGATATTTGTATACTGAATGGTCAGCTTTGTGTAAGGTATGGGTTGTGTTAAATGATGACTTCTATAAAATGACAATTTATTAAGTATATTTTGAACTATTGAGTGCCTTTTAAGTGATGATATTAGGTACCATGCTATAATTATGATTTCAATATGGCTCAGTTATTATTTAAATGGCTAATACAATAAAATATTCAACAAATCATCATTAAATTGTCTTAAAGATGAATTCTTATTTTGATATTTTCCAGAGACACAGGGGAGACATGGATATGTACTGCAAAGTTAGTCATAGTCCTGAAAACTATTTTAAAAATTTCCTTTCTGGTTTCGAAATTTATCAGTGTTAAACGACTTTCTTTAATTAGTCAGAACCATTTTAAAGATAGTTGGGCCACCAAATTGATTAATGACTTGTTAGCATTGTGAAAGCTGGAGACAAAACAGAAAGTTCTAGATCCTCAGAATATTGTGTTATCATGCCTTGGTGATCGAATAAATGCCAAGTCACCATGGTGAGATTATTTTCAGACTTCAAAATTGAAAACTAGTTAAGTCTTTGCCTTTCTTGTTTCTTCAGAACACTGCCTAGTTAGCTATCCAATAAGAGCTCAGTTGATTCCTAGGTCTCCTACGGTAGAATGCTCCACACTCAACTATCCCTTCTGATGTGCTTGTGTGTTGCAAGTTTCCTATGATTTTTCTTCTTGCTGGGAAGTCCAGACTGGCCTTAACCTTGTCTTCTTCCATCTCCTGAGTGTTGGGATGTTGGAATATGAGCCACCATGCCTAGTTAATTGTTGCAAGCTCTTGGTGCCAAGATGATCCATGTCTATGAAGAATGTCTGAAAGCCAACCCTATTCTGTCTTTGTTCCTTTTTTTTTTTTTTAAATCAACAAGTATTACAGTCTATGTGATGAAAGAAAGGCACTTGACTGTTTTCCAAATATTTGTTAGATGCATCTACATATATTGTCTATTAAATAATTATGTACTGTATGCATATGTATGTGTACTATGTATTTTCAAGTGCCAGTGGAGGCCAGAAGAGGATGTCAGATCCATGTGTGTGCTGGGAACCAAACCCAGGTCTTCTTCAAAAGTAGTGATTGTTCTTAACTACTCTCTAATTCCTAGAATCTTATAAAGGTTGTAAGCAAGCTTACAGTTTTGGAGAAGGCTGCATTCATGTCTGTTCTCAGTTGCAATTCTTGGGTTGGATGTGCCTATACCAGTGGAATGTTAGTATGTACTCTGGGCTTGGAATTCCCACCAACCTCTCTGAACCATCCCAAGTATTCATGATTGGGTTCAAGAAAAGGTCAGAGGACAATGTATTGGAGACAGTCCTTGATTTCCACTTTGATGTAGATTCTGAAGCTCAAACTCAGATCATCAGACTCGCATGGTAAATGCTTTTTCTGCAGAGCTATCTCATTGGTCCTCTCTTCAGTGCTTTCTTTGTGCTGTATTTCCACTGCCTGTAAAGTAGGAGCACAGTTCTGGTGAATTGAACTAACACATAGAAACCTAACCCTAAAGATGACCTGTTTTCCTGACTGTAGCAGCTCCATTTGCCAGGGCACACTGACCAAATACAACAACTCTGTGCACTCTAGGGGTCATGAACCCATCTACAGAGAATTTGTATTCTCAGAGTGTGAGGTCACTGAGAGTCAAGTTCATATACAACATTGGAGGCAACACAGGACAGCTTGCTGAGTTTTGTAAGGTCTCAATTGTATGTACAGTAGGGGAAATGCATTTTATGTTGAAGCAAGTGATTGATTACCTAGAGTTGCTTGGTTATTAAAGCATGGCCTTCTGTCTGATTTAAGTGGGTGATGCAAATGAAAAACGTAGCTAAAAATATCAATAGTGCTCTGAAACAGCTAGTCTTAAGAAATTATCTTAAGCAGCTGGAAGTGCACTTTGCCAGGAGATGTATTTGCCAGTATTTGAACAGGGTGGATCAGCATTTTTACATAGGATAAAAGCACCATTTAAGCCACAGAGAAGAACGTTTCTTTAAAAAAACAGTTTTAATTTTAATTATGTGTATATGCATATTCCTGTGTGTGGGGTCTGTGTACATGAGTTTAAGTGCACAGTCAGCTCCCCTGAAGCTGGAGTGACAGGTGGTTAGGAGCTGCCCAACTTGGGTGCTGGGAACTAAACTCGGCCCCGAGGAAGGGCAGTATGTGCTCTTAACCATCAGCCACCTCTCCAACCAAAACATCTGTGACACATTTCCCTTATTTCTTCTTCCTCCCCAGCCTTTCAGTCACACACTTAGATGTCTACAGTACAGACTATTCAATAGTTTAAGGATCAGGGAGAAATATAAGCAAACGGTACCATATGTAGATAAGCCTAGTCTCTGAGCTTTGGATTCCTAAATTTGAGATTCAGTTTCAGTATTATGCACTGTGTGACTTTGAGGAAGTTACTTAACCCCTCTGTTTCATTTACAAAATAACATTCTGAAGCTGTATCTCAGTGTTGTTAGAGGATTAGATCATATCCTAATTGCTTTGCTTATTGCTATAACTAAATACCTGACAAGTAGTCACTTAAGGGAGAAAGGGCTTATTTTGATTTAGTGTTTGGGGGGCTCCAGTTCACCATGATGGGGAAGGCATGGTGGTTGCTGCATGGTAACAGGAATACATGGCAGATGCTTGTTCATATTTCAGCAGACCAGGCACTCCTACCCTCCGGCCCATATCCACACACACACCAAGGAGAAAAAAGAATAAGGGAAAGAGAGACAGAGAGATATGGAAGTGCTGGCTTCTGGTTCTTCCCAGAGTGCCCCTTTCCCTTTATATGTATCTAGGACCTAAGTTCTTAGGGTGTAACTACTTACACTGTAGATATCAGTTAGGCCTTTTTTGGAAACACCTTTAGGGTTGACTCCCTAATACCCTACACATTTCTCCATGCAGCCAAGTTGACAGTGAAAATCAATCACAAATGGCCAAGCATGGTGAAGCACTCATGAAGCAAAGGTAGGGCAATCTTGGAAAGTTTGAGGCCAGCAGAGTCTACATTGTGAGTTCCAAGACAGCCAGAGTTATATAGTAAGATCCTGAATCCAAATTTAGCCTTTGCTTCTAGTTTATTTCATTTTTAGTTTACTTGGTAATATCTCCTTTCATATAGTGCATAAAAAAATGAATTCCAGTCTTGTGCTATGAACCAGGTAGATTCTAAGAGTTCAGTATAGAAATGAGCATGTGGCATCGTCTCACAGGAGCATCCATTTTCATTGCAGCTGACAAGCTACAGTGACTTTTCTGTTTGCAGATAAAAATGCTGAAGTATTAGATTTCAGATTGTACAGCATACATGCAAGCCATCAAAGCCAGCCCCATAAGTGAAGGTCAGATAGCTTGGTAGAGTCTGTAATGATAGTCTGTCTTAAAAACATATAACCAGGAAAAATATGTATGATTTCCTTATAGGGATTTTTCTTCTAATGAAACGAATTAACTTTGACTGCTAATTTATTATCCTCATATAAATTTATTTTAGCATTTTTGTTAAATTACTCAATTTTCTTTCAGATTTTTTTCAATCTGCAACCACAATTTCTGGACTTGATGTTAGAAGAACTCAAGACTTATGAAAGAAAGCAATTCAGGTACGCTTATGGTTTCAGAGGTTTAGAATTCATGACCATCATGGAGCATGGAGGCAGGCAGGCACCTGAGAGCTCACATAATGAGACACAGCCATGAAATAGAAAGAATGAGGGAGGGAGGGAGGGAGGGAGGGAGGGAGGGAGGGAGAGAGAGAGAGAGAGAGAGAGAGAGAGAGAGAGAGAGAGAGAACTAGAAATGGCAGAAGTCTTTTGAAACCTCCAACAAGACCATACCTCCTAATCTTTCCAAAACAGTTCCATCAAGTTGGGACCAAATATTCAGACAGAGGAGCCTATGAGAGTAATTTTCATTCAAATTGCCACTCAAGTTTTCATGCATCCTATGTTGCCCCTGATCTTTTTGTATATCTGCAGATGCATTTGAACTTCTGCCACCCAACCTCTACCTGCTAAGTATTGGACTTATAGATATACATACTGTCCTGGTTTATGTGGTGTGGAGAACTGAACACAGAGCTTCTTCATGCCAGGTTGCACTCTACCAATTGAGCTGCCTTCCAAGCTCCCTGTTTTGGTCTTGATTGTGTTACTAAATGTCAGATCACAATAAAAGGCATTAAGGGTCTTGGGCTTTTCATTTAGATCATCTCAGGTACATTTGGTACTGATACAAGTTTGGCATATTCAGAAAGCATGTCTGAAGCTCATGGGCTAGCTCATTCATAAAATGCTTGCGGGTTTGATACTAGAAGACATGTTAAAAAAATAAGGGACCCAAGTGTGGTGGTACTTACAATACCCAACCCCAAAGAAGTAGAAACAGGTGTATCTGTAGGGCTTGCTGATCAGCCTAGCTCATTTGATGAGCACAAGGCTACTGTAATAGGCTTCTTGCCCAGACTTTCTAGCCTTTCCCCTAGGCCAGACCCACAGACCCACAGAAACACACAGATACTTACATTAATTTTACTCTGATCAGCCTAGGACCTAGGCATATAACTTCCTAATTCCTTCATCTTAACTTAACCCATGATTCTTATTTTGTTCAACCATGAGGCTCTGTACCTTTTCTCAGCAGCATTTCAACTTCTTTCCTATGCTTCTTCTGGCATCTCTGCTCTGTTCTTCCTGTTCTCAGAATTTTCTTAGTCTGATAACCCTGCCCATACTTCCTGCCTGTCTTCAGCCAACCAATCAGCGTTTTTTTTTTTTTTTTTTTTTTTTTTTTTTTTTTTTTTTTTTTTTTTTTTTTTTTTTTTTTTTTTTTTTTTTTTTTTTTTTTTTTTTTTTTTTTTTTTTTTTTTTTTTTTTTTTTTTTTTTTTTTTTTTTTAATTAAACCAGTAGTTGGGACAATTATTTACAGTGTAACAGAACATAGTCCCACTACATTCCCCCTTTTTTCTAAAACAAGAGAAACCCCAAATCTAATATCATTTTTTCCTCCATTATCTATAATGACGTATAACCAATACTGTAAACAAACACAAACATCCATAATCCATTTTTTTTGGGGAATGTGGATGCACTAGTCTACTTTCTGCTGAATGGAGTGCTGGAAATCCCATGAGGATCCAAAGAAAAATTTAAGATTATGAACAAATCTTTAGTGGAGTATTCTATAAGACTGGGTCATCTCATCCAGTCTCCTTGAAACTGCTTTGGATACAGAGCTCCAAAGAAACTGCAATAGAGGTACTCTGAAATGCTGAATCATCTGGACCATTTGTTTTCATGGAGACTTTTCAGGGGGTCTTTTTTGACCAAACTTTATTTTCTTTAACCAGGAATAAATCCACAGCCTCCCATGTACTGTGGAAAACAAAACAAAACAAAACAAAAAAAAAAACCTCTCTTCTCCAAAGTAGCATATCTTTTGATTTCAATTCTAAAGTCAACTCATTTACAAAATATATAGGTTGGATTAATTCAGGAGCATTTGTAATCAAATGATTTTTAGCAGCTTTTATTATTTCATTTTCAGTCAAAAACTTAAAGATAAGACAATAATATACAATATCCAGACACTTTGTAATTTCCATCTTTATGTGGCTTATTACTTTTTTTACTCTATATCTTTTTAAAGGACTTTTTCTATCCTTTCTCTTTTCTCTCTCAAGCCTATGTAAATATATTTTTTAACACTCTCTAAACCATTTAGAGTTATTTTTTAAAAAATCTGTCTTTACTGTATATCTCTTATTTCTTATCTTTTTCTGTTTCTGACCACACCGTTAATCTGTTAAGGTTTGGCTAAGGATTAAAGGCTTCACTAGGGTGGCTGACTCCACCCAGCTCCCTTTATTTTATTTTGTTTCCCACCACACCCTTAATCTGCCAAGGTGTGTCTAAGGATTAAAGACTTGACTGGAATGACTGGCTGGCTCCACCCAGCTCCTAGTCTAGCTTCTTAGAATTTAGCTTTTTAGTCTAGGTACTAGTAGAATCCACAATTACCACTCTGGGGAATTTTAGGGTCCATATAATCACCAAGTAAAGCACTGTCATCTGCTACTCATGAACTCCATTTAAGTATTTGGCTGCAGGGCCTCTTAAAAGAGAGACTCACAAGTGTTTTGCCACCAACACTGAGTCAGGAATTTGCTCTTTAAAACGCTGCACTTCTGCTTGCCTCTAGCAAACAGGGCTGACCCAAGAAAATGCTGCTTACTAAGTAGCCTTCTTTGACTCTGTTCCCTTTTACCTTTGAGAACAAAAACCTTAAATCCACCATATGCAGCTTGTTTTTTATTCCACGAGTTCTGTGATACTTTAAAATGGCCTTGGTACAGCTTAAACAGTCATTTTGTAATTCAAGAACATATTCCACTTAGTCTCTTTTCCATGGTTCCATCAAAGACCCAACTCAGAAGCTGCTTTTGGCTCCAATTCTGTGCTCTAGAACTCTTTTTAATCTTTCTTAAGCTTTATGTGGGTCTATATCTCCATATTGGGCTTCCATTTGTTGTGATAGGTTTCTTGCCTGGACTTTCTGGCCTTTCCCTGTTTGCCCGGCTCCACAGAGCTGCAGTCCCACAGAAACACATGGAAGCTTCTATTAATTTTACACTGATCAATCTAGGGTCCAGGCATGTAACTTCATCTTAACTTAACCCATGATTCTTATCTTGTTCAGCCATTCAACTTGGTGCCTTTTCTCAGCAGCATTTCAACTTCTTTCATATGCTTCTTCTGGCATCTCTGCTCTTTTCCTTTTCTTAGAGTTTTCTTAATGGGGTACCCTGCCCATATTCCTGATTCAGTGAATCAGTTTTTTTTTAAATTTATTTTTTAATTAAACCAGTAGGTAGGACAATTATTTACAATGTAACAAAACATAGTCCCACTACACCAGGCCAAAGAGAAACATTGTATATATAAAAAAGTGGGTAGTACCTGTAAGTAGAATTTTCTGTCCAATAGCCAGTTCCCAAATAACTACACAGAGACCTATTAGTAATTATAAATGATCAGCCGATAGTTTAGGCTTATTACTACTTGTTCTTACAACTTAAATGAACCCATATTTTTAAATCTACACTTTACTATGTAGCTTGGTACCTTTCCTCAGCACAGTATGCTCATCTTGCTTCTTCCCATGTCTCCTGGTGACTCAGCCCTTCTTCTTTCTAGTGTTATCTCCCTGTTTACAAGTCCCACCTAGCCTATTTTTGTCTAGCTATTGGACATTTAGCTCTTTATTAAACCAATGAGAGCAACACGTATTCACAGCGTACAAAAAGATTCTTTCACAACAGGTATCTGAGGGTGTGGTCTATCTTTTACGTGAGTACACACTGTGATGGCTATTCATGGTTGTCAACTTGACTGCATCTGGATCAATACCCCCAAATGGAGGGCACACCTGTAAGGGATTTTTGCTTAATTTGAAATAAGAAGACCCATTTCTAATCTGGATCTCTGAGGTAGGAATACATACTTTTATTATACTCATATCATTTGAGCTTGGAAAAGACACATTTTTAATCTAGATCTTAAATCCATATTTAATCTGAGCCACACCTTCTGATAGAAGCCTATATAAAGGCATGAAAGAAGGAAACTTTTGCTCTTTGCCTGCTTTCATTCACCTTGCTAGCAAGTCCTTTTCTTCACTGGAATTAGAACCTACTTCTTTGGGATTCCAGCGTATACTGAAGATGAGTTGAGACATCTAGCCATGTGGACTGAGCAACTATCTTGCACTCTGACCAGAGTGTTTTTCTGGTGCATAAACTGGCTTCTTGGAGCCCTTATTCCCTGAGTAAGGAATACCTTACTCAGCCTTGATACTGGAAGGTGGGACTTAGACCTAGCTCAACTGGATATGCCAGACTGAACTGACTCACCTTGGGAGTACTTGCCCTCCCTGGGGAATAGATGGCAGGATTGGATGGGGGGATGCTGAGCGAGGATTGGGAGGAGGGGAAGTGGGGAGCAGTGCTAGAGTGGTGGATATAAAATTTTTTTTAATTAAAAAAAGAAACAACAAGGACCCATTGAGATGGCACTGCGGGTAAAAGCACTTGCTGTGTACATCTGACAACTTGAGCTTAGAGTCCTGAACCCATGTTAAAAGGAGAGATTGGCTCTGGAAGTTAGTTCTCTGACCCTCACATGTGTATTATGGCATGTATGTAGATTCACAATTCATATTTACACTGCAAATACATCAAATACTAAAAAGAAATAGGATTGTCTATCTATATAAAAGCATTCCAGTTGTCTTCTGTATTTCCTTAGACCATGCTAAGTAGTTATCTAACCTTCTGCCAGTGAAGTGAGTTGTCCCGGAATCACCTCAGATATAGTTGACTAAGGCTGTAGTCTGGCCTTGCACTGATGGCTGGAGTCTGCATGGAGCAGAGAATATGATTTAATCTGGAGTTGGACTTTTCATCCAAACTCTTCATTTCCAACTGACCCCTGTTGGTGGAGTGGCCACACAGGTTGCTACAGGTAAACTAAGAAAATTTGATAACTGGACTGTTTGCCATATAATCACTCCTAGTATGCCAGCATTGTTTTGTGTGTGTGTGTGTGTGTGTGTGTGTGTGTGTGTGTGTGTGTGCGCGCGCACGTGCAAAAAGACTAGGTGTTGATGCCAACTGAGTGTCTTTCTTAATTTCTTAATTTCTGTCCACTTCATTTTTGGGGACAGGCTCTCCCACTGAACTTAGAGTTCACTGAACTAGACTGGTCAATGAGCTCCAGGCACCTGCCCATCTCTGCCTCCCTAGTGCTGGGACACAGGTACACTCTGACACCACGATTTTCATATGTGCTGGACATTTGAACTTAGATCATCATGCTTGTACAACAAGCCTTTTACACCCTGAGCCATCTCCACTGTTCTTGGCTTCTTAAGGAGCACTTAAAGTAAGTTTGGCTTTTGGCTCCTTCACTAGTATAAGTGTGAAAAGGAAGTATGTTTCTAACTTCAAAGAAATGCTTTATGTGTTTTCAACATTTAGAAAAGAGAAAAATCAAGTGACTGAAAGCCTCTAAGTCTTCCTCAAAGCACGGTGTACACTTAAAATTTGGAAGTTACTAGAGTAACTTCAAAAAAAATTTTCATGAGGTTATGAGGATGCTATTGGAGCATAAGGCCAGCAGATGGCGATCTTACCTTTGAGCTCACAGAAAAGAACCGGCCCATGATGAGTTCTGGCATAGCTGGGTTCAGAAATTGTTGAGGACTGCATTTCCCTATTTCTATTCAGATACACTTTTCTAACAAAGAGTCAGGGTTATTTTTACTGTTAGAAAGTGGATAAATGGACAAAACCATTCTATAGATAGTTCCTTCAATGATATGTTGCTCTTTCAGCAAATGTGAATTCTAAATTGTCTCAGTCTTTTCTTCCTCATTTATGAACTCAGAATTTTAATCTGATAAGTGCAGCTGGGTGTACAATAGAACTGGAACAATGTCTCTTTCTTCCTTTGTCCCTGGGCCTTCAAGGCATCTCAGAATCAAAATCAAGATGCTCCAAGGAACTGTAGTGATCATCCAGTTGAACTCAAGGAAGGTCCAAAGGCACTAAACACCAGTTCTACTCTGATGTCTAACATGTTGTCACTGAAGAGGTCATTGTGCTTGTACAAGGAGCATTTTTTTTTGTTTTTGTTTTTTAAAACTGATTATTTTTATAGTACAAATCCAGGTTATAGTGATGATCAAGAAATCTGAGAGCAGAAACATGCCAGAGAATAGGTTGTTGGAAACGTGAGTTGAAGACCAGAGTTTTATTTCTTGTGATGAGCACTGCTGCACTGCTAATAGAAATAGAAGTCATTGCTTCTCTTTCTTCCTGGTACTTACTGGTTGTCCCCAACATCAAGACTGAGTCAGGTGTTCCTCTGGAGGGAGTGGGATCCAAGGTGCCAGTCCAAGGTATTTCTGATCCCAAGCTGTTCAGTGGTTGTGGTTTGCCGCTTGAAAATACTTTGCTTTTTGCTTTTTTGTTTAGAGTCCACTAATGAGTGAGTACATCCTCTGCTTATCTTTCTGGGTTTGTGATACCTCTCACTTTGGAGGATATTCTCCAAATCCATCCATTTGCCTGAGAATTTTAGGATCTCATTTTTCTTACTGCTGAGTAGTACTCCATTGTGTATATGTACCACAGTTTGTTAATCCATTCTTCAGTTGAGGGACATGTAGGTTGTTTCCAGGTTCTTGCTATTACAAATAATGCTGTTATGAACATAGCTGAGCTAATGCCTTTGGATTGCAAATGTGCGTCTTCAGGGTATATGCCCAGAAGTGATATTACTGGATCCTTGAAGAGATTGATTCCCAGTTTTCTGAGAAACTGCCATACTGCATTCCACAGTGACTGAACAAGTTGACACTCCCACCAACAATGGAGGAGTGTTCCCCTTGCTCTCCAGCATAGGCTATCATCTGTGTCTTTTATCTTAGCCAATCTGACAGGTGTAAGGTGGTATCTCAAAGTTGTTTTGATATGCATTTCTCTGATGCTAAAGTTGTTGAGCACTTTTTCAAGTGCCTTTCAGCCATTCATAATTCTTTTGCCGAGAATTCCTTTTTTAGTTCTGAACCCCATTTTTTGATTGGGTTATTCAAGGTTTTGGACTCTATAGTTTCTTGAGTTCTCTATATATTTTAGAGATCAGTCCTCTATCACTTGTAGGGTTGGTGAAAATCTTTCCCATTCTGTAGGCTGTTGTTTTATCTTATTGACTGTGTCCTTGGCTTTTTGGAAGCTTCTCAGTTTCAGGAAGTCCCACTTATTGATTGCTGTTCTTAGTGTCTGTGCCACTGGTATTATATTTAGGAAGTGATCACCTGTGTCAATGCATTGGAGGGTATTTCCCACTTTCTTTTCTATCAAGTTCAGAGTGGCTGGGTTTATATTGAGGTCTTTGATTCACTTGGATTTGAGTTTTGTGCAGGATGACAAGCTTGGATCTATTTGCATTTTTCAACACACTACCATCTAGCTATGCCAATACATTT
Organism: Sigmodon hispidus; assembly: GCA_004025045.1. Taxonomy (NCBI): domain Eukaryota; kingdom Metazoa; phylum Chordata; class Mammalia; order Rodentia; family Cricetidae; genus Sigmodon; species Sigmodon hispidus. The sequence goes on from PVIH01002069.1 coordinate 68,591, forward strand.
GTTAAAGATACTATCTTTTTTCCATTGAATATTTGGGGCTTCTTTGTCAAAGATCAGGTGTTCATAGGTTTTTGGGTTAATGTCTGGATCCTCAATTCTACTCCATTGATCCACAAGTCTGTTTTTATGTCAGTACCAGGCTGTTTTTTATTACTATAGCTCTATAGCATAACTTGAAGTCAGGGATGGTGATTCCTCCTGAGTTTTTTTTGTTGAGCAAAATTGTTTTGGCAATCCTGGCTTTCCTGTTATTCCAAATGAAGTTTAGTATTGTTCTTTCAAGGGCCATAAAATATTATGTTGGGATTTTGATGGGAAGTGCATTGAATCTGTAGATTGCTTTTGGTAGAATTGTCATTTTTACTATGTTGATCCTTCCTATCCAGGAACATGGGAGCTCTTTCCATTTTCTGATATCTTCTTCAATTTCTTTCTTCAGTGATTTAAAATTTGTAAAAGGAGCACTTTACACACTGAGCCATCACCACTGTCCTTGGCTTCTCAAGGCGCCTTTAGAGAAAGGAAGTTTGAAAAGCAGGTAACACACCCTACCCTCTTTAGCATGAAGCTGATACAGCTTTCTTAGCCTCAGGACCTCCTTGCAGGGGGGCTGGAAGCAAAGGATGTTTTGACCACTTATTACTAGAAACAATTCCAGCACCAGGTTTTGTCTGTTTGAGGTTTATTTTATGTTTTATGTACAAAGGAGATAATAACTATAGCAATGCCTTACAGTGCCCAAATCAGGCAAAAAGGTGTAACATGGAAGATATTTCTCTTAGAAATTGGTCATTTAAAGAGGAGTGCATAATCTTTAATTTGATTTAATCTAATCGAAGCAGGTATACTAAACATTGCAGGTGTAAGATGGCAAGATGCTGAGCTAGCTAACAAGAACTGACTTTCTGTGCCACCAGCTTATTCTCTGAAGGTATTTGTATCAAGGAACAGGAGAAGAATGGGGCGTGTCTGTGTGACTATATCATGGTGCCTACTCAGCCTAAAGCAAGGAGATTATGAGACGCCTTCCCGAGGCAGTCAAAGAATTGCAAGTTCTCTGTATGACAGAAAAAAAAAAGCATCTAGTTTCTTCATTGTTAAGATAAAATGAAATGGATGCATGCATCTGCCTGGTGATCAGAATATAGAAATTCAGAAAATCAGGGTAACTACATGGTCAGAGTAGCAAAACAGAGAAATGGCGATGAACCAGAACTGGATGAGGGACTCCGTCTTGCCTTTTAGCTGGTAAGGCTGAGATACTGAATGCTTAAATGTGTGAGGTCCACGAGAAAAAGGCCAGACATTTACATTCGCTTCCTCCCTAGGGAGCTGCTCCAATTCCCCAGGCTGTGCAGGGACCTAGCCATTGTCATAGAGGCTCTGCTACTTCTTAGGTGCTATGGGAACAGTGAGCAACTGTTTAGGATTGGTGATGATACTGAAGAGGCCACAGAAGACTCAAGTCCACAGGTTGTCACTTCTAGCTGGTAACTGGGAACCCGAGCTCCTGCTGGGTGGAAAATGGGCTGGGTTTAAGTGGGAACTGAGACTGGAGCATGTGTGGAAATCAAGTGTTTTCCCCCACAGGAGTGGACCTCTCCTATATCATCAAATGCTTATTGCTGTTCAATGTTGTATTGCAAACTTGATTTCTTAATGTACTCAGAAACCCCTGGCTTCCTATAAAATAGAATTTTCACTCTTTGCCTACTTACTCCTGCGGGATGCTAGAGAGTGTCCTTGGGTTAATTTATGCTAAGTGATTTGTCGAGTCAATAATACTAATGGGGGCTATTAACATGTCGCCCAGACAATGGACTATTCTTCCATGCCTTTCCAGAAGAGCTTTTCTCAATGTCTCTCTTGGAGTAGGATTTGTGATAAATGATAAATGTAAATTAGCAAACAACCCCTTGAAGCAACTGTGAGGCAGAGGAAAACAGCATCCCTGATTCACTTGGACTCTCTCTTCCCAGTGTGGTGCTGAGTTTGTAGTTGTTGTGCCTGCCCTCTGCTTTGCCCTGCTGGGTTCACATCAAGCCATGGGAGCCCATTGGATGTTGTCCTCCTAGCACTGTCTCTGGGGTGTCATGCTACTGGCTTGAGATGGGACACAGTGGGAGTGTGAATCAAGAAGGAAATACAAATGTTAGTGGTTCATTCATATTTACCAGCATTCAAATGCCTAAGAGCTACATGCAAACTAGATCACTGCATAACTTATTATTAAAAATGACTTCAGAGATTTGGGGGATCTTTTACTTTAGCCTTGCACAGAGAGAGAGAGAGAGAGAGAGAGAGAGAGAGAGAGAGAGAGAGAGAGAGAGAGAGAGAAATGTTTTGAGGGTTCAAGATTAAAATTTATTTCTCATCTTATATATACATTAACAACCAGGGTTACTATCACTTTTGCTAATGAAAATTAATTGCCTGTGTGCCAGTGACAGCATAGTGTTACACCATGCAGCCATTTACTCTCAAAAGAGAACTTGGCACTGAAGAAATGTCTCAATGGTTAGGAGCACTGGCTTCTCTTGCAGAGGATTTGGGTTTGGTGCAGTATATTTGATCATATTGTGAACTCTGAGGTTGTGCAGTTTTTACTGAAAAAACTCGTTTCTAGTTGTGATGTGGCTCAGTCCTAGCATACACCTTTAAGTTAAGTGCTTACAAATTGAATAATGTAAACAGGACTAAATAAAGTCAACTATAGATCAAGAAGCACAACAAGTGACCAGTTGACAGGAAGTGAAGAGAGAATTGTTAAAATAAATGATAGAGAGTAAGAGGGAGTCAAGAAGATGGACAGAGATGCACAGGAAGTAGAAGGGAAGAACATTCAGTTTGATGGTTTTTGTTTGAGATGGCACAGGAGAAAAGAAGTTTTTCTGGGGGGATGTTGGCTAAGGATGAAAATCAGCAGGGTGCTTTCTTTGCCTCTCTGTGCTAGCAGGTTTTCAGTCTAGCCTCTGACTCCCAAGTCTTTATTAGTATAATCAAATGATTGAGATGTTGTTAAAAATGACATGAGTTCTATTCCCAGCACCCACCTGGGAGCTCATAGTGTCTGTAATCTGGTTCCAGTGGATCCAATGCACTTTTGTCGTCTCCAAGGGCACCACATACATTTAATAAGCAGACATACATGTAGGCAAACACTCATACACATAAAATAAAAGCAAATCCTTAAAAAGAAAATAAGAAAAAGAATCTTCGAAGTCCACGTTGGGAGATGATGTATGGAGAAAGAGTGAGGATCAACACTCAAGCCCCATTCTCAGGGTTTTAAGAAAATCTATTGGTACCTTCAAGTTCATTGTCTCCTGCCTGGTTCTGCTGTACATGGATCCCTGAAATCTAAGTTAATTAGGCATTTTGTTTTTTACAGGCAAGGGTCTCACATCCCACGTTGGCTTAGACCTCCTGACATAGCCAAGGCTGGCCTTCAGCTGCCAAGCCTCTTGCTTCCACTTTCTTTTTTTTTTTTTTTAAATATATATTTATTTACTTGTTATGTATACAGCATACAGAAGAGAGTACCAGATCTCATTATAGATGGTTGTGAGCCACCATGTGGTTGCTGGGAACTGAACTCAGAACCTCTGGAAGAACAGTCAGTGCTCTTAACCTCTGAGCCATTTCTCCAGTCCCCTGCTTCCACTTTCTAAATTAAGGATTAAGGAGTGTGCCACCACACCTCCCCATGATCACAGATTTAAAAGGTTATGCTAAATCCTGAGCTGGCAAGTGACTTAAGTGAACTAGGGAATTAATAACCACAGAGTGCTGCTGAAAGTAAGGTTGTTATCTTCTCCCAAGTCATTGGTCCCATTTGCACAAACGCCCTTTGCTTGACTCAGGAACATCACAGCATCATTTGGGGATGTCTATGTTTCCTGGAACCATGGTGGAAGGCAAAGAAGTAGTTTTCTGTACAATGCTACTATATTCAAAGCTGCAAGGAAGTCGTGAGGCTAAGAAAGCTGTATCAGCTTCATGCTAAAGAGGGTAGGGTGTGTTACCTGTTTTTCAAATTTACTTTCTCTAGATGCACCTTGAGAAGCCAAGGACAGTGGTGATGGTGCAGTGTAAAGTGCTCCTTGTACAAGCACAATGACCTCTTCAGTGACCACATGTTAGACATCAGAGTAGAACTGGTGTTTAGTGCCTTTGGACCTTCCTTGAGTTCAACTGGATGATCACTACAGTTCCTTGGAGCATCTTGATTTTGATTCTGAGATGCCTTGAAGGCCCAGGGGCAAAGGAAGAAAGAGACATTGTTCCAGTTCTATTGTACACCCAGCTGCGCTTATCAGATTAAAATTCTGAGTTCATAAACGAGGAAGAAAAGACTGAGCATATGTATTTTAAATTGGGGGTTCTGTTAGCATATCAGATTTTATTGCTAAAAAAAGAAAGAAAACTGAAAAAGATCTCTATGTGGGAAGTTGAGCAAAATGATGGGGATGGCTAGAGATCTTCGTTAGTTAAGGGATGCTGTAGAGTTGCTGTACCAGTTACTTTTCTCATTTGAGTGAAAAAACATCTGATAAAAGGAAAAAAGAGTTTGTTTCCCACTTTGAAGATACAGTCCATAACAGCAGAGAACTTTCACGGCAGCAGGAGCATGCACACATGGTCCTGTTAAGTCTGGTCAGAAAGTACAGAGAGATGAATGCTGCATCAGTCACTTACTCCATTTCTGCCTTGTGCTGGGCAGTTTTATGTCAGCTTGTTACAAGCTAAGGCCATCTGAGAGGAGGGAGCCGATTTGCTATAGGCTAATTTTTCATTTTTGAGTTTTAAAAATAATTTTAATTACAAATAAGAACTGTATGTACAGGTTAATATAATAAAAAGTTTAACTTTGTTGCTTCAAAAACATTGTATAGATGCAATATGATCTCCACCAAAATTTTAATGCATTTTCCCCATTTTTTTATTTTAAAAGTTTTTTCCCATATCTATCACTGCTTCCCCTCCCTTCCTTCCTCCCAGTCCCTCCCAATCCTCCCTCAGCCTCCCCCATACTGAACTCTGTTACTCTGCAAGATCATACATTCTTAACCATGGAGCCATCTCTGTAGGCTCTTCTTTCTCCTTTTTATTCCGTCTGAAACTCCATCCCATGGAATAGTACAGATCACTTTTAGGGTGTGTCTTCACTCCTCAATTTCCCCAGTGTAGAAACTCCCTAGACATGCCCAGAAGTGTGTCTCCTTTGTGATTATATATTCTGTCAAGTTGACAGTAAGTATTCACCATCATATGTTGATGTCCACACTTTAAGGACTGTCAGCTGCTAAGATCTGATGTGGGATGTCCTTCTGAATGCTGTGAATTATCATTGGATAATAAAGGAACTGTTTTGGCCTATGGCAAGGCATCTTAGAAGCAGGCAGGAAATTCAAGTATAGATAAAAGGGAAGAAGGGCAGAGTCAGAGGGAAATACTGCAAGCTGCCATGGAGGGAGCAAGATGTAAAAGTACAGGTAAACCATGAGCCACATCGCTAGACAGAGATTAAGAGAAATGGGTTAAGATGCGAGAGTTAGCTAGCAATAAGCCTGAGCCATAGGCCAAACAGGTTGTAATTAATATAAGCTTCTGTTGTTTCTTTTGGACTTTGGGACTGGTGATCTGGGCCTCAGGGCTAGGCAGAACTAAGCAGCAGCAGGCATGCTCACATCTCAGTGCTAGTCCCGGCTAGAAACATCTTACTACAAAGATCTGGATTCACTAAGACATGCCTTCCAAATTCTCAGGAAGATGGCCATTCTCACTGTTGAAGGATCTAGTCCTGGCTTTGTTCAGATATGTCAGGATCTGATGTGAGCCAAATCTGGATGGCAGTATTGCGCTTCATCACCATAGCAGAAGATGCCACTTTCTATCTGCTTTCTGGACCTTTACTTTTGTACATGCTACCGAATCTCCTCCTCCTGCCCTTTCGGGCAGACACAGCCTGGATGGAAGATCAGAAATCACCATCATGTTTGTGTTTCATGATTTTCTACCTGGAAATCATTAATCCCATTTCTAATCTACTTAGAAGGGGTGTCTGTGTGTTTGAAGGTGACAGACATCAATGGCTGGCTTTCTCTTTAGGCTTGAGCATGTCAGATCTTCAACTTTATGGGTTTAGATAACTTTCTTCAAGTCAGTGTAATCTTATGAGCTCATCTCACTGGCCCAATGTAAGGGAAGAAAAATGCTGTGAAACTAGGGGGTGGCACACATCTGTAATCCCAGAACTCTAGAGGTAGAGACAGGGAGATCAGAAATTCAAAATCATGCTTGACTATCTATGGAGTTGGATGCTAGCCTGGTCCTGTCATTTTTTTTTAAAACCCTATTTCTAACACATAGTATATGTAATTATTTGAATTTTAGATCTGTGACCATTTGTGAATTAAGATATTCAGCTACTGTAGGTCCATGCACTCAAGTTTATTTGTTAAAGTAGTTACCAAACAGTCAATTCTTGAGGCCAAATATATAAACATGAAATAAATAAGTTAAAGCAACAGGGGCTGGAGAGATGGCTCAGCGGTTAAGAGCACTGACTCTCTTCCAGAGGACCAGGGTTCGATTCCCGGCATCCACATGGTGGCTCACAGCTGTCTGTAGTTCTAGTTCCCAGTTCTAGGCAAACGCCAAGGCAAAATAAATATAAATAAATAATAAAAATGTTTAAAACAAAATTCAAAGCAACAAAGAACCAAGAAAAAATAAGCATATCCAACTGTGGATTGCATTTGGCCAACAACAGCTATGAATGAGACCTAACATAAAATCATAAAGATTTTAAAAACATTATGTTTTTTGTGTCTACAATTCTCTTCTCATATAGTTGTGAAGTTCTTTATAAAAGCAGGTTTGTTTTTATTTTTGATTATTTGTCTTTGTGAGTTTGTGCGTAAGTGTCATGTCTGAGAATGCCAGAAGAGGGAGTTGGGGTCTCTGGAGCTGGAGTGGGATCCACGGCTGGGACCTGCCTGATGTGGATGTGTAAATTGGACATAGAAACTTGGCAAGAACAGTATGTGTTTTCTAAACCGCTGAATCCAGCCCTGTATGGTTCTAGAGAATGAATTTCATAAATGACAGAATTGTGTGATGTCAGAAACTGTGACTCAGGGCCTGGAAGGAATTGCTGATGGAGAAAACATAAGCTCACATGGCTTGTGAGCATCAGAGGTCGGGAACAAGTACAGTGGTGTCTCTCTCCTGGGACAGGTATCGCATCATCTAACATGTTATAAGTGAGCAGTGAGCAGACAGTTGCAGAGATCTGAGGAAGGAAAACTTGGAAGAAAAACATTTGGTGCTGAATTTTGACATATGGTTCTGTGGATTAACATCATGGCATATGTTGACAGTGTAGAAGTACATAGATTTATGAACTTGGAAATCATTTAAAATTCTGGGAGGAACAGATGCCATATGTCATAGCTGAGATTTACAAGACAAGCCCTAGGCCATGCTTTCTATCCCTCCATCCCCCATCTCTCCCTTCATATTTCCCTTCATTTCTCCTATCTAGCAAAGGTGTAGTGGCATTATTTAGGGAAACCTTAGTAGCTGCTGAAAATCAAGATCCCTATGGGGCATGGCCTACTTGATTGAGACCTGTGAACACCGAGTTCTTTCCCTGTTTTTTCTGTGTTCTCTAGAACAGATCGACAGCCTGGTGTGGGACATTCTCTCCAACAGGGCCAGAAACCTCATATTACAAGCTACCATGGACAGAATTTATGGAAAGTGTTATTTCAGCTCAGATATCCTCAATACCATCACCTTATATCTTGGTTCACAGGTCCCATTTAGAGACACCTTCACGATCAAGGTGTCTGGCTCCAGGGTTCATTTGGCTGGTGATTGAATCCTAATGAAGATTGTCCTTTTATGCTCAGTTCTGTTTTTTCTTTCCTTAATCAGCACATGTAGAAGTGTGTGACACACACACACACACACACACACACACACACAGAGACTTATTTGTATATGTGTGAACACACATGTCTGTGCATGTACACATGTATAGATGTGAGTATGGAGGCCTGAGGTTGATGTGGGTATCTTCTTTGATTGCTATCTACTTTTTCTATCTTTTGATTTATTCAGGCAGGCTGGCTCACTAAACCTAGCTCTTTCCAATTCCAGATTCCAATTCTAGCTAACCACCCAGTCTTGAAGATCCTGCCTTTGCTTCCTGAACATTCAGATACAGGCAGCTTCCACCCCTGCTCAGCTTTCACATGGGTTCTGCAGATACAAACTCTGGTCCTCATGACTGTGGGAAAGTGCTTTAGCCACTGAGCTGTCTCCCCAGCCCCAAATTTCTTTCTTTTTAAGGATATTTATTATTCATCATACTTTATCATCCCAATGTCTTTAAGCTCTCCCTTTGCAAATGCAACAAGTATATACTGCTATTTGTTGCTGAGACAGAAAACTGACCCAAAACAACTTAATGGAAGAACCTAGTCTGTGGTGAAGGGCATGTAGATATGAGCTTGAGACAGCTGTTCAGGTTGTATCCATGCTCAGGAAGCAGGCAAAGGTGAATCTCTCGGGTCTGAATTCTCTTTCTCATTTTAATTCAGTGTTTTTCCTTACTCTAGGCAATGATGCTGCTCACACATGGGGAGAGACTGTCTTCCAACCTCAGCTGATCATTTCTAGACATGCCCAAAAACTTGTCTCCTGGATTACTCTCGATCCTTTAAGTTGACCATCTATCTTAACCATCACATATGCTATTGAGCTCTTGCCAAATGCAATTTTAAGATGGGAGGTCAGATACTCCTTTTAAAAATACTTAGTTATTAATAAAATTTCTTTTACATACCTTCCACTGTTCCCCCTCCCTCCCTTTCTCTTGCTCCCCCTCCCTCCCCTCCCCACTCCAGCCCCACCTCTCATCTACTTCTCAAAGAAGGTAAGGCCTCACATGAATAGTCAACACAGGCTAACATACCCACTTGAGGCAGGACCCATCCCTTCCTCCCTGTATCAAGGCTGAGCAAGACATGCCACCTAGGGAGTGGGCTCTAAAAAGCAAGTTCATGTATCTGGGATAATTTCTGGTCCTATAGCTAGGATCCCATTAACAGCTTGAAATACAGCTGTCACCCTCATTCAGAGGTCTATTTGGGTCTTGCAGGCTGTCCAGCTGTCAGTCCAGAGTCAGTGAGCTCCCATTAGCTGGGGTCAGCCGTCCCTCTGGTTTTGTCCATTGTGCTCCCGACCCTCCCCTTGCCTCTCTAGTTGCTCCTCCCTCTCCTCACCTGAACTCCAGGAGTTTGGTCAAGTGCTTGGCTGTGGGTGTCTGCATCTGCTTCCATCAGTCATTGGATGCAGGTTCTCTGATGATAATTAGGGTAGTCACCAATCTGACTGTAAGGGAAGGCTAGTTCAGGCACCCTCTCCAGCATTGATAGGAGTCTTAGCTAGGATCTCCTTGTGGGTTCCTATGGATTTCTCTAGTACCTAAACCCATGATATCTCATCTGTCTCCCCCGGCCCAACTCAGGGGGGCAGATATTCTTAACAGATAATCAGTTCAGTGTAGGCAGAGGAACTTCCTGATTGTCTTCATGGTTTCCAGTTAGAATCTGTTGATGAGTTAATTTTGAGACAACTGGAAGAGGTGTGTATAGATGTGGTCAGGAATGAGATAACTTCCTCTTCAGATGTAACCGATGTGCTGCTTTTTGATTGCATTCATGCTTTTCCTAAAGGGACATTATCACATGCAATTCATCAGAGCTGTGTTCTATGTGGCACTGTTACACCCTTGAAACTTCCCAAGTCACCACATTCAGATATCACTGATGACTCACAGAGGCCATTTGATAATTATGGTGACATTACTGCTTCTCTGGTATCTTGTTCTTGATGTACGCAGATATCTCTGCCTTAATCATTTCCCCCGAATCTTCATTTCCCATAAACTTTCTGGATAAGATAGTTTTTCAATCATTAATGCTCAGTATTCTTAAAACATGTAGTATTTATATTGTTTTGAGAATTTCATGTAATATATTTAGTCATATTCAGCCCCTCCTTCCCCCAGCTTCTCCCAGATCCACTTTCACCCTTTCCTAAGTGTATGTCCTCTTTTTTTTAATAACTCACTGAGTCTAGTTAATACTATGCATATATTCATGGGTATGGAGCCATCCATTGTAGTGTGATTGACCTACCAGAAGCTATACCCTTAAATAAAGTCATTCTGCCTCCCCTACAAGTCCTATGTTGACTAGCTTGATCTTGTGAAGGTCTTTTTTTTTTTTTAGATTTATTTATTATGTATACCATGTTCTGTCTGTATACATTCCTGCACATCAGAAGAGGGCACCAGATCTCAGTATCGATGGTTGTGAGCCAGCTGTGGTTGCTGAGAACTGAACTTAGGATCTCTTGAAGAGCTGCCAGTGCTCTTAACCTCTGAGCCATCTTTTCAGCCCCCTTGTGTAGGTCTTGTGCAGGCAACCACACACTTAGGTTCTCATGCATATATAACAAGAACTCTTATCCACAGAGCCATTTCTCCACTCCTGTCACAGAAAATTTTATGACAGTCTTTATCTGAGACTGGCACAAAATATTTTATTATTTTTTTAAATGTTCACTTGCATTATGTCTGTATACTACATATGTGCCTGGTGCCTGTGGACACCAGAAAAGTGTATCAGATCCCCTGGAGCTGGAGTTACATATGGTCATGAACCACCATGGGTGCTAGGAATTGAACCCAGTTCTTCCAAAGACCAGCAAGTGATCTTAACTGCTGAGCCACCTCTCCTATGCTGCAAAAGGGATTTGTCTTGTTAGTGTTTTACTCTGTTGTTGTCTCTCTTTTTTATTTCATTGGTGGTAATCCTCCTTTAAGTGGCCAGTAAATATAGTTCTCTTGACTGTTGAATGGTGTGCAGATACATGAGTAGAGCATTCAGCTTATGCATTGTGGCCCTGTGTTCATTGCTGTATAAACCTGGTAGCTATTTTCAAAGCAACCCTACCACCAGCTCTAGGAATATATCCTAATTTCTCTGAGGTGGCAGTTTTCCATTTGGAGAGCCTTGGAAAAAATTAATATGCCCCAACTCTATACAGATTTAATGGAATTCTGAGAATCTTCAGGATTGTGATAAATGGATATTAAAAATAAAATACTCTGGGCTAGGGAGAGAACTCAGTTGGTCAAATGCTTGCTATGTAAGCATAAGAACTTGGCTTAGATCCCAAGAACCTATGTTTCAAAAAATATCTAGGATAGTGGGATCCCCGAATCCTAGTGAAGAGGAGTGGAAGACAGACACATCACTGGTGATCCATAGGCTTGCCACCCTAGCCTACTTGTGAGAGCTCCACCTAACCTCTCCCCACAAAACAACAAATAAAACCCTAGGTGGAAGACACACCTGTGTGCATCCACATGGACTCCTGCACATATACACAGAGTACCACTAAGGCATTTATAAAGCAGTGCTTTACTGTGCTAAGGCATGCACCTTGGTGGCTGGGACCAGTCTACCCTCAGTAAGTGTGCCCTTCCACACTGAAGAGCAAAGGGAGCAGGAACTGTGTGCATTAGTTGTTGGCTGTCAGGTCATAGTTTTATGATGGAGTTGATCAGTGATCCCTGATAGCATCCTTGAGCCCTGAGACCTTTCCCACCCCCAGCTTCCTGTTCTGTGGAAAATTAAACCCCTGATCATAGGAAAGAAGCTATTGACCCATGGGAGAAGCTAAAATTTTAGTTTTATAGTTTAGTGTTTTTACTGCACTCCAAAAAATATTTCTCAAGAAATTAGGAGGGTGGGGCCTGGAATGATGGCCCGAGATTAAGAGCACTGACTACTCATAGAGAGGACCCAGGCTCAGTTCCCTGCACCTCCGTGGCCACTCACAATTGTTCGTAATTCCAGTTCCAGGGAGTTCAGTACCATCTTCTAGCCTCTTCAGGCAGCAGGCAAAACACCAGTACTCATAAAATAAAAATAAAATTGTGGGAGGTGGAGCCATAACTCAGTGTTTAAAAGTGCTTGGTGTTCTTCCAGAGGACCTGAGTTGAGTTTCCAGCATCCACGTTGGATGGCTCACAATCTCCTGTAACACCAACCTTAGAGAATCCTTAGGCAGCTCTATGCATGCATACACACACACACACACACACACACACACACACACATACACACCAGCAATACTACTACTAAAGAAACTGTGTAGTATGAAAGAAAGAGAAATTAGTGCCTGCCACCAAGAAGTTCCCAGGCTCTGAGGAAGATAAAACACAGTGGCTTTTAAAGCAATCTTAACGAACTCAGATGACATCTAAGAGTTTACAAAAGTTTTGGCTCCCATGATCTCTTACCCCATACACCAAACCCTGATGCAGGCCTTGCTGTCAGCCCTGCTTTGTGCTGCTCAGGGACTAAGGACTAAAGAGGATTTATGATTTGTTCAAGGTGACCCCGTTGGTCACAGAGCCAGCTGGTCAGGCTCACAGTTCCTTATGACTTGTGCTGTTTCTTCAGCTCTGAGAATTCTCTTCAAGAATGTCCCCTCTTTTCCTATGCACTAAATGATAAGTGTCACATCATCCCAGGAGCAACAGTGACTAGGCATATGTGTCAATCGAACCTGCATGGGGCATTACAGAGTTGAGCTCTGTTGATGGAGAGCAAGTCTTCATCTCACTGGAAATAAAAGATTATTTCTCTCTCGCTTTTTCTGGTAATCCAAACATGAGGAATTATGCTTTAGTCAAATATAGGTAAGCATGGCCTAGGATTATGAATTCGGGTTGCCCCAAATAAAATGTTCTAATATATAAAGGGTTTGATGAAACTTTTGTATTTACAGTTATAGGACAAATGAAAATCCTAAATCAAGGCATGTTTCCAGTGCCTTGGAGTGGAGTCAGTCTCTCTATTGGTCTCCTTTGCTATCTGATGACTTTGTTTAGTTTCTGGGTTGGTGGTGTCTAGTAATCTGTAAGCTAATACATTCCAAAGCATTTTACTTGATAGTGCCAAAGATGTTAGATGAGACAGAGGCAAGCGATGGGTGGCTGTGAGGGGGTGGAAGTTATCGAAAGATACCCTGGCTGTGGGTCTGCAACATTTCCACTCTCCACAGTCAGCTTTGTAGGGTCTTTAACTTGGATTGACTTGCCCTCCCCGCCAGCTGCCCTCCCCCTCTGCTGCCCTCCATCCCCCTCAGCTTCCCTCCATCCCTCTCTGCTGCCCTCCATCCCCCTCTGCTGCCCTCCATCCCCCTCTGCTGCCCTCCATCCCCCTCTGCTGCCCTCCCCTGGTGAACTTCAATTCCTAGTTCTCTTTTTTTGAGGAAAAAATAAATTTCTGAAAGTTGTTGATTTCAAGAAAGGGATGTTTTGCTGTGAGAGGTTACAATGTACCTGTTTCAGGAGCTTACTTTCCATCAAAGGGTCAAGTGGCTGAAAAAAGTGCATCAATCAAGCTTGGGCCAGTTACAGGAGTGAGACATATTCATATGTAATTTCCATGTTTCTTTATTGTCTGATCTTATGAGTGTGTGTTATATCTTTTTTGGATGTACTAACTACCTTCTCGGTCTCAGCAATGGGAATCAAATCTATGGCCCCAAGCATCTGAGGAGCGTATCTCTATAGCTCCAACCCACCAAAGCTTGATGCTCCCAGAGTGTGCAGAAGTTCTCGTCCTCTGAGATCTGGAACCTTCTAGCATTTCTCTCCCTCATCCCCTCCTTCCTCCAGCCCCTGCCTTGGTCTTGAATTTGACATAAGACAATTTTCTTGTTTGTCAACTAAACTGCTCCTGTACCAGGTTTCCCCTAAACATTTAAAAAAAAATAGTCTTGCCACCTTCCCCTGGTGCTGTTCATAATTCTGGGCAGAGAGAAGAGCGATTTCACGGCACAGCTGTGCAGACATTCCCAAGACTGCTTATGAAGTTTGCACCACAAACATAGTTTCATTGTGCTCCATATGGAATTTTATTGTCTTAATTTCTGTTTTAAAAACTGTGTTTTTGTATGATGGGATGTTCTTTAGCTTATATGAATTCCAGCTGCAATTGTTACGTGGTGATAAATATTTAGAAGGGAAAGCCCTTTTTGTAGAAAATTTACTCAGAACAAGTTATGTCCTTGATATTAAAAGAACTGAAGTTTTGCGTCTGACTGAGATGACCCAGCACAAGGTTTTCCTTCACTGTCCTGCATTGTCACCAGTGCGATTGCACTTTAGGACACCTGCTAGCTTGAGATGCAAGATACTGTAGTCATTGCACAGACATTTAGGAGTTCTCCACACTCGTTACATCAGTCATGCTGTTTCATATGACATGATTTGGGGTTGGGACACATGGTTTAAGGAAATGGAGTTTCCTCTCCAGAACCCAGATAAAAATGCCAGAAATGGTGGTGCACACTTGTGATCTCAGACTGGGAAGGTGGGTACAGGTGGATCTCTGTAGCTCACTGGCCAACTAGCCTTGTCCAATTGGCAAGCTGCAGGCCAGTGAGAGATGCTGTCTCAAAAAGTAAGGCAGAGGCCAGAGAGATGGCTCACTGGTTAAGAGCACTGCCTTCTCTTGCAAAGGACTCAGGTTTGGTTCCCAGCACCCACATGGTAGCTCGCAACCATCTGTAACTCCAGTTCTAGGGGATATAGATGATTTTATGGCCTCTGTAGACACCAAGTAAGCATATAGTGTACATATATACATGCATCCATACACTTATATATGTAAAATTAAAAATTCTTAGAAATAAACAGAGGTAGTTGGCTTCTGAGGTTTTCCTCTGGCTTCTACTCATACACACATGTGCACACACACATGCACCTGCACACACGCATGTACCCATACACATATGTGCATTCATACACCTATACGTACCTACACACAATGCACCTCTACACACAGAAAATTCATAAATAACCCAATGGTAGGCTTGTAGTTGCCATCCCTATCTTGTAGGCTAGGACACAAAGGTATAGAGAAACAAATAAGTTGTCCTTTGTCATCACATAAAACACTGTTCTACTTCTTGTCTTTTATGCGCATTAGTAATCATGATGAGCAGGAACCTCGTAGTGAACTGACTCAGTTTCCTTCGGGTGTAGATCCAGGAGACTCCACATTCATTTTTTTTTTTTTTTCAAACTGAAACCTTATTTCAAATGTAAAAGAAATGTTCTCAAATGCTAGTGAAAGAGCCAGCGAGCACAGACTGTCTTGTCCAGCCCACCTGTGCGAGTAGGTGTGACACAGTGCCCGATGCTGGTAACTTTCACAGTAGCGAGTGCTATAAGGTCATCTGTGTTTCAGTAGTGAAGATGCTGTGTAGTGCTTCGTTCTGGGTCATTCCTTGACCACAGCCAAATCCCTTGAGCCCAAAGTTCTTTGCACAGCATCTTTTACAGTAGATTTCACCTTCCTTCTCAGAGTGGTAGATTCAAGACTCTTCCCACACTTGGCACATTGGAAGCAGTTTTTGTGCCAGGGCTTGCCAGCTCCAATTATCTTCTCGGCAGCATAGACAGAATCCCAACATCAGGAACTCTTCTCAGCACCTCCATATTTCTGGGCAAATTTGGAAGTGTTTAGATTTGTTGTAGGCCTGTGAGGCCGAGCAGTCTCTGGCTTTATGACCATCCTCTCAGCACGGTCCATCTTGAGCGTGCCAGCGCCCTGGCCATCATCATAGCCTTTTGGTCCATACTTATTTTTTCCATGGTAGGATTTGCAATAGATCTCTTCATCATGAATTGCCACTGTTGTGCTGTCTAAGTTTTTCCTGTAAACCATGCACAGGAAGCAGCAGCAGTGGAAGCTCTGCCCATCGCTCTGCACCTCCTTGGTGTGGTACATCGTCCAGGCTCAGGCCCCACATTTGTTTCCACAGCCCCAGACAGGCATTCCAAGCGAGCGGGAGGTCGGAGTACGTGGCGGGCGGAGCTAGTGAGGAAAGGATGAAGGAGACCCATGGGGGGGATCGGGCTCCACATTCATTGTTCAGTCACAGTGCTTTCTTTCCATCCTTTGAAAGAAAGTGTCCAATCTCATCGCTTGTCCTTTAAGCAATCTCTTTCTTTGTAGCGCTACCTACTAGTTGACAGCTGATCCAACATAAACTAGTCATATAGTCTTCAAATGCCAATGACACAGCATCATCCCTCCTTTGGGTGTGTATGATCCCTAGGTGTATGATCATTTCCTAGAAACAGTCAAAGAAAGTAAGAATGTGTGTCTTCCCTCTATGTATACATGTACGGGAAGGTATGCACATGTGAATGGGTAGGTGCATGCACAGAGAACAGAGGACGGTACCAGGTATTCTCTTGTTTTAATGTGAATGGGTAGGTGCATGTACAGAGGACAGAGGAAGGTACCAGGTATTCTCTTGTTTTAATGTGAATGGGTAGGTGCATGCACAGAGGACAGAGGAAGGTACCAGGTATTCTCTTGTTTTAGTCTACATTATTCTTTGAGGCAAGGTTTTCTTCTGCACCTGGAGCATGTGCTTTAGTTCACTTGGCAGCAAGTCCCAGTGATTCTCCTTCTTTGGCTCTTCAGTGCCCACTCCCGTTTGTCACACGGGGCTGGGATCTGAACTCAGGTCCTCATAGTTGTAAAATAAGTTCTCTTGACCACTGAGCCATTTCTTAGCTCCCATTCTTATAATATTCTTCTGCACATATAGAAAAATTACCTAGTAATTTTTTTGGGTGTTTGAGGTGACTTGCTCTATATATTAATTAAAATGAGAAGCAACTTTTTGTTGCTTCATGTTCTGTTTTCAACTTTTCTTCTTGTTCTAGTAAATACTTGGTTTGAATCATTTTAAATCTCAGAAACAAATGCATTGTTTTTTCTGATTCATAGTTGCAACATCTAGGTTGAAAGTCAAGCGAGAACTAAGCAATATTGGGACCTTGGGACCGCTTGCCCATGGCGGGGATGGGGAGTTGTGGAGAATAGAGAATGACCTGATATGGTAGGAGGGGGAAGGGACCTTGAATAAGGATATACAAGGATAGAAAGTGTGACTTCTTTATTCATAATAATAATAAAAAGAAAGAAAGTCAAGCAAATGACTTGCACTAATGCCCTGTGGGTAAAGGATGTAGCTTTGAATTCTTCCAGTGTCAGATAGTGGACTAGCAGTGGGTAATGGCATTGATGTACCTCCCTCAGCTATGGACATTCTCTGCTATAACACGTTCACTGCATGTTTACATACTTGTCTCAGTCAGTGTTCTACTGCTGTGAAGAAGCAACACGACCATGGCAAGTCTTGTAAAGGAAAGCATTTAATTGTGGCTGGCTTACAGTTTCAGAGGTTTAGTTTATTATTGTCATGGCATGGAACATGATGGCATGCAGGAAGATATTGTGCTGAAGAAGTTGAGAGTTTCTGCAGGCAGCAGGTAGAGAGGGAGGGGGAGGGAGTGGGGGAAGGGAGATGGAGATCCATTGGGTCTGCCTTGAGCTTCTGAAATGTCAAAGTCTTTCCCCATTGACATACTTCCTCCAACAAGGCCACATCTCCTCATCCTTTCAACAGACTCCGTATGAGCCTAAAGAGGTGGTGGTGGTGGTGGTGGTGGTGGTGGTGGTGGTGGTATTTTCAATGAAACCAACATAGTACTTCAGGATCTCAGGAGACAGATGACTTTTCAAAGCTGAGGCATATAGAGAGAGCTGGGCCACTATTTTAGCTTACAACTTTGCTTGCTTTTCTCTTCTCCTCTTCACTAAAGGTCATTGTAAATATTATAGACAAAAAGGGTATATTGAAGTGCTCTGCCTCTTTTAGAGTTGCCATTCATACACACCACACACACACACACACACACACACACACACACACACACACACACACAAATTCAAGAACTGAAGTTATTTGGAACAGAAATTCTCAAGATCTCTGTTGCTTATTCTTCCTCTCTCTGATTTTTGCAAAGCTGTTATTTCAGTAACCAAAGAACACAATTAATGGAATTTTCAGTCATCCCCAGGCACACACCTCTATTGAAACTGTGTTAGTTTTTCAATGGACTAAATCTATGTTACTCTTTCTGTGACTGTTTTGTACCCTAATGTGAAAAGTTAACATCTTCCTGTACAGTCTGGTGATAAGAATTATGATCACAATGTTGTCTCTCATGGTGGGTGAGAGACAGAGATGCCATGCAGAGAGCATTTATGAGGAAAGTTTTATTGGAGGGAAGAGAGAGAGGAGACAACGCAGGGAGAGAGCTGCCTCACAGGGAGAGAGAAGGTCGGTTAGACCAAGCTGAGGACAGAGACTGGCAGCTGAAGGATTCAAGGAGAAAGGCCAGAGCAGTTGGCTTGCTGAGAAGCTGTAGTGGTATTATGGTGTATTGCAAATATTTGTCCCGCCTACTAGTTTAATAAAAAGCTCATTGGCTAGAAGGCAGACAGGAAGTGTGGGCGGGGCTACCAGGCTAAGATTCTTAGCAGAGGCAGCATTTTCTTGGATCAGCTCTGTTTGCTGGAGGCAAATAGAGGGGCAGCTTTTTTAACTAAAGTTTCCTGATTCAGTTTCAGAGGCAAAACACTTGTGAGTCTTTTAAGAGGCTTTTCTGTCAGATACTTAAATGGACTTAATGAGCAGCAAATGGCAGTGCTTTACTTGGTGATTATGTGAACCCTAAAATTCCAGAGGGGTAATTTTGAGTCCTACCAGCACCTTGGCTAAAAAGCTAAACTTCAGTTACACTAGGAGCTGGGTGGAGCCAGGCAACCACCCTAGTGACACCTTTAATTCTTAGCCACACTTTGGCAGATTAAAGATGTGATCAAAAACAGAAAGAAATAGAGAGCTGGGTGGAAGATTAAAGGTATGTAGAAACAGAAAGAAACAGAAATGGCTGGGTGGGTCAGCCACCCTAGCCAAGCAAAAGGCAGCCAGAAACAGAAAAAGATAAGAGATACACAGTAGAGACAGAGTTTTTTTTTTTTTTTAAAAAGACAACTTATAAATGGTTTAGGGTATATTTGAAATATATGCAGGCTTGAAAGAGAAATTACAAAAGGAAAAAGGATAGAGAAAGTCCTTACAAAAAGAAATTGAGTAAAAAGAAATAGCAATAAGTTATGTAAAGATGGAAAATACAAAAAATGTCTGGATACTGTATATTATTGTCTTGTCTTTAAGTTTTTTGACTATAAATGAAGTATTTAAAACTGCTAAAAGATATTTGATTACAAATATGATGGACTAATCCAATATATATATTTTGTAAATGAGTTGACTTTTAAATTGAAATCCAAAGACATACTACTTTGGAGAAGAGGCTTTCTTTTTATTTCTACAGAAAATGAAAAGCTGTGGATTTATTTCCAGTTAAAGAAAATAAAGTTTGATCAAGTAAGACCCCCTTAAAAGTCTCTAATAGAAATGGATGGCCCAGGTGATCCAGCATTTTAGAGTACTTCTACTGAAGTTTCCTCTGAGCTCTGCATGCAAAACAGTTTCAAGGAACAGGGCTGAGATTACTCAGCCTTAGAGACTACTCCACTAAAGAATTATTCATAATCCTCAAATTTTCTTTGGATCCCCATGGGATTGACAATGCCTTCTTTCATCAGGAAGTAGTCTAGAGAACTATGTCCACATTCCCAAAAAATGGATTATAGATGTTTATGTTTGTTTACATTTGGCCTAAGTTGTTATAGATAATGAAAAAGAAAAGGATATTAGATTTGTGGTTCCTAAAAGGAGAAAAAGGGGAAATGTAGTGGAGTATGTGTAACATTTTAAATAATTGTTCCGCCTATGGGTTTAATAAAAGCTGATTGGCCAAAGGCAAACAGGGAGTATGGGTGGGGCTACAAGGCTAAGAAAACTGAGTACAGGAAGAACAGAGACAGATGCCAGAAAGCCACCAGAGAGAGACACCACAGACATGACAAGGAGATGTCAGCAGACACAGAGGAAAGAAGCTGAAATGCTGCTATGAGAAAAGACACTGAGCCAGGCAGCTGAACAAGATGGGTTGAATTTAGATGAAGGAGTCATCAAGTTATAGGCCTGGGCAAATCAGCTTAAAATAATATAAGCCTGTGTGTGATTATTTGAGGCTAAGCGGGGCTGAGAGTGGGACCAAACCTCTGGGATAGACCGGAAAGTCTAGTCCAGAAACCTAATACAACAATCACATCTGTTGTTTCTCTGGAGGTGGGAGATTTCTCTATCCATTCTGTAAAAGTATCAACTTGTTAGGAGGTAATGGAGTTTTTATAAGTGGGCACGTGGGTGAGGTTAACTTGACAGTATTTACCTGGTTGGCATTCTCAGAGCTAGTATAGGGGCTGGAGTCTGGAGGGCCCCTTGGATAAATCTGGCAGGACTGGTAGACCTGTGCAGGAACCAGCAGGTGTCTGTAAAACAACTAGAACAGATTTATATCTTGGTGTCATAGAAGAAGGGTGGAAAGTCTCCCCAGGCCTCTCTAATGTGTGCTTATGGAGAACTGTGAGCTGGCAAATCTATTAGTGCCCTGGTCATCAAACACCATCAGATCTGAGAAGGATAAGTAAATGAGCAGAAGAGAGACAGATTTTTCTATCTTCACATAAACTAACCATAAAGCACCTCCCTCCCATTATCATGGTGTCAGGAAATACAGGTGGTTGATTGCTGAGGGGAGTCAATAATAAACTGTTATATTAAAATCTATTCTGTGAATTTCCCTTTTGAGTCTGGGGTTATGGATATCTCTGGGGTGTTGCTGTTAATTACTACCCAGGCACATTTGATAGTCTTTGTATTTATAGCTCTGTGGCTAATGGTAGTCCTATTACAACAGCTGATTAGTTAATTAGAAATTTTGAATATATCATTGGAGATATAGAGTGAGGAAATTGATGAAGCAGGGTGTGATCAGTAAAGATCAGAGAATGTGGGGGGTGGTTAGAAAGGAAAGCATATGGAGTATTAAAAGGAGAAGAGGTGTGCCATAGCTTTTTCCTTAGGTCAGAGATGACAGGTTTAAATCCCCTAAGGTTCTGGAGTGAGGTAGGTACTAAGCTTGGGACATGTAATTAGATAATGTGGGAATGTTGTATAGCAACAGAAGGGTTTTGTGTATCTTAGACTTTGGGGTTCACCTGAGAGACTGGCAGAGAAAATGACATGTTGGAACCAGTAGGGTGGGTGGCTAGGAGAAGAGGAGCTGCTGGTGAGTCTGGGGTCAAGTGAATGGAGAGCATAAGAAATAGAAGCTCCCACTTTGGCTAAAAAAAATCTCTTCCCACCGAGGGTAGGGCAAGTTGTCACAGCTAAAAATGAGTGGGCCAGAGTGGTGGGGTTTGACGAGGTAGGTAAGGCTGTCCCCCTGCCCTGACAATAGGGAGATAAGAAAAGATGGGCCCCCCAAACTCCCTTTGGACAGAGTAAGTGGCTCCAGTGTCTAAGAGTAGATCACCCAAATACCATAATTACTACCCAGGACTCTCTGTCAGAGTTGGGCTGAGTTGGATGAAGAGATCCCAGGCACCTGCAGTTGTCTATGGCCAGTCCTAGAAAGTTGGCTGGAGGGTGATCTGCACTTGATGTCTCCATGCTACTATGTGTGTGGGAGTCAACTGATCAGTTTGATGGCACTTTGGGCATGGCCCAGTTGGCTGCAGGGATTAGGGCAAGCACAGTGACCCTCTTGACTACCTTTGAAATAGAAACTTGATTGATAGTCCTTGAGCCACAGGGGGCAAGGAAGCTCTGAGCAGTCACCAAGGCTGGTTAGATGGCATTGGCCAGAATTTGGTATTTTTGTTTATGGGCTTTCTCATCTCTCCCATTGTACAGCTTAAAGGCCAGCACTAAGACTTCTGCCTGTGGGGGTCAGCGGCCCTCTCTCTAGATGCTTAAGCTTGGCCCTAATGTTGGGGAAGGTCTGGGAAAAGAAATGGGTCATAAGGAGTTAGTTGTCTACCCTCTGGGTTTTCAGGGTCTAGATTATTATACTGTAAGAGGTTCTCTGTGAGGTTTTCTAGGAACTGAGATGGATGTTCCTGTCTGTCTTGAACCATTTCTTGACATTTCTCATAGCTTGCTGACTTAAGAGCAGTATTATGGAAGGAGACCTACCAGGAGGCAGGTTGCAAACTGGTCTCTAGGTAGAACACCACCTGGAATGTTAAAATCCCAATGTGGGTGGGTCTCAGGGACTTCCTCAGCCCCAATGGTGTGCTGCATTAGTTTGGTGAATTTCATCTGAATGTATTCTAGCTTGCTCCTAAACTCACCTGCACTCCTCAGGAAGCAGGTTGTTTGTCAGGATCATGTATATATCATGAAAGGTGAGACTATAAAATTAGATTATATATTGATATTCTTTCCCATAAAAGTGATAGAGTTACATGTATAGAAACACAATTTATGGTTTATATTTGGTTCTTATGGTTGTGACCTTAATTTTTAGCCTCCTAAGTCTAAATATTAATAATATAAAATATTTTATAAACTTAAAATGTTCTATGGACTTATAAATTTGAATATTTTAAAAACAGCTCTTAAAAAAATCTCTCCAATGTCTTACTTCAATATAAAAAATGAAGTTCCCTCTTATACTTCAAGAGGGAGAAAATATGGCACAATCACCATCAGTACAAGGCATGACCAAGCTTCAGTAGTGCAAACAATCTAAAGTTCAATACCTGGGATCCATTCACAATCATTTGGTTCCTTTTTTATCTTTGGGGCTTGAATAACTTCTTTGGCCCCACTCTTGGCAGCATATAGATAGCCTGCCTTCTAGATCTATCTCAGCTGCTCCATTTCACTGTGGCTGGTGCTGCTGGTGACTGCCACTCAGTACTGGCATTTTCTACATTTGCAAACCAGCTATTCCCTATGATTCCTCCATGTTTTTAAAACCATTAATATCTAGGTTACTCTTAAGTTACGAAGTTTAGCTGTCAGAGCAAGTGTATTCTTGTATATAGAAGCATTGAGGTATAGCTTTAATATCTTATAAAAGAAGCATTGTTTTTAAATTCTATCTTTTATAAACCCTTTTCTTCAGGATATGACATGAACTATTATACAAAAATCTACCCCAGTACAAAATATCTTGGAGACCTGTTGTTGCCTCCTTAGTAGGTCCATGCCACATAGTCATCTTTAACCAAGATGGTGGTGAAATCATAGATGTATAATGTATATCTTTTCTAACCTTATTAAAGAGGGCTGCCAGACATGTGGCTGACCAAAAATGGTGGCAATCTAAAATGGAATCATGCCATATGACTTATTTAAACTTACCTCTTGTATAAATTTTTAACTATCAATTTTTGTGGTTATTAGTTTTAATTAATTTTAACTTTAACAGATTTTAACCATATCTAATAAAAATAAACTTAGATATGGTTAAAATCTCAAGGTACAGAATGTTCATATAGACCATGTCCAATAATTTTTGCCTATTCTGCTTTGCTTTCTTTCCCCTGTCACTGAGTCAGCGGCTTAGACTGATAGTAACACAGAGGAAACTCTTAAATAAGCAGGCCTGGTCTAGTGAAGGGAGAGCCATAATCCAACTCTGGAGCCAGATTTTCAATAAAGATGAACAGCATAAAACAATTTTAACATTTTCTACATCAAAAAGACATCTGAACTCCTGCTAAGCTAAATACAATGACCAGATCTCGGAGATAATTTCTGAGCCCTGACTACAAATGCAGCCACATCAGGAATGGGTAGTAACTTGCAGCTGGTGGTACCATGCTTGCAACAAAACCTACAAACACATCAGAAAACACAGATAAAGCTTTCTAACAAAACAAGCTTATACAACTTTCTCGAGAAATAGGCAGTTTTTTTTAACAAGACAAAACTTTTCAATAAAGTCTTATGACTCATCTGTCTTTGACCTTAGTCAAGATAGCACCTGCCAACATGGTTGCCCTCATCAAAGATGGCAATGAAGTCACATGACTTGTCTGCCTTTTACCTTAGTTAATGAGTTCAAGGCCAAAAAGAGCCAGGTAGTGATGGTACTCGTCTTTAATCCTAGCTCTAGGAATGTTGACAAGGAAGTAAAATATTAGGGTGGGGAAACAAAGGCAGGAGAAAGCAGAAGTTCTTCCTTTTTGCCTGCATACCCCCAGTCAGTCTGAGGACTCATCGAGACAGGACCTACCCTGCTCGGCCTGAGGAGTTGGCTGGGTGAGAATTGGCTGTGGTTTGTTCCCTGTCTCTCTGATATTTTAGCTTTCCCCCAATATCTGGCTATGGGTTTTATTATAATACTAAAAAGAACAGCAAAAAAAGTGCTGTAGAGGAAACTAGAAAACAGAGTGGGAAAGAGAAACCCCAGCCTGTAGTGTGGCTACAAGAGGGAGAATGAATGCTGGGGAAAAGAATAGCAGCTGGCTTTGCAGACTGGAGTGGAGCAGCCAAGCTCAGGTCTTCCACGTTCAGAGGGAGGGAGGAAGGGAGAAAGGAGACAGGGACAGAACAGAAGAAGGAGATATTTTGAGTAAAAGCATGAGATGCAAATAGGCATAGGAACAGGGAGGGAACAGGCAATAAGGGAGGAATCCACTGGGCTAGAGCCCAATCATGGGTCTCTCGGGGTCCTGGGAGAGGACAGTGAACAAGACAGACAAAAGGAGGAACAAAAGTGAACAGCCCAAGGATTCTGGGTAAAGGGCTTGGATCTATTGGATTGGTGGCAGAAGTTGCAAAGATAAGGGATAGGTCCAAGTCTGACTGTGAAGGCACATGAGTTTAGAAGCCTCACGCTCCATTGAGATTCAGTTTCTTGATGTCACAAGTGTTTACTTGGGTAAATTCTAATTTCCTACATAGAAGTTTTGTATAGGCTCCTTCCCATGAGTGACCCCAGGCTGCTGAGTAATAAAACACAGACCAGAGACCTGAAGGACCATGAGGTCCAAGAGAGAAGAAGGCAGATGCTACTAAGTGACTGTCAGTCACAGAGCATGGCTGGAGGACGAAGCCCAAGTGAGACACAGTCACCTTGTACCAGGACTTATAGAAAAGAAGGTGAGGACTGTGCTTGGCAAATGAGGCCTCACTCACTGAAAATGACCAGAAGTGGAGAAGAAAGGGGCTTGCCTTTAATAAGGCATTTAGCGCCTTCACATAGATGCCATGTGCACAGACTATGTAACTCTAGGTACCTGCCTGAGTACTGACAGTGCATGATGACTATAGGACTCTGGAGGCAGCTAGAGATGCTGGAAATGCTAACACATGAGTCAGAACCCTTTTCAACCAAAGCTCTCTGAACTCCCAGGCTACCTGTTTTACATGGATTCTGTATTTTAAATTTAATACTTAAGTAAATAGTCATGTAGGGAGAGGGGCAATCTAAAATGCTGGACAAATTGTATGAATACTTCATAGAATTTGTTTCAGCTCTGATAGTTAAATTTGGAAGAAAGCCTACATTGTTACTTTCTCTGACATAAAGATCTCTATAAAAAGTCAATACTTTACCTATGTGGTCTCACTATCAAATTATAGAAAGCAGCTCTACTATTAAAATGATATAAAATGGTTAAGGGGTCTTGAAAAAGCATAGTCCCATAGATGCTCATATGATTGTCATATTTCATTTATCTCTCAATTATTTTTATATAATTAGCTTTAAAAACTCAATATGTGATACTCAACTCCCATATATAAAAATTGGTCTTTGTTCATTCTCAGGTGATAAGATGTCCCAAGATGATAAAAATATTGGGAGTCAATTCCTGCCATAAATATCTCTTCAACCACCCCAGCAATAGCTCTTTATTTCTTGAAGTCCTTTCCAAAAAATAATAAGATCAGTCAGAAAGGCCTTCTGAGAAGGATGTGTTGGACTTCTGGGTCTGTTCCACTGGATTTGAGATAAATTGACCGGTATCTATGAAGCACTCAACACAGTTCACAAAATGGGTCCCAGTCCCACTTTCCAGACTTTTCCATCCAGTGACACACCAGCTGCTGGACACCTTGCTTCTGTGATTCTGAAATGCTGTAACTGCGGATTCCCTGAGCCCAACATGAATGAAATTCAATCCATCCCAGCATGATCATGTGGGGCAGGGAGGAGTGCAGAAATGACTCGCTGACCTTCACATGTCTGGGTGTTTACTGTTTATAATTTTGGAATATTTGCATACACATAATGGGATATTTAGGGAGAGCACCCAAGTGTTAACACAAAATTTACTATGTTTCACATACACACTATTTTTTTAAAAATGGGTTGAAAGTGATCCCATACAACATTTGAATGCATTCTCATCTTGGCTCCACCCATATGAAGTTAGGGTTTAACTTTTACTTGCAGTATTATGGTAAGATGAAAATTCTTTGAAGTTTAGAGAATTTTTATTTTCAAATTTTGGATTAAGAGTGCTGGGTCAGTGGCTAATAGTTTTTGGTTTTGAATTATACTGTCAAAATTATTTAAATGTAATATATTATATAAGGATTAATACTTAATAAAGGGTTAAACAAGCACTTAGTTTTTGTTTTCTTTTGGGGGAAGACTGAACATTTAGTGTAAAAGTTTTAACTCTTAAAATTATATTAAAGATATTTTGTATTTACGTGTTTGTTTAATTTTTTAAATAAATATTAATTTTTATATAATATATTATATTTAAATATCTTTGACACTATCTGGCATCCCATGTTGGATGCCATCTGTTGTTAAAGATTTTTGCTCTGTCTGTGCCAGAGGTTTAAACTGTCTGCAGCTGCTTTTCTCCAAAAAATGACTCAGATACTTATATTAATTTTATCTTATTTGGCCTGTGTCTTAGGCACATTGCTAGCTAGCTCTTTCATCTTAAACCAACCCATTTCTATTAATCTACCTGGCTACGTGGACATGGCTGTGCCTTACCTAGACCTTTTGTATGTTTCTTTTTTGGTGGCTAGATCAAGTCTGTCTGACTCAATACTCCTCTTACCTAAACCTCAGTTTCCCCATCTACTTCTATGGTGCCTCACTATGGCCAAAACAGTTCTTTTATTTATAAAATAATACTTAGGACATACAAACAAACATTCCCACCACAGAACTGTGTGTATAAGTGTGTCGGTGTATGTTTATGTGAAGGTGCAAGAAGAGACCTAAGAGGGTGCCAGTTGCCTTAGATCAGGAGGTAGAGACAGTTACACACCACCCAGTATGGCTTCAGTTCAGAATTGAACCTGAGTCCTCTACAAAAGCATCTGTTCTTAATCACTGAGCGATCTCTTCAGCTTCCGTTTGGTTAGTATTAATTGT
This sequence comes from Sigmodon hispidus, assembly GCA_004025045.1. Lineage (NCBI taxonomy): Eukaryota > Metazoa > Chordata > Mammalia > Rodentia > Cricetidae > Sigmodon > Sigmodon hispidus. The sequence goes on from PVIH01002069.1 coordinate 95,898, forward strand.
CAAATGGCTTGGGCTGAGAAATGTCTAGTGGATCACTAAAGAATGCATCTGGGAGTATGTGTTCTGAGTGTTTCCAGAGACTATTATTTTAGGTCATGAGACTTCTGAGGAAATGAATGGATTAACTTTTCATGAATTCATTACATTGGTTATTATTTGCTAACAAGGTGGCAAAGGTCAGGATATGGGATCTAGTTGGAGGAAAAGTTATTGGGTAGATTAATTACTTTTGATTGCTATGATGAAACACCATAGTCAGTAACCACCTAGAGAAGAATTTACTTGTTTTCACAGTTGCAGAGGGAATCCATCATGAAGGGAAGGTGTGGCAGTGAGCCACAGGCATGGCAGCTAGAGGAATTTGCAGAGAGTTCAATCTGAGTCAGACACAAAGCAGAGAGAGCACTCTGGAGAGGGCAAGATCTTTAAGCTTTTAAAGTCAACCTCAAGTGTCATACTTCAGCCAACAAGGCCACACCCATGACACCTCCTCAAACAGCACTCCTGACTGGAAACCAAGTGTTCAGATACATGAACCATAGGGGGAACATTGTTAGGGGCTGTATCTTGTCCTGATCTATATCCTGTATTCCTTATTCTGCTTTCTGATCACCATGACATTAACTTCTCTGCCTCTTATAGCTGTGTGTGTGTGTTAGTTACCAGCAAACTCAGTGTATATCTTTTTAAAATATATACCTAAAACACAACTTGACACATTACAAGTGTCTGAGGGATACTTGTTCTGGATTCTGTAGATCTCTGTGGAACAATAGAGCTTTTTTTTTTTTCTAGAATGTTGAACAAACAAGGATGCAGGTGGCCTAAACTCCCCAACTCTGTTGTCTACATGGAGCTGTTGTTCCATGTTTCTTGGAGGATTGCTACAGGAGTATTCTTAGGAAATTTGACAGTTCCCTGACATTATTAGAACTGTGTCAAAAATGTGGCCAGTCGCATGGCTCAGTGCCCTCTATGGAAGTCCCCTGTGAGAAATCCCTGCTGTGCTCTAAGGCAGTGATCCTCAGCCTTCCTAATGCTGTGACCCTTTAACACAGTTCTTCATGCTGTGGTGACCATCTCCAACCATAAACTATTTTGTGGCTACTGTATAACTGTAATTTTGCTATGATTATGAATCTTAATGTAAATATCTGATATGCAGGATATCTGATATGTGACCCCAAAGGGGTCTCAATTCATAGGTTGGGAACAACTGCTCTAAGTGATAAGAAAAGTTGTACTTTCCCCAGGTAGCTTGTGCATCTTTGGTTTTCTTTTTTTCTGCAACGAAGATTGAGTTTAAATTTCTTTCTTTGTTTTCTCTAAACAAATCACATTGATTGCTCAATTGTATGTCACAGCCCAAGTGTGGAGGTCAGAGAATAACTTAGGGGAGTCAATTCTTTCACTCCCACCGTGTGTGTCCTGGAGATTGAGTTTGGGTCACCTGGCAGTAGCTGGCACTCTTATTTATTAAGCTATCTGTCAGCTAGAGTTCAATTGCCTTTCCCTTTTACGACCTGAGAAAGGGAAAAAAGTACACATATACACAATGACATACATAAGTATGTATGGACACATCTATGTAGATACATACACATGTATATGTAGATGTGCACACATATACACAAATGTATATACACATATATTTATGTAAACACACATACATGTACAGACATACTTATGTATATGCACACACATACACCTGAATGTGCACATACATACGTATATGTTCTGAATTCTTCATCTTTTGTATTTGTGCCTTGAATTTTCCCAGGAAATATCATTATTGGTATTTTTTTTATAGAAGAGGAAGGGCTTTATTTCAGTTTACAATTCTAGCTTACTGTCTGTCATTACTGAGAAGTCAAGGCAAGAACTTTAGATAATTAGTCATATCTTATCCATACTTAAGATCAGAGAAAAATGAATGTGTACATGCTTGCTCACTTGGGTTCACTCAGGTGAATTTTTTCTCCCTTAGGTCAGAAATCCCTTCCTTGGAACTATGCCTGGGTCCCTACAGTGGCCTGGGTCTTCTCACATCAATAATTGAATGAAGATATTTTTCCAGCCCCAGACATTCCCACAGTAAACCCAAATTTTAAAAAGAAATTCTTGAGACTCTTTTCCCAGATGATTTTGGAAATGTCAAATAGGCAAAGATAGCCCTCACATCAAAATAATAACATTCAAGTTTTAAAAATATCTGTACTAATGCTGGGGCTGGCAAGATGGCTCAGGGGTTAAGAGCACTGACTATTCTTCCGGAGGACCTGAGTTCAATTCCTAGCAACCATATGGTGGCTCATAACCATCTATGATAACATCTGGTAACTTCTTCTGTATACTGTATTTATAACAAATAAATAAATCTTAAAAAATATCTATACTAATACACACCCACATATACATACATTTTTCTATGAATATAATATATCTCTAGAAATTCTAGTAAAACTATAACCATGAGATAAGGTTTGGCGGTGAGGGGCTCCTCCAGCCACACCTAAAAGAGGGGACCTTGAACAGTCAGTCCCCTCCTCCAAGGAGACCTGCATCATCAGAGAAGGACTGAGGATTTAAAATTCAGATAGCTGTCCAGAGCAGAGTCAGAGATCGAGCAGATCCCTTGTTCAGAGGAGTCAGGAGACACACAAGTCCTCTTGCTACAACTGACTATGAGCCACCTAATCATGAACCACTGAAGCCATGGGCAGACGCCAGTGCAAATATACATTTATATAACAATATAGAGAACAACAAGGCAACACCAGAAGAAACTGGTGGTTTTACAACTACAAGTGCTGAACAGAGCAATGAAGAGGAAATAGAAGGAAACAACACCAAAAACATCTTTATGAAGATTATTGAAGCCATCAAAGAAGATATAAAAAATTCCCTTAAAGAAATAGAAAATACAAACAAAAAGTTGGAAGAGATGAACACATCCTTGAAAGAAAACCAAGAAAAGGTAAACCAAAAAATGAAATAAACATAACAAGAACTAAAAAATGAAATAGAAACGATAAAAAAGGCACAGAATGAGGCAAAGGTGGAAACAGAAAATTTGAAGAAAAGAGCTGGAGTTACAGATACAAGCATAACCAACAGAATCCAAGAGATGGAAGAGAGAACCTCTGGAGTGGAAGACTCAGTAGCAGAAATAGAGACATCAGTCAAACAAAATACTAAAATGAAAAAAGCCATAACACAAAACATTCAGGAAATCTGGGACATCATGAAAAGACTTAACCTGAGAATAATAGGAATAGAAGAAGGAGAAGAATACCAGCTCAAAGGCACAGATAATGTATTCAATAAAATCATAGAAGAAAACATTCCTAATCTGAAGAAGGAAATGCCTATAAAGATACAAGAAGCTTACAGAACACCAAATAGATACGACCCCCCACAAAGGTCCCCTTGCCACATAATAATCAAGCCACAAAACACACAGAACAAAGAACACAATTTTAAGAGCTGCAAGAGAAAAGGGCCAACTTACTTATAAAGGCAGACCCATCAGAATAACACCTGACTATTCAATGGAAATGATGAAAGCTAGAAGGGCTTGGTCAGAAGTTATACAGACACTAAAAGAGCATGGCTGCCAAATTTGACTACTATACCCAGCAAAATTATCAATCACCGTAAATGGAGTAAAGAAGATATTTCATAACAAAGTCAGACTGAAACAATACCTTTCTTCCAATCCGGCCCTTCAGAAAGCATTAGAGGGAAAACTCCAACCTAAGGATCCCAGATACACCCATGAAACCACAAACAATCAATAGTCCCACAGAAGAAAAGCCCAGAGAAAGGAAATACATACAAGCTACCACCCAAAATAGCAGGAAACATCAATCAGTGGTCACTAATATCCCTTAATATCAATGGACTCAACTCACCTATAAAAAGACACACACTAACAAAATGGATACAAAAACAGAAGCCATCCTTTTGCTGCCTACAAGAAACACACCTCAATCACAAAGACGGACACAGGCTCAGAGTAAAGAGTTGGGAAAAGATTTTCCAATCAAATGGTCCTAAGAAACAAGCTGGGGTTGCCATCCTAATACCTAACAAAGTAGACTTTAAGCTAAAAACAATTAAAAGGAACCAAGATGGACATTATTCATCGCAGGAACAATTGGTCAAAAGGAGATTTCAATCCTTGAATATTTATGCCCCTAATATAAGGGCACCTACCTATGTAAAAGAAACAGTACTAAAGCTCAAATCCTATATCAGTTCTCACATCCTAATAGTGGGAAACTTCAATACCCCACTTTCATCCCTGGATAGGTCAACCAGACAGAGACTCAACAGAGAATTAAGGAGTCTAACAGAGGTTATGATCCAAATGGATTTAATAGATATTTACAGAAGCTTCTATTCAAATGCAAAGGAATTTACATATTTCTCAGTACCACATGGAACTTTCTCTAAAATTGGCCACATAATTTGTCACAAAGAAAATATGAATAGATACAAAAAATTGGAAATAATTCAGGTGAATGTAGGTGTGTGTCAGGAGTTCAAAGCTGAGTTACTTCACATAGTGATGACTTTGTTAGTTTACATGTTTTCAAATCTAGTCTAACCTTTGGTTATAAATCAAAAAAGTTTCTACCTATGATTGGTATTGGATACTGACATTTGAGCAAAAATAGAGACAGATGAAATATTCTGAGATAAAATGTAAGAGAATGCATGAGAAATGTAGACTTTCTACTCAAATGATCCTGAAACAACTTATACTAATTCTGTGTGTGTCTGATGCACATGCCACAGTGCACATGGGAAGGTCAGAGCCTGCTCTCAGGAGTTGGTTCTCTACTGGTATCATGTGGATTTCAGGGATAGAACTCATATCAGCAGGCTTGGCAGCAAGCATTCTTATCTCCTTAACCATCTTGATGTTGCTCAAATAATTTTTAATAGCATTTTTCACAACTTTCATGCCTTTCTCATTAGTATATACTAGCATATTATGCATTTCTCCCATCTTCTCTGTTTAGAATCAGTTAACCATTGGCTTCGCTTTCTCTGCCTATTTAGCTGAGTTATTCAGTGGCCTAAACATCATTACTACTTAATGTGACTGTTATATACACTAATTATGTATGCACAGCATGCAAATCTGTTTATTGTACACTATATGATTCAGAATATATATGAGGTGATTGCACAAAAACTGGATTAACTTGTGATCTTGGAGTGAGTGGAAAGAGATGTCTAACAATTTTAGTTTTTGTCAATAAAAACAAATGCCAGATCTTTTCATCAGTGGGCAGCTGTGAGTGGGAAGGCAGCATCCAACCATCCAGAAACAGTGTTAACATAGAAACAAGAATAACTAAGTATGAACTTACTCAAAGCATGTAGGTCGTCTTTTATGTCAGAATGGAGTGAATTGTTAGGGAAAAATGATAAATATTGGGATGAGAAATAGGCCTCTAGAAGGAGCTAGAAGCATTGCCATGGAGTCATCAGAAATATTTACCTGCTGAAGACCAGTGATAAATATTCATTCAAGAATTCATATTTGAGTGAGGTTCCAGTTGCTCTTTTGAAGTGACTAAGGCCAACAATTAATTTAAGATACAAAATGTAGGTAGGTGTGGTGGTGCAAACCTTTAATCTCAGCACTTGGCAGGGAGAAGCAGGTAGATCTCTGTGAGTTCAAGGCCAGCCTGATCTATGTAGTGAGTTCCAGGCCTGTCTCCAATAAAACAAAAGAAAGAACAAACAAAAACTTACAAAATAAGCTTATTCTTTTTGGGTCCTGGAATGACTTGGAACATTTCATCCTCCAGTGTTAGCCTCTTCTTGTCTTTAAAGCAGTCTCCATTGGGGCCAAGATCGAAATGCCATTCTTTCCATATTTTGTTCTTCAGCTATCCAGAAATCCCTGAATAATTAAAAAAGAAGTTTTTTCCACCATCATGAGAGAAAATAGTCTTTTATAGCCTTACAACAGTCTTTTTTTAAACTCAATTTCCACTGCATTTTTTTATTCTTTCTTTGTTTCTCTCCCTCTCTCCCTTCTCATGTTTCCTCTCTCCCTCCCCCCTCCCTGAGAGGGAGAATATGAACACCCATCTGTGTGCTGTCACCAGCAGCTAGAAGGGGACAAGATTCCTTGCTGCTGGGGTTGAAAGTGGGTGGGAGTCTGTCTCCAGGGAATGGGAACCGTTCTCCAAGCCTTTGGAAGAGCAGCCGTTACTCTTAACCACTGAGCCCTCTCTCTAGCTCTCTTCTTCATTTTAAGGAATCTAAATAATTTATATAAAAGGCACATAAAATATCCTAAGGATATTGAGTAGTTTAATTATGATTCACTGTTATTTCATTTTAATAATCTCAACTGTGTATGCGTCATTAGTTTTCTATTAGTTTCTTTATTATGGTCATGTCTCTTTATAAAGCAGAGCTATTAAAATTAATGTTCTACAACATAAGGGATAATTAGTTTATTGTAGTCTTTAATGGTTCTAGAAAGATTAATTTCTGTCAAACTATTTTTTACTTCTGTTTCTTAGCTCTAAGCCTGGAATTCTGTTATTGTGGGAAAAAGAAGATTCTGTTTAGATACTTTGTTTTTATTTGAGTATTTTCTGTTGACAGTTTGTTGTAAATACAGCATTGTCCAGATTTCACTCTGGCCCTTAAGCAATGGCAAGGAAGAGTGGAGGTTGACAGGAAGGTAATAACTGCAATAGGTCGTGGTGGCCACTAGATGTCCCTGTGTGGGTGCTCTGTCTACCTTAAAGACTTTAAAATGCCTCTTGGGATTAGATACCTGTCAAGGGATTCTTCCTGGAGAAGACTTGATCTCCATCTTTCTCAGTAGTCATTGGTTGCCATAGCTCTTGCTTTAGGGTTGGGACCTTGCCAGCCTTCCCTGAGCTCTTTGGCATGTGGAATTCCAAAATTAGCAGGTCAATAAATAAAGAAATAATTTAAGTGGGGAGAGAGAGGGAGGGAAGGAAAGGGAGAGAGAGGGAGGGAAGGAAAGGGAGAGAGGGAGGGAGGGAGGGAGGGAGGGAGGGAGAGAGAGAGAGAGAGAGAGAGAGAGAGAGAGAGAGAGAGAGATCATTACAGTAAATTAGCACCCAGCTGTCTGAAGAATAAACTCCAGAGGACTCGACTGGATTTAAACTTGGCAAAACTCAAACAGTTTTAGATTGAGGCCCTGGCTAAAATAGTCATGTGGTCTTTGTCACTCCCTGTAGAGGGCTGGGATGCCCTCGATACACAGGTGCGTGTACAGACAATTTTAAGCCTGCACAGGTAAGAAGTGGTTTGGGTTTTAATTAGATAATCAAAATAGGGGATGACTAAGATTGTTTGTTAGTACATATATTTGTATTTTCACTCTGAAAGTAGAAGAGTCTGATGCTCTGGGAATGAGTGAATAGTTCATGCTGAAGGAAGATGGAGGTGATGAGATGTCACATAGAGCTTAAAGCCTAACTCCTATGTCCTCCTTGCTTGACAAAGAGGGACCACTTCAGCCCCTAGGCTAATGGGACCTGAGTGGACCTGGGCTACTTTCTTCACAGATTGTTAATTTTCAGCTCTCAGTTTATCTGCAAAGAAAGGACATTTTGAGTCATAGTGTCTGTTTCTTAGTTTTTAGGTTGTATGGAATCATAAAGCTAGACTGGAATAATAAATAATGAAGTAAATATTGTTATGCTCTATATTGAAATTGTCAAGAATAATTTTTAAAGGGGTCTAGAGAGATGCTTCAGAGATGTTTAATGGCTGCTTTTGTAGAAAACTTAAATTCAATCCTCACACCCACATGGCCGCTCACCACTGTCTCACTCGAGTTCCAGGGACTCTGATGCCCTCTTCTGGTCTGAGCAGACATCAGGTGGTCACATGATACATATACACACACAAATGCAAAACACCCATATGATCAAATTATCAAATCATAGTTATATTTTATTTAGATTTATATGTATTACTATTCATCCTGTATATATGTATGTATATATATATATATATATATATATATATATCATGTGTGTGCAGTGTCTGTGAAAGTCATGAGAGGGCATCTATCTGAACTGGAATTACTGATGGTTGTGAGCTGCTCTTTGGATGGTGGGAACCAAACCTGCTTCATCTGGAAGTGTAGCCAGTGCTCTTAATCACTGAGCCATCTTTCCAGCCTCCATTAATCAATTTTTGATAAAAGATATTAATAATCTCCTTACTTCAAATCTGAATTTGATGAAAAGATTTTGATGTTAGATTATTAGAATGGAATGTTATTTCACAAAGATTACACCTTGAATTTAAAATGTAAAAGAATTAACTGAATATACTCTATTGAATTTGGGATTATATAGTCTTGTTAAATGTTGACTATGTATTCTATGATACGTCACTTACAACTCCACATAGAAAAAAAATACAGGAAAACCAAAGAATTAATGGAAAATAGCCAGAATTAAATTATCATTTTTTTTAAAAAAAGAATCCATATTTTGAGAGCCCCCTTTCATGACTGCTTTAGTTACAATGTAGAAGAAAAAGACACAAGTGGATCTTTTGTTTCCTTGGTGCAGAGTGATCTTTGAGAAGTGTTGACATTTGGACAAGCTTGGAGAATGGGGTGATTCCAGAAGATTGACAAAGGCTGCTATTGTTCTGTATCTTAGAAACAGGAACAGAATTCTGCAACTGAGGTGAAGTTTGGCAATCTTGGGCAATCATATTGAAAATATTGAGTGAAGAGGGTAAGTCTTTCTAAGAGGAGAAAAGTGATTATTAAAAATAATCTCTTGGAATTCCAAAGTCAGATAACAAATACTTGAGAGGATGTGAAAAAAATTCAAACCCAGATAACAATGCACAGTGGTAAGGCCAACTCACAAATCCGGCCTGGGGTTCATCCGGCATCAAAGAACAAATTACCAAGTGCCTCAGTAACTCCGTTCTGTGTGTATGCCTGAAGAAACAAACACGTATGTTCTATTTGAACATTTATAGCAACATTTCCTATCACAGCCTGAAGAGCGTAACAGTCTGAGTGTTCATCATTGGATAAATGGGTTGGTAAGATGTGGTTTAGTCACACAACAGGATAGGAGAGAAAGAAGCACAGATACCCAACAACAGAACCTTGAAAATACCAAGCTAAGGGTAAGCTGCCATCATAAAGCACCAAAGGGAAGACATTTGTGTGTCCGACTGGAACAGGTGGGCCAACAGCAATAGGAAGTAGGTTCATGTTTCTCATTGCTGGCAGAGAGGAGCTGGCACATAAAACTGCTGCACTGCTTGGTTTTCTGACGTAAGTCAGGATCAGATGGGAAGAGGGGGAGTTCAGCAGAGAATATACTTCTATCAGATTGGCCTGTGGGCAAGCTTGTGGGGATTTTCTTGATTTATGATTGCTGTGGGAAGGGCTAGCCCATTGCGGGTGGTCCTGGGCTCTAAGAACGCAGGCTGAGAAGTCGCGGGGGACAAAACAATAATCAGGGGTTCTCCATAGTCTCGGCTTTAGTTCCTGCCTCCAGGTTCCTGATCTGCTGGAGTTCCTTCCCTGGCATCCTTTCATGAGGAACTATGAGCTGTGAGGTGAAATAACCCATTTGCTCCCCAACTCGCTTGGGTTATGGTCTTCATCACAGTAATAGAAGGTAAATTAAGACAGTACTCTCAGAAAGTGTTTTCATAACTATACTTCCATTGTTAGAAATGAGATACATAGAATATATGACATAAGAAATTATATATAAAAAACTAATGCAGACAATTTAAAGAAAAAACTAAGAAGAAAAAAATATTGGATGGTGGGTGTATCAGGGTAGATGGAATGAATAATAATAATAATAAAGAGACCCCAAGTTTTGCTCACCCTCTTTAAAAGCAAACTAACACATTCAACAGATGATAATGTACTCAACAAGGACAGGTTATGGTCATTGTGTAAGGTGGTCCTAGCAGGTGCTCAGTGTCCATGATTTGAAATCTTGCATCTTGACAAATCCTTGCTATTTGGTAGGATGTGGCTCTGCTTGGAGAATACTTTGGTTTCTTTAAAAGTATTTTTAAATTTATTTATTTTACTTTCTATATGTGAATGTTTTGCCTGCGTGTTGGATCCCCTGGAACTGGGGTAATGGATGGTTTTGAACCACCTTCTGGGTGCTGGGAACTGAGCTTGAGTCCCCCATAAAAACAACAAGTACTCTAACCACTGAGATATTCAGCCTTACTGCATCCACTTCTGATGTGGTGCTTCTGCTGGAAGTCCACCAACATAGACACTTGTGTAACATTTCCTCTCTGCCATTGTGTAGTTGTGTGGTGATAATGCTGCCTTCTAAGTGTCTTCTCATGTTTTCAGACAGGTTTACTGACCTCTCCAGCCAAATAAAGCTTTAATTCATTGAAAGCTCCTGGGAACTTGTTATTTAGGAGGCCTGTGCAGAGAACTGATGTGTCCCTTCTTAAGAATCTATCTCTTTACTCAAGCTCCAGAAGTGCCCCCAGGCCTGGTACCTCCTGGGGATTTAAGAATTTCAGCATGTAGGATTTTAATCTTTCAGGATTGTGATTTTTAGAGATTTTAGAATTTAGGGATTTTGATTTTTTCCAATCTCAAGGTTTAGGATTTGGTGACTCTCAGGGTTTTAAGATGTTCAGGGTCTTAGCGAGTTAGAGAGTTCAAATGTTGACGTTTGGGATTGTGACTGTCACCAGTGACACCCTGAGTCCTTCCCATGTGCTCTCAGAACACGGAGCCTTGTCCTTACTGTGTGCACACTGCCTAAGTGGCAGCTTATTTCTTTTGACCTGAGGTCCATGCACCTCAGGTTCACCTGAAGTTCTTGACTGGCACATTTCTCTTTGAGTTCTGGAAAGATGAAGTTAATTCTTTATTTCATTATCTTTGCTTTATTTCTCTCCAGTAAGCATGAGTAGGAAAAGGCCCAACCCCACAATTTGTAGGCTTGAATACTATAGACTTGCATACTACTATTTGAGATAATTTCTTGCATGTGTGTTGTTTAAAATTACATTGTAAGTTCTTGTGTGTTTGAGTTTGCAGTGGTCAGAAGACAACTTGAAGACATCAGTCTCTCCTCCCACAGGTGGGCCCTGGGGACTAACTCTTGTCTTCAGTCTTGGCAACAAGGGCCTTCAAATGCTGAGCCATCTCATCCCTTGACAAAAATCGTTTTCCATCCAGAGAGGAATTTGTAGTGGTTCAGTTCAGGCAATAATTTAGATCACATAGTAACTGACCTAGGAGGTAATCTTGCTATGGACAAGGTCTCTGGTGCACATATTGTCTGTCACCACAGTTTGTATTAGTGACATGGTTGAGAAGGTAGCCTGTGGCTTTGTTCACCATGAAAACAAGGAGGCATTACACACATTATTAGCAGTGTTTGAGATTGCTTTGCTAGATTGAAACATTAAATTATGTATAGAACTAATATAAGATGATGGCCAAATATTCATGCAAGTCAAAAAGGCATCTCTTTGGCTTATTGTAATCTTGGCATGAATGAATGTAGTACTTTAGAGAAAAGAAAAATGGAGTCAGCCTGTTGCTTTAGCCATCCTTTGTCATGTGCCACCTCGTCCCGCAAGGAAGACGCGACACCCAGGCTCTTCTTTCAGCAGTTTTATTCAGGAACCTTGATTAATTTTCTGACTTCTGACTTACTTACTTATGATGGGGACTGACTGACTTGCTACATGTTCTCTCTCATTCTGCTTCCGGGGAAAACCCACCCACAGCCTAAATAGCCTCTGGGCAGCCAACCCCAGTATGCCACGTGGACACTACCTATAGGTCCAGGTACGCAGAAGCAAGCCAGATCCTCAGCCTAGCCAATTATGGGATAGTTTGTCACTGAGAGCACTCACCATGTGGAAGATGGAGGGCGGAAGCCAGTGCCATCTTTTAAGGCGTGGCTACATGCAGCTCTCCACAATCCTTCTACTGCTGTACTAAAACAGTTCTGAGAGAACCACCTTATAAAGAGAAAAGACTTAGATTTTGGCTCACAGTTTTAGAGAGTTTAGTTCATGATTGGTGATTCTGCTGCCTTTACATTCACGACTGTGGCTGAGTGGCAATGGTGAGTACAATATGTGGTAGGGTGAACTGTTGACTTATGTCCTGGAAGTAGATGAGGAAAACTCAGGATTCTACAGTTCCATTCAAGGGTATTTTCCCAGTAACACAATATTCTCTTAAGAGACCCTACTTTGTAAAGGTTCCCCACTTCCTAGTAGCACTCCTGGAATGGAGCTTTATTAAACATAGGTATTTATTTGGATGAGTAAGACATTCAATACCCAAACCACAGCCTCTGCCTTTAGTCTTGCATACAAATTAAGACAGATTGAACGGGTCTAGAAATCCTGGCATATTTGTAGGAGTCGAAACCAGTGAGTTATCTCGGCTTGCAAACATAACACTTTCTAAGATCCACTCACCTTGTCTGTTTATAGTGTCTTTTGGGACAATTTTATAGAGAACATGCTCATGAAGTCAGTTTCCCTCACTGGATGCTGGAAAGCAAGGCCATTCTTTGTGTTTATCTTTTTGTCTTTTCCAGAGTGATGTCAGCGACTGAATGTGTCCACTGAAGGAAGAGATCTCAGTTGTTTTAGGTGTCAAATCATATAACACATCTGGGAAGGAGTTACAGGGAAGTGGATTTCCAGGGAGTAAAAGGTTGAGGGAGATTGTTGAAGCCCTAAAAGGGCTGTGTGCTTTATCATCAACAAACAGTCTCTATCATGTAGATTGGGCTTCTCCATCCTCATTGGCTTTGGGCTTGCTTGGTTGTGTGACTTGTATCTGCCAATGATGTGTAAGTAGAAAAGCCAGCTAATGGGTTTTCTTCCTTTCTTCTTGTATTGGGACTAACACTCTGTGAGCTTGATAGAGGCTGCTTTTCATCCTAGATCCTGGAGGAGAGATGGTTCATAGCATCAGATAACTAGCTTCCAGTGACCCATTCATGGTAAAACTGCATTGTGAGAAAGAAAAGGATACTGTAAGGTCTGGTGAGTTGGCTCAGTGAGTAAAGGTATTCTGTTAAGCCTGATGACTTGGGTTTCATCCCTGGAACACACATGGGGGGCAGGGAGAGAGAGAGAGAAAGAGAGAGAGAGAGAGAGAGAGAGAGAGAGAGAGAGAGAGAGAGAGCTTTCACAAGTTGTCCTCTGTTGTTCCATAATGTTCTTTCTCTATAAGTAAATAATTAAGACATTTAAGCCACTAAATTCTGAGTTTATTACTGCATCATCTGGATTATATTAACTGCTACTTGAAGACACAGGCAACTATTACTAGTGTTCTTTTGGAGAAGGTTTAATAAGAATGCCCCCCCCCCACATATTTGAATACTTACTCATCCTGGAGAAGGATTAGGAGGTATGGCCTTGGAGTAGGTGTGGTGTTATTCAAGGAAAAGTATCACTGGGGGTGGGCTTTGAAGTTTCAAAACTCAAGCCAGGCCCAGTGGCTCTCTCTTCCTGCTGCCTGCAGATCTGGGTGTAGAACTTTCAGCTCCTTCTCCAGCATTGTGTCTGACTGTGTGCTGCCATGACAATGGTGGACTAAGCCTCTGAAACTGTAAGGTGGCCCAAATAAATTTTTTTTAAAGTGTTGCCATGGTTATGATGTCTCTTTACAGCAATAGAATACTGACCAAGACAGTTTTTATTTAGGACAGAAGTTTGTGTTATGTGTCTTCCTACTATAAGAGTTTGTGAGCATTTTTATAAGCTGAGTTTTTCTCAGAATGTCCACTGAGGATTTTCGGTGTATGTAAGCTCACAGGTTTACAGTGCAGCCCTCAGCATAGTCAGTTCTCTAGAAGGAGCCATACAGATTGGTGGGGAAACACTGATTCCCCATTTCTCTATTAGCATATGACTTTATTCAGTCTTCTGGGGTGACTTTTTCTCCAGGAGATATCTCAGATGAAAGGAAAGTAGGCCTTCACTGGTAGAGTTAAACTGTGCTAGGTTCAAAAAGGAATCGAATAGATGTCATAACTCAAATGGACCTAATAGATATATTCAGAACCTTCCACCCAAACACAAAGGAATATACCTATTTGTGAGCACTCCATGGAACTTTCTCTAAAATTGACCGCATACTCAGTCATAAGGCTAATATGAATAGCTACAAAAAAATGGAATAACCCCTTGTGTCCTGTCATACCACCATGGACTAAAGTTACAGTTGAACAATAACACAAACCACAGAAAGCTACAAACTCATGGAAACTGAATATCTCACAACTGAACCTCCTCTGGATCAAGAAAGAAAGAAAGGAAAAAAGAAAGAAATCAAAGATTTTCTGGAATTCAATGAAAATGATTCCACAATATATCCAAACTTATGGGACACAATGAAAGCAGTGATAAAAGGAAAATTCATAGCACTAAATGCCTAAATAAAAAACTTGGAGAAATCTCACACAAGATACTTAAGAGTACACCCAAAAGTTCTACAGAAGCAAAGTCACTTAGAAGGAGTAAATGGCAGGAAATAATCAAACTCAGGGCTGAAATCAATAAAATTGAAACAAAGAGAATAATGAAAAGAATCAATGAATGTAAGGGTTGGTTCTTTGAAAATGTCAACAAAATAGACAAACTCTTGTCCAAATTAACCAAATTGGGGGGGGAGAGAGAGAGAGAGAGAGAGAGAGAGAGAGAGAGAGAGAGAGAGAGAGAGAGAATTCAAATTAACAAAGTCACAGTGAAAAGGGGACATAACAACAGACACCAAAGAAATCCAGAGACTCATCAGGTCATGCTTTGAAAGCATGTACTCCACTAAATTAGAAAACCTAAAAAAATGGACAGCTTTCTTGACAGGTACCACTTACCAAAATTAAATCAAGACCAGATAAATGACCTAAATAGACCTATAACCCCCAAGGAAATTAAAGCTATTATTAAAAGCCTCCTAAGCAAAAAAGCCCAGGGCAAGATGGTTTCAATTCATAATTTTACCAGAATTCCAAAGAACTAATACCAATACTCCTCAGATTGTCCCATACAATAGAAATAGACGGAACATTGCTAATTTCTTTTTATGAATCACCCTGATACCCAAGCCACACAAAGATGCAACAAAGAAAATTATAGACCAATCTGCCTCATAAACATTGATGCAAAAATACTCAATAAAATACAGACAATTCAAGAACTATCAAAAAATTATCCATCACTAGGCTTCATCCCAGAAATGGTTCAACATATACAAGGATGAAAATGTGTCTTCTTTATTCATAATAATAAAAAAAGAAAAAAAAATGAAAGCAGAAAAAAAGAGAAAAACTGTCAATGTCATCCATCATATAAACAACCTGAAAGAAAAAAAAACCCCACATGATCATCTCATTGCATGCTGAAAAAGCCTTTGGCAAAATCCAACACTCCTATGATAAAAGTCCTGGAGAGATCAGGGATACAGGGGAAAATACCAAAACATAATGAAGGTGATATACAACAAACCATCAGCCAACATCAAACTAAATGGAAACTCAAAGCTATCCCACCAAAATCAGGAACAAGACAAGTCTGTCTTGCCTTCTCCCCCATATCCAGCATATTTTAGCTAAAGCTAAATTAGACAGCTTTAGCTAAAATAAATTAGCTAAACTTATTAGACAGCAAAAGGAGATCTAGGGGATACAAATTGGATAGAAAGAAGTTAAACTCTCACTATTTGCAGATGATATGATAGTATACATAAGTGACCCCTCAAATTTGACCAAGGATAAACACCTTAAGTAATGTAGGAGGACACAAGATTAACTCAAAACAAACAATAGCTCTCCTGTACACAAATAATAAAAGGGCTGAAAAAGAAATCAGGGGACCATCACCCTTTACAACAGCTGCAAATAGAATTATATGTCTTGGGGTAACTCTAACCAAAGAAGTAACAGATCTGTACAACAGGAACTTTAAGTCTTTGAAGAAAGAAATTGAAGAAGATATCAGAAAATGAAAAGATCTCCCATGCTCTTAGATAGGTAGGGTCAACATAGTAATAATGGCAATCTTACCAAAAGCAATCTACCAATTCAATGCAATCTCCATCAAAATCTCAACACAATTATTCACAGACCTTGAAAGAACAATACTCAACTTCATATAGAATAGCAAAACAATCCTGTTTAATAATAGAACTTCAGGAGGTAGCACCATTCCTGATTTTAAGCTCTACTATAGAGCTACAGTAATAAAAACAGCTTGGTACTGGCATAAACATAGATTTGTTGATCAATGAAATCAAATCAAAGGCCTTCACATTAATCCACATACCTATGAACATCTGATTTTTGACAAAGAGGCCAAAAATATACAGTGGAAAAAGATAGCATCTTCAACAAATGGTGGTGGCATAACCGGATGGTGGTGTGTAGAAAAATGCAAATAGATTCATATTTATCACTCTGCACAAAACTCAAGTGTGTCAAAGACCTCAACATAAACCCAGTTACACTTAACTTGATAGAAAAAAGTGTGAAATACCTTTGAATGCATTGGTACAGGAGATCACTTTCTAAATATAACATCAGTAGCCCAGACAGTGAGTGCAATAATTAATAAATGGGACCTCCTAAAACTGAGGAGCTTCTGTAAGGCAACGGACACAGTCAAAAAGACAAAACAACATACATCAGACAGAGGACTGATCTAGAAAAATAGAGAATTAAAGAAACTAGAGGTCAAAACCCCACAGAATCCAATAGAAAAATGGGCTATAGAGATAAATAAGGAATTCTCAGCAGAAGAACTCCAAATGACTGAAAGACACTTTAAGAAATGCTTAGCCATCAGAGCAATGCAAATCAATACAACTCTGAGATATTATCCTACACCTGTCAGAATGTCTAAGATCAGATAACAGCCTATGCTGGAGGGGATGCGGAGCAAGGAGAACACTTCTTCATTGCTGGTGAAAATGTAAACTTGAATAGCCATTTTGGAAATTAGTACACCGGTTCCTCAGAAAACTGAAAATCAATCTATCTAAGATCCAGCAATACCACATATACCCAAGGGGTACACATTCTTACCCCAAGGGCACTAGCTCAACTATGTTCATAGCAGCATTATTCATAACAGCTAGAACCGGAAACAACCTAGATGTCCCTCAATTGAGGAATGGATTAAAAATTGTGGTACATCTACACAATGGAATACTACTCAGCAGGAAAAAAAGACATTCTGAAATTTGCAAGCAAATAGATGGATCTGGAGAGTATTATCCTGAGTGAGGTAACACAGATGCACAAAGACAGACATGGAATGTACTCACTCATAAGTGGATTTTAGGCATAATGCAAAGGATAACCAGGCTACAATCCATACCACCCCAGCAGCTAGGTAACAGGAGAAAGTTAAGAGAGACATTCATCGATCCCCCTGGGATGGGGAAGTAGAGATCTTTTGAGAAAATTGTGATCAAGGGGGTGGGTGGAGTAAGGGGAGGTAAGAAGAGAACATAGAGAATGGGATGGTAGAGTGGGGTTGAGGATCAGAGAGGGAGAGCAAAAGATAGACATCCTGATAGAGGGAGCCACTGTTAGGTTAGAGAGAACACCCAAGAAGCCACAAGATGAGTCATCTAAGAGTTCAAGCAATAATGGAGAGGGTGCCTAAACTGGCCTTTTTTAATTGTATGAATGACCACCCTAATTGTCACTATAGAACCTTTATCCAGCAGCAGATCCATAGCTAAACACCAGGCTGAGCTACTGGTCCATCTTGAGAGGAAGGAGAGATGGCATGAGTGGAGGGATTGGGATCATGATGAGGAGATCTATGGAGTAGGCAGTCCTGTGGTATTGGAATCTGGCAGGCTCTGAAATAACAGCTGACAAACCTTCATGGAACAGGTCTGGATCCTCTGAATGTAGATGACAGTTGAAAGGTGTGGGCAGTTTCTGCAGCCCCTTGCATTGGGACCAGAGCCTGTTCTGGGTCCATGAACTGGCTTCTTGAAGCCCATGCCTAGCAGGTAAACACCTTTCTCAGTCTTGATACTTGGGGGAGGGACTCGGTCATACATGAACTGGATATGCCAGACCAAATTGGCTAACCTTGGGATGGCTTGCCTTCTCTGGGGAGTCATCAGGGTGGGACGGTGAGGGGGAAAGGGAGAGGCTGGGGGAGGTCTGGGAGAAGGGACAGGAGAGGGATCGGTAGTGGGTATGGGGAAAAAAAAAGACCCATAGGAGGACAATTCCCAAAGTGCCACAAACAGGCTTTTCAGAAGCTACTTCAGTCATCAGTGACATATCAGAGACTTCAGGAATTTAAGATCATAGTCCACTCTCATGTTCTGTGGTCAGTCTGTGTTTTCAGCTCAGTAAACTTGCAATGATGTAAGCTGTTTGACAGTGCAGGATGGGAACTAAGCTGGTGCGGATTGACCTGGATGGTTCACCTTGATCACCTGAGCACTGAAGCCACTTGCTTGCCTGTGTGGGCCCTTTTTGCTATCACCACCAATGTTGCTATGGTGGATGTCTTTGACATACATGTTTTTGACATCCAGGGTTACATTGCTCCTGAGAAGATTCCCACTCAGAGCACATGGTGTCTTTTCACGGATTTCATGTGTGTTGTTGATTGAAGCAGAGGTGGCTGCCAGTTCAGGCTTTGGAATATCAGGCTCTGTTTGTCCTATATGGACAATTCTAATACTGTTGATTTTATTATAGGCATCTTGAAGTATGTTCTAGTTTGCTTTTTCTAATGCTGTAAAAAAACCCACTATGGTCAAATGCAAATTATGGTAGAAAGGGGTTCTAGGTCATAATCTATCATTGAGGGTAATCAGCCTAAGAACTGAAACAAAATCTATGGAAGAATACTGCTTACTGGCTTCAATAAACCTTTGTTATATAGCCCAGGCCCACCTGCCTAGAGATTAGTGCCACTGTGCTGTACTTTCCCATGTCAATCATCTTTGAAGATAATCTCTTACAGATATGTCCATAATCTGAGCAGTGCCTCATTTGAGGTTCTCTCTTCCCAGGTGTTCTCTAAAGGAATAGAACTGATGGGATGACTATCTACATATTAAAAGAAGATTTCTTAGAGTGACTTACAAGCTGTCTACTGACTGAAAGGCCAAGAACCTAATAGTTGTTCAGTGCATGAGGATGGATGTCTCAGCCATCCCAATCTTGTCTGGTGCCCCAGAGAAACCTATAGAGCTACTAATCTTCAATCTATGTTGGCATCCTGAAGACGTGGGTTCTAATGACAGTGAGGGAATGCCTAAGGAATAGGAATGACGACCTTGCCAAGCAAGAGTGAGGGCAAGAAGCAAAAAAGCAAACATGTCCTTTTTCTATATCATTTTCTGTGGGCTGCTACTCAGAAGATGTGACTCACATTTTTTTTTGGGGGGTGTCTTTCCACCCCTAAATATCCATTGAAGAAATCCCTCACAGGAGTGCCCAGCTGTTTAGGGCTTAGTTGGCTGTAAATGTGGTCAAGGTGACAGCCAAGATTACTGTCACATCTGGTGACATCAGGCTGTGTCAAAGTGAAAATAGGAACAAACCAGCAGAGAGGAACAGACACACCCATGTCAAGTGAGCAAGTTGGAGGTAGGAAGCAATCCAGAGCTTCAAGCAGGACAGGTCTAGCCTTCCATTTTATGAGTGACTTCCTATAAACTAAGGCACATTGACACTTGGCTTCAGCATCATTACTGCCACTGAAATCAGAAGTTGGCCTAGAAGCTACTGTTTTGCAGTTGCATTCAACTTTCTTTCTGTGGATTATTACTTCCTTAATGATTTTTTTGTATCTCTTCTGACTGGAGGGCAGGCACATCAGCAGAATCCACTGTGTGAACCACTATCAGTTGTTTGCCATCCAGTGTAAAAGCCAGAAGGCATTCTCATGTATGTGCCCATTCCTGGAGATGCTAGCCTCAAGCTTACCAGCCCCAGGGCCAACAGTCAGAACAAACCAGCCTGAAATGTCATTGTTTTCAGTCTTTTGAGTATGTCTCTGTATCCTGGGTTATTGGGAACAATCACTCAATACTTATTTAGTTTGAAATAAGGAAGGAATAGTGCAGTCTCACATTGTTTAGGAAAATTCTAAAATTATTTCCAATTCCAGGGAGTTTTTGGACTGTTTCTGAAGCACCAAAATGCTATATAGAACCTAGATGAAAAGTCTTTACTACAATGTGAAGGCCATTGGTTGAATTCCTTTTTCCCCTCCATTTTTTATTATTAAAATTTAAAAATTTGCTGGACATATGAACCACAGTTTCCTCTCTCTTTTCTCTTCCTGTTTCCTTTTTCCACCTCCTTTCTACCCCCATTCAATCCTCAGAAAGGGTAAGCCTCCCATGAAAGTCATGGCATATCAAATTGAGGCAAGATTAAGCTCCTCCCCCATGCATGAAGGCCAAATGAAAGACCTGTATGACAAGAACTTTAAGTCTTTAAAGAAAGAAATTGAAGAAACTATCAAAAATGGAAATATTTCTCATACTCTTGGATAGGTAGAATTAACATAGTAAAAACGGCAATTTTACCAAAAGCAATCTACAGATTCAATGCAATCCCCATCAAAATCCCAACACAATTATTTACAGACCTCAAAAGAACAATTTTCAACTTCATATGGAAAAACAAAAAACCCAGGATAGCTAAAAACAACCCTGTACAATAAAGAAATTTCTGGAGGTGTCCCCATCCCTGATTTCAAGTTCTAGTATTGTAATAAAGACAGCTTGGTACTGGCATAAAAATAGACAAGTGAGTCAATAAAATCTAGCCAAAGACCCTGATATATAGCCACACACCCATGAACACTGATTTTTAACAAAGAAACCAAACTTGTGTAATGGTAAAAAGCAATTGTCTTCAACAAATGATGCTGGCATAACCCTCCCTTGTAACTATAGTATGTGTGTGGGTGTGGACATGTGAGTTGCACTGCTCACAGAGGCCAGAATAGGGAATTATATTACCTGGAGCAGGAGTTTCAGGAGGTTGTGAGTCACCCAGTGTGGGCACTGAGAAGGGAACTTGGGCTCTGTGCAGGAGCAATGCATACTCAAACTGTGATTATCTCTCAAACCTCTGGGTTGGATTTCTAGACTTATCATCATAGCTAATTAATCAGGCAACTTTAGACCAAGTCATTTTTCAGTGTAGAATATTGGGAGATGGAAGAAAATGATTAAGGCCCTTTCTGACTCTGAACTCTCAGGAACTCTTAATATCTATAACATATCTATAGATATAACTCTTATATCTATAACATTTCCTTTAATACTTTAATTAATAATTCTTTAATACTCTTAACGTGGCTGTACATATTAGGGTGGAAGTAGAGCTTTGCTCATAGCTATGAAAATTACTTTTAATTTGTCATCCAGCGTACAAAGATTAGAGAGTAGCCAGTGCTTTTTTCCCTTCCTGCGCACTTTGGGAGCCTGACAAGCCACACCCCAGCTTGACATTTCAGAACCTATTTTAATCTCTTCTGCCCAGGATAGGGGGGAGGTGCTAATGGATAGCCTATGTCTGGTATTTGATATTTTCCATTCTTTTATAATCACTGTCCATTGCCAGCTGTACACAAAGGAAGAAACTTATCTATTTGATTACTCTGGAGGGATTCTTCATTTATGTTAACCATCCTGCTTTCTTTGATGTGGTGCAGTGCTCAAGAGTCACCATGACAGTGTGAGCAGTGTCAGAGCCCAGGAAGGACACTTGCTCAGGTGGGCTTTGTTGTGATGTGTTGCCTAGAGGCCTGCAGAGACGTTTGATAGGGTATCCCACCAGAGAGCAGGTGCCTGAGCTATGGAACAATGCAGTGACTTAGACACTTGGTCCACCTGTGCTCCTCTCCATTGTTTTTATACATGTGGCCCATTAGTTACATTTCTCATTGCTGTGACAATGTATCTGAAAAAAACAACTTACAAAGAAAGAGTTTATTTTGGGACAAAATTAAGGGATACCTTCTATCAAGGTGGGAAGTCATAGCAGGGAGGATGAAGCAGTTAGACACATTGTATCAGTGAAGAAGCAGGAAGAGGAAGCAGGTCACATTGTATCAGTCAGGAAGCAGGATGAGGAAGCAGGTCACATTGTATCAGTCAGGAGCCAGAGAAAGGAACGCGGCTGCTCACCTCTCTCTTTATTCTGTGTAGGATCCCAGCCCACGGGATGTCACTGCCCACTTTCAGGTTTGGTTTTCTTACCTCAGTTTAGCCTAGACAATATCTTGAAGGCAGGAAAGGGCTTGCTTATCTATTTGCTGACTCTAGATCCTATGAAGCTGACAAGGTAAACCACTCCAGGTTGTGTATACTGCTGAGTGTTCAGGCAAAGGATATGGAGGCCTGCGGATGCTTTTGTAGCTTACTAAATTCACCAAGCAGAGTTATTGTACAAACTGTAGGTTGTACCTATGGTAGCCCTAAAGTTGCAAACCCCACTGATGGCTTTTCATCCATCATGACAGTAAGAATAATGCTACATTCCAAGTATTGACCACAACAGGGTGAGATGATATAGTCAAAAAGTAACTTGTTTTATTTCATTTTTCTATCAGTATTTTTGATGAAGCTGACTAATTTGTCCCTGATAATATGTGCAATTGAATGAATTTCTCCACAATTTAAAGTAACTCAAAATACATAAATTTTAAAAGTAAAATGCAAGTCGTGAGAGTCAAAATTTTCATAAGAAGATGAGACTTGACACATTACTGAAGTCCCTCTCCTGTCTCGGGCATGTCACTGCTGAGTGATAGGCTTCCAGCCTATGCCCAGTGAGCTCCTAGTCTTTGCTCTTTGTGACCTGCTCCACGTCGATGGGGCCTTGGGTGCTTTATCGGCTGTCCCTGTGGAGGTGTCACTGGTACCCTCTCAAGTGGCAGACATTAAGACTAATTTACTCTTGCATTACAGGATATGGACTCTAAAACCTGCATGGTAGCTCGTGTCTTTAATCCTAGTGTCCAGGAGGCGGAGGCAGGCAGATTTCAATGATCTGAGACCAGCCTGAGCTACATAGTGAGTTCCAGGTGAGCCAGAGCAAATAGTGAGAATCTGCCTGAAATAAATAACCAACCAGCCAACCAGCCAACCAGTTAACCACCCACCCACCCACCCAACCAACCAACCAACCAACCGTACAAACATATAGGCAGAGTGGAATATGAGGACAAGGAAGGAAACTCAATCTTTGAAAGAGGTTATGATAGTTGTTACAAGAAAAACAAGACTAACCCTTCCCACACTCTGACTCCCTAGCTCCAGATGAGGTCTCTCTAACAGGTTTCTCGTCAGGTACCCAGAGCAGAGTTGATGTCCTTGAAACTCCATTTAACTAAATAACTGTCCTTTTTTTATCCTATGTTGCCAGCCTCAGGTATTTTGTTATAATCATAGACAGTAGATTAGTATAGGCAAACTTGTAGCTTCTTCACAGATGAAACCATGCTGCAATTCCTCTGATGTGAACAAGCACATTTCTAATCAGCATGTTCTTACTTTCTTCATTTCTCCAGTGAATAAAGAACTCCCGTTTCTTTCTGTTGATACTTACTCATTTTCCCAGAGGCATTTTTAGTGTTCAGAATTTCCCATACAGTTCCTTCTCCCACTTCATTTCAAATATTTGCTTCAAGGGAAATAGTCCCATTCCACAGTTGTATTTTCTTTGCTCAGATAAATTCCCAGAAAGTGATTTCTCAGCCAGACTTCTTGGCCAGCTTCTTGCCCCAGTGTTCCCAACAGCAGGGGGCATTGCTTCCTTTTAAAGGGATGGTTTCCTGAGTTGAGGTGAAGGGTCAGTCATTTCCCTGAAAATGTTAAAAAAAATCTGTTTTGAGTTTTTCTATGGTGCTGGCAGCATTCTCTTTTCTGACTAAAATGTATGCTGTGTGGATATTTATTTGCCTACAGATAATTTGTTGTGCTTTAAACTATACTTTGTAGCCTTTCTGTCTGATAGAATCCAATATCCTAATTTAGGTGGACAATCCAGTCAGTTTATTACATAAGTGCTACAAACAAAGCAACAAATATTCTCCTCACAGTCACAGTCAACTTCAGCTATCAAGTTGATGGAATCCAGAGTCACCTGGGAGGAGACAATCTTAGCTGAAGAATTTCATAGGTTAGATCGGTCAATGAACATTTTCTTAATTGATAATTGAAGTAGAAGGGCCTGGCCCACTGTGTGCGAAACCATCCCTAGCTGGGTGAGTCTAAGTAAGAGACAGTGAGCAGACCACTAAGCAGCATTCTTCCATGGTTTTTGCTTCAAGATTCTGTCTTGAGTTTCTGTCTCAACTTTCCTCCATGATGAACTCTAACTGTTAAGATAAAATAAACTCATTACTCCCCAAGTTGCTTTTGGTCATGATGTTTATCCCAACAACAGAAACTAAACCTGGATACCCTTCTAATCTCCAGCCTATGATCAGCTATGGAGACTTTTCTCTGGTTCCTAGAGTCTTTGATTGGTACGGTACCTTGTTTCCGCCCTTCTTTTCAGGATTCATCTTAGCTGACACTGTAATTTAAACATCTATGCATTCATTTTTCACAATTAAAGAATATTAATGTCAAATACCATAATCAGCCTTTTCCAGACCTATTTGATTAGTATGATTACTAGAAACATAATAAAAATGGACTAAATAATTGGGAAAATTAAAAGAGTTAAGTTCACCCTTTGTGGAAAATTAATGTTAAGCTTTTTTATTTTTATTATTTTTGATTTTTGTTAGCTTACAGTGTGTAAATAGAATTATTTCTTTTTAACATACAACATAAGCTCTTATTTGTATGAAATTCTTTAAGATGTATCTACATATTTCTAATATCTACAGGATATTTTGTCATGTAGCTGAATCATAATTTTCTTAACCATTTCCTTGTTATTGGAGTCATAAGTTTCTTTTTGTGCTACTAAAGGCTGAAGTAAGCATACTTGTGTATAAAATTATTTTTGGAGTCAGGTTTGGTAATGAGACCTGTAATTTTAGCACTGAGGCCAGACCCTGTCTCAAAAATATTTTTTTGCATATTTTGATATATTAGGAAGTATTTAATTAGTAGAATTACTGGGTTAAAGAGGAAACATACTTTTATGTCTTAATAACATTTCTTAAAATATGGCAGAAGGTTTGGAGAGATGGTTCAACACTTAATAACACTAGTTGCTCTTACACAAGACCAGGTTTCAGTTCTTTACATTTTCTTTTAAAAATAAAAACAGCTTGGGTTGTTACACAGAGAAATCCTGTCTTGAATCTTCCCCCCAAAGAAATAACTGGTTATTTTTATATGCTTATTTGGAAGCAGTTAAAATCATTTGATTTCATTAATGTGCATAACCTTTTGAGGTATGTGATGAATTATATCATATTTGTAGAGCATATATAATGCCTCTTTAATTTTTTTTTCAGGTAGATTTCCACAGGGCCCCAAGTAGACTTTTCATCTTTTTGAAGAAAGTAGTGCCTGATATAAATTAGGGACCTTTAACATATCCTGTACAAGAAAAGTGTTCACAGAGAAGAAGGAAAAGCTTTAGATGCCACAAATATAATTCTTCCTTAATGGGTTTTAGTAAAAATAAAAGATGGAGTCAAAGGGAATAAAATCAAAATTCTTTTACATGAAAGTGTCTTCAAGTAAATTCTTTTTTAAATTCAGTTCTTTTGAACTTAATTGAATTTTTAAATTCAATTCTTTTACATGAAAGTGGTTTCATGCAGAAGACAAGTAAGCAGGGGTTGGTGTACCGCTGGTAATACATCTAAGCATTTCTAAAATGAGTTCTGTTCCTGAACAAGAAAATCTTTCTACTTTTCTGTCTTGAACTCTTTATTGACAAGATTGTGCCAGTTTTCCTATCAAAGTCTCCATCTAACAGACACTTATTTAGAAAGTTTTACGGAAAAAAATCAAGAAAATAATCAAGCCACTAACTGTATTATACAGACCACAGAGGGCCTGTGTGTGGTGATACATGCTCAGAACACCAGCATTTGGAATTCAAAGGCAGAAAGATTATGAATTTGAGGCTATCCTGTGCTACATAGTGAGTACAAGGTCAGCCTAGGCAACAGAGTAAATTATTGTCTCACAAAGCAAAACAAAAAGAACCAAACCAAAATACAAAACAAAAACAAAAAGCTCACAAATAAAAAAATCAAATAACTGTGCCCATCACTGAAACAGTGAATTGTGGAGAGAAGTTCATATACCTGATAGTCAAGAGGGTTTGGGGCACAAGAGTCATTCTTGAAGTTCACTTTGTAGAGCATTGGTGCTTAAAGCTGTTTATGGGAGAAAAAAAGCAAGATTCTTTGAGTCACTTGCTTAGGGATGAGGAATAGAGTCCTTGTGGTGTGTGCATATAAAGGAATTCCTCATAGCTCATCATGGGACACATGTTAAAATAATGCCATTGGCATCATCAGAGGGTGGAGTTTGGAGACCTCGGATGTTGTCCACTGGATACTAGCTTATACCTAAATGAAGAGTAGGTGGTCTGAGCAAAAGCAGCCTAGGTAAGACCGTACACTGCAAATGTGCAAATGTTACACCTATATAGGTGGTATAAGATTAGTAACATGTGCATAGCCACAAGATGCCAAAATAAATTATTCTCTAAAAAGTATTTTATTCCCCCTTCCTCCCTCCCTCCTTTCTCCCCCTCCTCTCTCTCTCTCCCCAGAACTCACTTTTCATCTTTTTGCCTCCATCTCTTTTGTTTTTAATGCTGCAGTGTGTACTGCAGACCAGCTGGTCCATTCTCCTGCCTCTACCTCTCACCTCTCTATAGAGTGCTGTAAATACATATGCACTCCACCAATCTGATTTTTTGTGGGTTCCAGCTCTTTATGTGTGTTTTGGGGATTAAGTCACGAGTCTTGCACAACCTTCTGCCTGTGTCTCCAAATTAGTGATTCTTAAATTTAACTATTAAAACAAGTAAACCAAGATTGTGGTTTCCCCTGATTTTACTGTGTGTTCCAGAATGAGTAGCAGGAGGTAGTTATCATGGCAGACTTGTAGATTTCTGGGGTGGAAAACTGAAGAAGTGAGTTCTAGACATCTGGGAAGGAGTGGTGGTCTGTGGTCCTGTGGTCTAGACTGGACGTGAATGTGTGTTTGTTAAGGGTGGATGGTGTGGGTCTTTGAAGGAAAATATAGCAGAAAGCCCATCCCTTTTTATATTCTGCTACCCCAACTGGGGGTTGCTTATAATTACAGAAATATAGGGAATCGACTTTGCAAACTATGGGATGGCTCAGAGAAAAATTCAAGGTTTATGTGGAAGAAGGCTTTCCCGAGTACATGGCTTAGCAGACTATGAATTTACTGCTCCTACCTACATAGATCAGTACAGTCAAATTTTCATGTTCTTTTATATGTGTGGTTCCTATATCAATGAGCTGATTTTAAACATTAATACAGAAATGCAACAGAGTTGCAAGACATACTATTAGATGCCAAGATTAATTTAAATTTGGTGTATTTATTATTTACCATTTTAAAATTACCTTTTTTTCTCAAATTTGAGAGTGTGTGTGAGGGAACATACATGTCGTGTGTATGTGTGTATGTATATGTGTATGCGTGTGTGTGTGTGTGTGTGTGTGTGTGTGTGTGTGTGTGTGTGTAGGATAGAGGTCATTTACAGGTGTCATTTCTCTCCTTTTACTGTGTAGCTCCCAGGAATTGAACTGAAGTCAGTCAGCAGGTTTGGCAGCAAGTACCTGCTGAGCCATGTCACCAGCCCCTGATTTTGTTCTTTAACAGAAACAGTAGCACTGTGATTGACTTTTCTATTCTCTACCTTTGCTATGAGATATAACACCTACATAAAAGACTATGCCACTTGTTTGCATTTAAAAGTGAATAATGACATGATGAGCAATAAACATAAGCTTTTTTTTTAAAAAAAAAAAACAAAACAGAAATCACTGAAATTCTAATGTTTTGTTCACAGATAAAGAGAAGTCTGAGCTTAGGACATGGTTCCTTGACACATGTTCAAAGCTTACAGAAGGAAAGTTTCATCTTTGTGGATTTTGCCAGCACTCATTAAAGAAAAAAGACACTGTTGCCTGTAAAGGCAGTAAGAGACGCCAGTGGAAAATTCACAAGAAAGAATTCCAGCTGTGTACGACTTACCAAAGTACATTGAGGAAACTTCTAGAGTCGTGGGCCAAAGATCACAAACAAGGGTAATTCATCTTTCTGTCTTGAGTTCATATGAATACACGCTTCACAGACCATGTAGTAGCCCGTCCACATAGAGAAAACTAATGTTTGTTACCATTTTCCATGGAGGATGTAAATCAAGGCTGAGTTATCACCATGGAGACCCATTTGGGAAAGAGGTGTGGGACATGAGGATGGAAGGCATCTCTAGAGATGCTGTGGACAGAAACCCAGTCTACTTCATTAGAGAAGTTGCAGAGAAGAGTCTTACATAAAGAGTGACAAAGGCTCCATGGAGAAAGACATTGTGGGAATGGAAAAATGTTGCTCTGCAGCTGTTTTTTGCAAACCTAATGTTTTTCTTTTGAGACACAGTCTAGCTGTGTAGCCTTGGGTGGCCTGGAACTCACTATATAGACTAGGTTGACCTTGAGCCCATGGAAATCCACCTGCCATGACTCTCCAGTTCTGGGATCAAAAGTTCGTGCCAACGTGCTCAGATAATTGCAAATTTACTTTGATATAAAGTTAAACTTATAACCTTACATTTTAAAGGTTAAAATTAACCTTTAAAAGTTAACTCCAAATATAATTAGAATAATATTAATCATCAGTGAAGGAGGGGTTGGTAGCTTTGTTTATTTTTCTCAAGTCTTCTAAAAACGCATCTGCAGCAATACCCATCCTTTCTGTTTACGTGTGCAGTTTCCTTGTTCTTTGCCTCAGGACAGTTAACTGTTTGCTAGTTTGTTGGTAAGTTATTTTTGGAATTTGAGTTGTCTTCAGCTGGCAGAAGGCATTGCTTTTTGTTGAAAGGCAGTTTGTGTGAGGTATTGGGAATTCAAGGGGTCTTTTCTTGCTACTTTTGTTTTGTGAAGGTGGCTGTGGCTTGTGGGAGTGACAGTTCCCTCCAGGTGGGCACCTAGCTGGGCTCTTACAAGAGAAAAATAGTTTCGAGAATTTAGCTTGAATCCTTTGGTAGGCAGAAAAACCACAAGGAACATTCTGATAAGACAAAAATATATGTGCAACAATGTGTTTTTTTAATACTAAAGGCAGATGGTCTTTTGCTTATGTTTAAAATTCACCAGGCATTGCTATTCCTGTGCCTAACATCCAAGTGCCATTTATTGCAGGTTGCATGAGCATCTGCTAAACCTTTCAGATAAACTCTTCATGCCCCAGATGTTTTGTCAGTGTGTGTGTGTGTGTGTGTGTGTGTGTGTGTGTGCATGTGTGCATGTGCATGTATGTGTGTGTTCTTACCATTATTTAGTTTATGACATCGCAAGGCAGTAAGGAACTAGGCAGCTGTAAGAAAATGTGCACATTATAATGACAAAGGCATCTGGTTTATCCTGGACATTTTTACTGACAGCAGAGAACATGGCCATATAACAATACTGTTCCATTGACTAGATGCCAAAGGCAGTATTGAAGACTCAGAAGCTTTGAAAATTCTTTTAATCCATAAAATTGTAGAAAGAAGTACTTTGTCAAATTAGGTATCTTTTTTCTTCTGTCATGATTACTAGTCCAAGACAGAAGTCGGCATTCATCTCTTACAAAATGTTAAAAACACCATCTAAGTCTAAACATGATGAAAATACATCTAAGGGGATTTCTCAGTGGGTCAAATGTGACAGTGCTCTTTTAGAGTGGCCTCCATATTTGCATTTCCCTCTTCATTTTACAGGTCTTGAAGAAGATGCAAATTGGTATCTATTGATTTGTTTGTGCTATAGATAGTTGTATGTTCTGCAAATAATTTCATGGATCTTATTTCTTATCAATTCTTTTAGTATTTAGACACATTTGGAATGAGAGATTTAATTGTTGGAGTGCCAAATCTTAATCCCTTTGTGTGAATTTCAAGAAGTCTCAATCAGTTGCTGTCCTCCAGTCATTTCTGTTGTAATACATCCCAGCAATTGATAGTGCAGGGGTGAAGGGTTTATGTTAGCTTGTAACTCCAGGTTACACTGCACCACAGCAGGGAAGTGTAGGAACTAAGCCCAGCTATTCACATGTTTATTTCTCAGCTCAATTTCCTCCTCTTACATAATTTAAGACTCAAACTAACGAAATGTCACCCACTTTCTTTCTGATTTTTTCATATGAAGTCATATAATCAAGGCAGTCCCCTAGTGATGTGCCCAAAGACTAATCTATTCTAGACCATCCCTCACTGAGATTTCTTTCCCTAGGCAATTCTCCATTGTACTGAGTTGGCCATTAAAACTGTCACAGTGACTCCAACCTACAGTAAACAGATACTGAAGAATAGACACTTTGACTACTGTCAGAACTGTGTGAGATATAAAGTGTGAAAATCGTCCACTGAAGTTCTGGAAGCATGGCTGATTCCTCAGTGAGTAGCAGACTTCAAATGCCACAAAATGCTTATAGAAAAAGCTTAGCCCATGATAGGCTCACAATAAATATTAATTTATATCTACATATTGTTGCTGTAAAACATTTGTGAGATAAGACTTTTGTTTTTGGTGATCTCAGAGGAAATGATTTTAGTGTAGGACAGGAAAGAAATCAACTTTCTTCCTAGGAGAAGACATTTCAAATTCTAAAAATAAATAAATTCTATGTATAACTCATAGTTGCTTGTTTTTTTTGGGGGGGGGCTACTTTTCTTTTTTTTCTTTTATTATTATGAACAAAGAAGTCACACTTTCTATCCTTGTATATCCTTATTCAAGGTCCCTTCCCCCTCCCACCACAACACATCATTCTCTCTTCTCCACAACTCCCCATCCCCTCGCTGGGCAGGCAGCAGGCAGTCCCAAGGTCCTACTGTCCCAATATTGCTTAGTTCATCCTCCACTCCTGGCAGATCCAGTTTTCTCCCCACAACATCAAGCCTGAGTCAGGTATTCCTCTAGGGGGGTGGGATCCAAAGACTCAGTCCAAGGTGTTTCTAATCCCAAGCTGTTCAGTGGTTGTGGCTTGCAGCTTGGGCATGCTTTGCTTTTTTCTTGTTTGTTGGTTGGTTTGTTTGTTTAGAGTCCACTAGTGAGTGAGTACATCCCCTGTTTATCTTTTTGGGTTTGTGATAACTTGCTCAGGAGGATATTCTCCAAATCCAACCATTTGCTTGCAAATTTTAGGTTACCATTTTTTCTTACTGCTGAGTAGTACTCTATTGTGTAGATGTACCACAGTTTGTTAATCTATTCGACATCTAGGTTGTTTCCAGGTTCTTGCTATTATAGGAGTGTGACTGTGCATCTTTAGGGTATACACCCAGAAGTGGTATTGCTGGGTCCTTGGGGAGATTGATTCTCAGTTTTCTGAGAAACCGCCATACTGCATTCTAGAGTGGCTGAACAAGCTTACACTCCCACCAACAATGGAGGAGTGCTCCCCTAGCTTCGCATCCTCTCCAGCATAGGCTGTCATCTGTGTCTTTTATCTTAGTCAATCTAACAGATGTCAGGTGGTATCTCAAAGTCATTTTGATTTGCATTTCTCTGATGGCTAAAGATGAAGAGCACTTTTTCAGGTGCCTTTCAGCCATTTGTAGTTCTTCTGCTGAGAATTCCCTTTTTAGATCTGAACCCCATTTTTTGATTGGGTTATTCAAGGTTTTGGGCTCTAGATTCTTGAGTTCTTTATATATCTTAGAGATCAGTCCTCTATCACCTGTAGGGTTGGTGAAAATCTTTTCCCATTATGTAGGGTGTTGTTTTGTCCTATTACAGAAGCTTTTCAGTTTCAGGAGATCCCACTTATTGACTGTTAATTTTAGTGTCTGTGCCACTGGTGTTATATTTAGGAAGTGGTTGCCTGTGCCAATTTGTAGAAGCGTATTTCCCACTTTCTTTTCTATCAAGTTTAAAGTGGCTGGGTTTATGTTGAGGTCTTTGATCCACTTGAATTTGAGTTTTGTGCAGGGTGACAGGCTTGGATCTATTTGCATTTTTCTACACACTTCCATCCAGCTATGCCAGCACCATTTGTTAAATATACTATCCTTTTTCCATTGAATATTTTGGGCCTCTTTGTCGAAGATCAGGTGCTCATAGGTTTTGGGTTAATGTCTGGATCCTCAATTGTATTCCATTGATCCACAAGTCTGCTTTTATGCCAGTACCAGGCTGTTTTTATTACTGTAGCTCTATAGTATAATTTGAAGTCAGTGATGGTGATGCCTCCTGAGGTTCTTTTGTTGAGCAAAATTGTTTTAGCAATCCTGGCTTTCCTGTTATTCCAAATGAAATTGAGTATTGCTCTTTCAATGTCCAAAAAATATTGTGTTGGGATTTTGGTGGGCAGTGCATTGAATCTGTAGATTGCTTTTGATAGAATTGCCATTTTTACTATGCTGATCCTACCTATCCAGGAACATGGGAGAGCTTTCCATTTTCTGATATCCTCTTCAATTTCTTTCTTTAGTGATTTAAAATTTTTGTCAAATAGGTCTGTTACTTGTTTGGTTATAGTTACTCCAAGGTATTTAATACTATTTGCAGCTATTATGAAGGGTAATGTTTCCCTTATTTCTTTTTCAGCTCTTCTATCTTTAGTGTATAGAAGGGCTACTGATTTCTTTGAGTTAATTGGACTACTTTTCTTAATGTTTTTCTGTTATTGAATGTTTCCCGGCCCTTTTGGGGCCGGGAGGTTTGTGACCTGGCATGAGAATGGCTGTTTGGAACCTGGTCCACGCCGCTTTTGTCCCCCAAAGAAACGAATCAGATGCTTATACTGTTTGGCCCATGTCTCAAGCACATTACTAGCTAGCTCTTTCATCTTAAATCAACCCATTTCTATTAATCTTCCCGCCACGTGGGTCGCAGCCCTTGGCTCACCTGTATTCCTACATGCTTCTTCTCCAGGGGCCGGATGGAAACTGACTAACTCTACCCTTTCCTACCTGCCTGCCCTCTGATTTTCCACCCACTTCTATGGTGCTGTGCATAGGCCAAAACAGTACTTTATTTACAATGTACAGAGAACATTCTACCACATTTTTTATTTCCATCTATTTCCCTAAAAATTTATTTTTCTTCACTTCTATAAAATTCTATTATGTATACCTTCTCTTGTGTACTTGAAGTAGCCATCCTAACAAGTGAAGTGTTAAATCATTGTGGCTTTGGTTTCCACTTTACAGGTGGTTAATGGTACTGTGTATCTATTCACATATGGGTTTGTATTATTGCTTTTTTAAGAATACCTACAAAACAGTACATGCAGGAAAGGAAGTCAGAGGCAGGAGCTCAAGCAGAGGCCATGAAGGGGTGCCGATTGCTTACTGGGCTGCTACTGGGTTGCTACTGAAAGCTCAGCATGCTTTCTTATACAATCTAATACTAACAGGCCAAACATGGCCCCACATTTGCTGGGCCCTTCCCCATCAATCTCTAATTAAGAAAATGCTCTATATCTGATCTGTGAAGACATTTTTTTTCACCTGAAGTTTCCTCTTCTTAACATGACTTGCTGGTGTCAAGTTAACATAAAAATTAGACAGCACAATCCAGCTGTCTTGCAGTTTCCTCAGCTTCATTCCTGGTCACTTCTGCCAGTCATTTCTCTGCTTGTTTTTTTAATGAAAGTTTTTATTTTTTCTTAGAAGCTGTTGGAAAAATCATATACTGTCTGATAATGTATATAATGAATATGATGTTGAAATCTGGGCTCATGTCTGATACACATATCATGAATGTGGGGTCTCTCTAGATTGTGGCTATATGCCTTTCTTTGTTTTGGGAGTATTGTATTAATTCTGCTTTGGGAAGCGACTCCTAATTTCTGGGTAAATTTTGTTGCAGACCTGACATTTAAGGGCAATGGATTGATACTCACTGAAGTAAAGGGAATTAAATAACATACATGGAAGTTCTCCCTTTATTAAATTCTGTACATTATAAAGAACTTTGACACAGTCTCTTACTCTCACAGCAGTTTTTTGTAGTAAGAAGTTTCTGGCCTGGCCTAGCCCTGAGATCTGAACCAACAATCCCAAATAGACACACAGAAGCTTATATTAATGACATGCTGTTTGGCCTCCAACTCAGGCTCATTGCTAGCTAGTTCTTGCATCTTAACCCATTTCTATTAATCTATGTTTTGCCCTGTGGTTTGTGACTTACCTGAGTTCCTTTAGCCAGCAGCTCACAGCATCTCTGCTTGACTCCTTCCTTCCTCATGGTGTTCAGATTTCTCACCTGCTTCTAAGATGCCCTACCTTAGACCCAAACTGTTCCTTTATGATCCAATGATAATTCCCAGCATTCAGAAAGACATCCCATATCATTCCTTCCATATGAATATCCTGCAGATGTCTTGTATTTCTTCACTGTTCTTCTCTTTCTCTTGTAAAATTTGAACAAAAATGTGTATACATGTGTGTATGTACATGAGTGTGTGTATGTGTGTGTGTCCTTGTCTTCTGCTTTCTTCTTTTTTCTTCTTTTTCCTTATCCCCTTCTCTTCTTCTTTCCTTTCTTCTTTTTTAAAAAGACTTATTTATTTGTTATATATGCTGTATACAGAAGAGGGTACCAGATCTCATTATAGATGGTTGTGAGTTACCATGTGGTTGCTGAGAATTGAACTCAGGACCACTGGAAGAACAGTTAGTGCTCTTAACCTCTGAGCCATCTCTCCAGCCCCCTTCTTCTTTTGTTATATGTGCTCATATATGTGAGCATGTAGCTATGGGGGCCAGAAGTCAAACTCAGATATCAACTGGTCTGGAGGTCAGCAGTTAGGCTAGACTGACTGTTGAGTGTGCCCTGGGGACTCACCTGTCACTATCTCTCCAGCACTGGGATGTGAAGCACATGGCTGCTATGCTGAGTTTTTTAAATGTGAAGATTGAAATCAAATGCTTCACTGACTGGTCATCTTCCAAGTTCCTCTAGATTTGTCTTAAAAAAGAAAAATGTTTGTGGAGCCCAGCTTACTATATTTCTGTAAACTTGGCCCTTGATGGTCCTCACCTCAAAGGCTGCATTCTGGATACTCCTTGACTCAGTTTCCCCTTATTTATATGTATTTGGTTGTCTTTATTGATTTTGAAGGTTGAAGTGATATCCAGGGAATGGACAGATGATGTGCACTTGTAGTTTTGTTTAACTTGTGATTTGAAGTTCAGTCATTACACTTCTCTACTTCATTAATCCTTTGATCCAGAGTTGTCTACATAAATTTTTTGTTCTTTTGAGACAAAGTCTACCTTTGTAGTCCTGGTTGATATGGCATTTACTATATAAACCAGACTAGCCTTGAACTCACAGAGATCTGATTACCTTTGCCTTGTGAGTGCTGGAATCAAAGGCACACACTAATCTACTTGGTTTCCATGGATTTTTTTTTTTAGACAAGGTAATCACTTCAAAGCCATAAAGCTGTCTTCTCAGTGTGACTCCAAATTCTACCAAAATCAGAGTGTCTGTGCTAGCCACCACGTCCTTGAACAATAGACACCAGTTTACTGTGGTAGCTTAGTCTTGTGGTTCTCTGACTTGACTGGAAGTAATAAAGCTGGAGCCAGAGCCCATGACCTTCTGCCTAATTCTGAGCAAACCTAAGCACAAATTAGCCAGAAGTTAAGCAAATCTCAGCGGGCAAGGGCATGCCAAATATTCTGGAGTCCTAAATATATTTGAATACCAGACATGGTGAAGGTAGTAGTTTATTTAACATGAGAAAAAGATTTAAATAATAAAACCACAAACTTCAAGCTCATTCTAATTTTCTTTTCCCACATTCAGTTTCTAGCCAGGAAATAGTGTCATGAAAAGCCAGTCTTGAGGTTCAATTCTTGCTCCTAAAGAAATACACTCAAGTTATCTTAACATTAATTCCTGCAAATGACTGTCTCACTGACTCTTACAGACTTCCGAGGGAGATTCCATAAGTTCTTTCAGTAAACTCCAGCAACATTTGGATGACCCTGAAGTTGAAGTGTGATTTCTAATATTCCTTTTCTCATGGCAGAATGACTTCTGGGAGTTTGCTTTTGTCCACACAAAAGATGGAGAAAAGCTGCCTTGAGGGAGTACTTTGCTTCTTTTTTAGATATTTTTCAAATGTTTTTTTTCTTATTCTTTTAAGCAGGTTATAGGAATAGCTGGTGTCTATTCATTTAAGATTCTTGTTGAAAAAAATACAGTTTTGTTGTATATAGTGGTAATATGGTGGTAGCATTTGTATTTTTCTAGAAGGGTCTGAAGCCCCTTTATATTCTGAAATTTTACGTATTTTTAAAAAATAACTTTAAAAAGGTGGGATTTACTCAGAAAAGTCCATGTGACTCTTAAGTGCTGTATTCCTGTTTTTTAGACTATAAATAGTGTGGATAAGATTTGGATAAGCCTATGAACTTTCCACTGACTTCATTAGAACAATGTTTTCCACTGGTTATTCCTAAGGGGCAGAGGCAGATCTGATATGGGGTTGGCCAAGAGTAAACACTGGATACTGACCAACCACAAGAGCCAGGAAGGCAGTAATGTATCAGCCTGAAATAATGCTCTGAATTCTTCCTATTGCCATATATCTACTCATAAGGTCCTTGGATGAACTTAGTAATTTCTAAGTTTATGTATCACCTGCTTATATATTCTCAGATTTGGTTTTCTCTTCTTGTCTAAAATTGTATTCTGAAGAGTCTTGACCTTGCCTTGATTGTCAACTTGACCAGATTTAGAACTAGTTAGGCAGCAAACCCTTGGGCATGGGCTACATCATCCCACAGATGAGGGTCCTGCTAATGGAGAGCCAGCATCCATCATCACTGTTTATGACCGGAGTCTGGTCTCAGCATGACCACAGCATTGTACTTCTGCTATTATGCCTTCCCCACTATGAGGAACTGTTGTAAAAAGTTTCTGGCTTGGACCCGCGGTTTGACTGGCAGTCTGGCAGTCTGACAGACCCACAGAAACACACAGATGCTTTCATTAATTTTATGCTGATTGGCCTAGGGCCCAGGCATATAACTTGCTAACTCTTTACTCTTAAACTAACCCATCTCTCTTATCCTGTTCAGCCGTGTGGCTCGGTACCTTTTCTCAGCAGCATTTCCTTTGCATCTCCTTGCACCTCTGTGACACCTGTCTCTGTTCTTCCTAATCCCAGAGTTTTCCTAGTCTGCTAGCTCAGTTCACACTTCCTGTCTGTCTTCAGCCAATCTGTGTTTTTATTGAACTAGTAGGAGGGACAAATATTTAGAAGGTAACATAATTCCACTATATTTCCCCTTTTTTTCTTTTTAAAACAAGAACCCCAAATCTAATATCCTTCCCCCATCATCTATAACAACTTATAACCAACATGTAAACAAACACAAACATCTATAATTTATTTTTTGGGAATGTGGATGTAGGCTACTTACTGCTGAATGGGGACATTGGCAATCCTGGGGATCCAAAGAAAATGTAGGATTATGGATAAGCCTTTAGTGACATAGTCTCTGAGGCTGGATAATTTCAGCCCTTCTCCTTGAAGTTGTTTTGGATGCAGAGCACAGAGGAAACTTCAACAGAGGTGCTCTGAAATGCTGAATTATGTAGGCCATCCATTTTTGTTGGAGACTTTTCAGGGGGTCTTCCTCCATCAAACTTTCTTTAACTGGAAATAAACCCACAGCTTCTCATTTTCTGTAGAAATAAAAAGGAAATACCTTCTCTAAAGTAGCATATCTTTTGATTTTAGTTTTAAAGTCTACTCGTTTATAAAATATACACATTAGATTAATCCATCAGCATTTGTAATCAGATGTCTTTTATCAGCTTTAACTACTTCATTTATAGTAAAAAAACCTTAAAGACAAGATAATAATATACATTATCCAGATATTCTTTGTATTTTCCATTTTTGCATGGCTTATTACTATTTTTTTGAGGACTTTCTCTTTTTCCTTTTCTCTCTCTCAAGCCTATGTATATTTTTAAACACACTCTAAACAATGCACTTTTTTTTTGAATCTATCTTTACTGTAATCTCTGATTTCTTATCTTTTTCTGACCATACCTTTGCTTGGTCAGACTTTACCCAACTCTCTCTATTTCCTTCTGTTTTTGAGCACATCTTTAATTTGCCAAGGTGTGGGTAATAATTAAAGGATTTGCTAGGGTGGCTGCCTGGCTCCAGCCAGCTCCTAGTCTAGCTGAAGTTTAGCTTTTTCAGCTGAGGTATTAGTAGGACCCACAATTACCACTCTGAGGGATTTTAGGGTTCACATAATCACCAAGTAAAGCACTGCCATTTGCTGCTCATTAACTCCATTTAAGAATCTGGCAGCAAAGTCTCTTAAAAGACTCACAAGTGTTTTGCCTCTGAAGCTGAATCAGGAAACTTCAGTTAAAAAAGCTGCCCCTCTATTTGCCTCCAGCAAACAGAGCTGATCCAAGAAAATGCTGTTGCTGCTAAGACTCAGTCTTTGACTCTGTTCTCTTTTGCCTGTGAGAACACAAACCTTAAATCCACCGTATGCAGCTTGTTTTTTATACAGAGTCTTCTTTGAGACTTAGGGAAATGGATTTGGTGCAGCTTAGCTGCACTCCAAAAGCCCGCTATTTTATAGCCCAAGCCCAGATACCTCACCAGGACATCTCTGTACCATGGCTTATGTGAGAGACACAACTCCTGGAAGCTGTTTTTAGCTCTGACTCTGTGCTCTAAAACTGTTTTTAATTTTTCTGAAGCTTTATGTGGGTGTATATCACCCATGTGTGGCATCATTTGTTGTAAAAAGTTTCTGACTTGGACTTTCGGGTCTAGATCAGAGGTTTGACCAGCAGTCCGGCAATTCCACAGAAACACTTGAAGTCCCACAGAGTCACACATACACTTAAATTTCTGCTGACTGACATTCATTCAAAATGCAAGTCAAAAGAAAATGTTTCTTTCTGAAGTTGGTTTGTCAGGAATTTGGTCAAAGCAACTAAAAACTGAGCAAAAGTATCTACTACAATTTTCTACTAATGTAGTTTTAAGGCTCCAGAATTGTATTGTGGGCAGAGTTGATAGCCAAAGGATGCAGAGGGGTGAATGTATTTCAGAATAAAGTGAAGGTGAGAAAAGGAACCAACGGTGCTATGTCTTAGAAGCTAAAAAAATTGTGAGTTAGGTAGAAGGTAAGGACCTGGCTGTGAAGGGACTAGAAAGGTGGCCCAGTAGATAAGAGCAGTTGCTGGCAAACATGAAGACATGGGATGGTTTCCAGCACTCACATAAGAAAGTAAGACATAGTCATATGTGTTTGTAGGAGATGGATACAGGCAAACTGCTGGATTTCGATGGCTGCCAGTGTGCTTGAAGTTCAGTAAAGAACTCTGACTCACGGTAATGAGGGGGAGGATGGTAGGATTGGAAACCTGATACTGTCCTCTATGAGCTACATACATGGGGTATCAGTCTAATACAGGCACACACATAGATCAAATGCAGACACACACACACACACACACACACACATACACACAGAGGGAGGGAGGGAGAGAAAGAGAAGCAGAAGGCGTGTGGTGTCATATAAGCCACATGGAAAAGAGAATTTTTTAAGAAAGAAAAAAATGTTTAAAAGTAGAGATATCTGTGTGGTCAAAATATACAAACTGAAATGTCCATAATATTCTGCAAATGGAAGATATTTGGGATTTAGCAAAATAAAAGCAATTTTAGTGCAGCATTGATGGACATAGGACTTGATGTAGTGGGAACAAGACTCTTAAGGGAAAATATGATAAGGATTTGATCCTTGGTATAGGGAGACAACTAAGAAAACAAAACACCAGGTAATTCCCATTAATTCCTATTGTCATTTTTTTAAAAAGATAAAAAGACAGGATTTTAACTCAGAAGTCAGCAAAGGGGATGACTTTGGCTGAACAGCACAGCCATGTTCTTTATTCTCAGTCTTAGTCTGGTCACTTGGTGTCCTCCATTGTGGAAGGTGCTATAAACTAGGAATGGAGGGTTTCCACTCCTGTAAGGCAAGTGCAGAGCCAAAAGAGCATCTACCACAGTATGGAGTGTTTATAGGCTGTGTGTAGACTGCAGGAGATGAAGAAGGCTCCTAAACACTGAGTATGTGCTAGTAGACTTCTAAAATACAGTTCTTTTGGAGCAGATAACTACTACTGAAAGAGATTAGAATACTAATCTACAGGGACCTTTCCTAATGGAATGCTTTTGTGATCACTTCCTGGGGATTCAGATATGAAGGATGGTGCATTCCTGACAGTCATAGAACATAGACACAACTTCATGATGGAGCTTCACCTCAGCTGATATTCTAGCTGCTCAAAAGAGGCAGGTGACAGCATGGGTGGGCAAGACTTAGAGGATGTCTGGTCTCAGGACATTTATCACTGTGATCTGAGACTAGAAATAGTCTGATGATTTGGCCTTTGTTCAGGATACATGGCTATTATCTTAAGTTTGATGAGGAAATAAATCATAGATTTTGTGTAACAGTAGGCTGGGGCTGCAGGAAGGAGATGATCCAAAAAGAAGAAATAAAAATGGGGAAAAAACTGCAGGAAATTAGGGCGATAAACAGTTGGCTCAAGTCAAGAGAGCTAGCAATTTCTTGCTCTCTTTGAGGAAGCAAAATAGGGAGGGAAAAACCCAGACTTAGCTGTGTTCCTATATATCTAGAGCTTTTAAGAGATACTATAAATCTTCTGAGTTGACAGACCATTATCTTTTCATTGGTTTGGATGAATTAGATAAACCACATGGCTTATGACTTGGCTGTTCATGTACTGTGTCAATTTGTTAAGCAAACCTGACTCAAGACAAAGTAGGATGACCCTCGCCATGGAGGGTTAGCTGCACTCTCCTGAGAGTTTTTTCTACTCCTAGTGAAGTGACCAGCATGCTAGAGGGTCTTCTCAGAGGTTGCTCACATTACTTCCAGTGACTAAGACAATAAAATGCTGTGTTAACAGTTCTCTATAAGTGGTAAAGTGTAGAATATCTGTTCATGTTCAGTACAGATTGATGGTTTAGCTAATGTCAGACTAGACATGTTGACAGAGAAGCCCTGTTTTGCTCAACTTGCTCATCTCTTTAATGTAGATTGAAGGCTAAATCTTAAAGTGAAGATCCTAGGGGCTGTGGAGATGGCTCACTGGGTAAAGTGATTGCTGTTAAAACAAAATGACTTCAGTTCAAATCTCTAATATCCATGTAAGTAGCCAGAATGTAATCCCAGCTCTGGGAGGAGTCAGGCAGATCCCTAGGGCTCCCTGGTCAGGTGAGTGTCTGGTTTAGCTAATGACCCTTTAGAGTGACAGAAGACAGTTGACTTCTTCCTTCGAACTCAACTGCACAGCCCATATGTAACACATACCTCATGTATCTCACACATATAAATATATATTAGAACAGGGATGTCTTCATTAGTAGGTAGGATAACATATAACCTACATGCCTGAGTAAGATATCCGTGGATCATACAACATTTTGAAAGGGGATATTTTGGTAAGTAA
Organism: Sigmodon hispidus; assembly: GCA_004025045.1. NCBI lineage: Eukaryota > Metazoa > Chordata > Mammalia > Rodentia > Cricetidae > Sigmodon > Sigmodon hispidus. The sequence continues at coordinate 137,643 of PVIH01002069.1, forward strand.
ATGGAGGCGTGGGGGTCAGTAGAACTAGAGGGTCCTTAGATATTGTTGGGAAATTGTTTAGACTGTCTCATTGACATGTCTACTCTGAACCACTGCTTTACCCACACATGATATAAAGGCTAATTAGAGCTTTTGAAATGATTAGTAAAAATTAAAATAATCAAAAATCAAGAAGCACATGGAATTTGAGGTAATTTGAATGAACCAAAGGAAAAAGCTAAGAGAAAGATAAAAAAATTTTTTTCTAGAATTTAAAAATGAATGGGTAAGAAATAGAAATTTAAGAAAATTAAAAAGTTAAAGAGAGTCATCTGGGATTAGAGGGATAGCTCAGCTGTTAAAGGCTTGGCTTACAGCCATAAATATAAGTTAAAGAGAAGAGAAGAAGTTAAGAGAGAGAAGTTTGGGGGAAATAGAAAGTATAAAAGCAAGAAGCATGACATTGGGATGGATACAAAACATAAAAAAGAAATTGTAACTTAGCAAACCAAGACAAACCTGAAATGCAAAGTAGAGATATTTCCCCAAACAGGAAATATAACCTGAATAAAATGAGACATTAACTCCCTGGACCAACCAGGTGAAGCCAGCAAAAGGTCAGAGTCCTTAGCAGAATTTTGAGTTGGAAACACTTAGTGTGAGGCCCAGTTTAATAGAGTCCCTTGTGGACAGAGATCTGAGAAAGAGAAAGAAGTGTGTACTCTTAGCTCATGCCCTGCAGCACACCTTGGGCATTTTTGCCCACACTAGGATTGCTGGCAATTAGGAGCTCTGGTCTGGATGCCAGCAACTAACAAGGTTGGCCATATGTGGGTTTCTAGACTCACTCACTCCACTATGAATTTGGGTAGCGTTCAGATATAGTTAACGTTGTAATCTGTAACTATGGAAGACACATGAAACTTATAAAGTTTTTGGTGTGTGTGTGTGTGTGTGTGTGTGTGTGTGTGTGTGTGTGTGTGTGTGTTATGATTGTTGTATGCCTGTGTTGGTGTGCAGGCTCACAGAGACCAGAGGTGGAGGTCAGGTATCCTGCTATATGCTCTACTTTGTTTTTGATACAGGATCTCTTAGTTGAATGAGATTGACAGAATAAAGCCATGAGCCTCTTGTCTCCTCCATCTATGGGGTCTATACATGTGCATGGTCATTCATAGCTTTTTATGTAGGTGCCCAGATTTGAACTAGGGATGTCTTTCTGTGCACTGTGAATTACCATTGGTTAATAAAGGTACTGTATTTGAATATGGCATGGCAGCTTAGAAGCAGGTGGAAATTCCAAGGGGAGACAAAGGAGAAGGGTAGATTCACAGGGAGACCCTGCAATCTATTGTCCAAAGAAGCAAGATGTGAAAGTACCAGTAAGCCACTAACCATGTGGCAAGACATAGATTAATAAGAATGGGTTGAGTTAAGTTGTAAGAGCTAGCAAACAATAAGTCAGAGCCATAGGCCAAACATTTTGTAATTAATATAAGCCTTTGCTGTGAAACTGCAGGTCTGGTCCTCAGATTGGATGGGCCAGAAACTTCAGGCAAAAAATGGAATCCAGCGCTGGGCAGTGAAAAAGCTTTAAATAAATTTTGAAGGCACTGAAATGAAGCCAGACTGGGCTTCCTTGTCTTACAGTTTTATGCAGTAGCAGCAGCAGCAGCACCACCACCACCACCACCACACAGATGCATCTCCCAATAGCTGCCTGTGAAATGCTGCCAGCCTCTAGCCACCATGTTGAAAAGCAAAGAGGAGTGGATTTAGCAGCAATTTAGTCCTAGCCACACAGGTTAGCAACTCAAAAATTCTCCTGGTTATAAATTGATTAAAGATATGCAATAAAACATATTCAGATGAAGAAAGCCTTTAAATGAAGAAAGCCATGTAAAATGTATGTAGGCTTGAGAGAGAAAAGAAAAAGTAGAGAATGTCCTTAAAAAAGAGAAAGTAAAAAACTATAATAATCTACTTAAAGATGAAAAATACAATTCAGAATATATATTGTGTTTTCTTTTAATTTTTTTAACTGTTAATGAGCTAACTGCAAAAAGATATTTGATTGTAAAGGCTGCTAAGATAAACCAATACATATATTTTAAAATTATCTTGACTTTGATATTTGGTTGTAAGGATATGTTGCTTTGGAAAAGAGGTTATTTTTTTGTTTCCACAGAAGATGAGAACCTATGGATTGCTTACAGGCTAATATGGTTTGATCAAGGAGGACCTCCTGCAAAAATCTCTGATGGGAAGAGATGGCCACACCAGCTTAAAGGCTGCTGACTAAGATGGTCTAGTGTCAGGGTCCCTCAAAGATGACCAGTGCCCCCAATTAGCAGGAAGTAGTTTATGGAAAGCTATGCCTAAATTCCCAAAATATGGTTTATAAATTTTTTCATTATAAATGATTAATGGTCATAGTCAATATCTTTCTAGGAGAAAAGAAGAACATGATAAAAATGATAGATTATTGATTCTACTTTAATCTAAAAAACAACTGTTAATATAAAAATAACTTACACTGATATGGATTTTGGCTTATTGGTACAAATTTAAGATTAATTTTGTTGTCCTGTATATATATATATATATATTTATATTTACTCTTGTTTAAGGTATCATGTTTATGTAACTGACTTAAAATTGTAATGTATAATTAAAACTGCAGACTAATAGCCATCTATGATAATAAACTAATAGTGATGTTAGTTAGGCTTTATAGATATACAAAGATATATTTTAACTAGATATGTAATCTTCAAACACTTCAAAGACCTACAGAATATAGCATTTAAAAATATTTTAAGTACTTAGACTTTTCTGGACAGTGAGACATGTCTGGTCCTGCAGTACCAATCAACTTCAAGAGGATTATAAGCATTGAAAAAACTCCATATGGAGTTTACTTTGTGGCAAAGTTTAGGCACTGGGAAAGAGACTGTTTTTATCTTGACTGCTTGACAATATGCTGTATAAACTAAGCATGTAGGACCCATAGCAAAGAGACCTCTGGAACTTTTCCAGAGCAAGTGAAGATAATACTTGAGGTTCCTGCTACACAGAGAAAAGTGCCAGACATTCTGCAGACCATACGGAAAAGCATCTGATGAACTATGCTAGAATGAGGGGAGCAATTCTTCAGATTTCTTGCTTCACTAAAAAGTTTTCCAGAGTCTCTAGGCCTGTAGGCTAAAGATGAATTCCCCGACATTACAGAGGAACTTTGGGTGATTGTCCAGGCAGCCAAATATGTCTGTCATTTCTAGAATTTGGAGATTGCTTGCAATGTACTTTATGTTTACTCAGGTAATATTATATCTTTCTGTGGTCTTTGATGTAGTTGAAGATTAAATAGTTATAATTATAGTTTTTCTTAGTTATAATAAAAGGTGAATTAGATATGAAACTTTGGACTCATATGGGTAAGGTAGATGATAGAATATTTTCTTTAATTTTGCTAAATACTAGTAGACTAGATATTGTAACTATAATTCTTGCTTCATAACTGTTTTGCTATATGTAAATTTACTATATTAAAATTAAAACATTCCTTTTTGATTAGACAGAAAACCGGAAGTAGTGTGGGATGTTTTTCTGTATACTGTAAATTATCATTGGTTAATAAAGGAATTGTTTTGGCCTATGGAAAGCTAGCTTAGAGGCAGGCAGTAATTCCAAGGGGAGATAAAGGAGAAGGGCAGAGTCACAGGGAAATGCTGCAAGCTGCTGTCCAAAGAAGGAAGATTTGAAAGTACCAGTAAGCCACTAGCCACATGGCAAGATATAAATTAATGAGAATGGATTGAGTTAAATTGTAAGAGCTAGCAAACAATAAGCCTGAGACACAGGCTGAATTATAATTAATATAATTAATTATAATTAATATAAGCCTTTGTGTGAATATTTGGGACTAAGTAGTGGTGGAGATACAGGTTTAAACCTCATGACTAGGCCAGGCCTGATGAAACAGAAACTTCTGGCTACAGGCTAAGAAAGATTGTTGCAGAATATTTGTATACACTATAAAGCTGTGTCTTTACCAAGGTGCCTTTGATGGGTTTTCTAAAGAGCTGAATGTCAATAGCTAGGCAGGAATAAGTTAGGCAGGACATTCGGGGACAGAGAGGACTCTGGGAAGAAGAGAGTTCTTTGGGAAGAAGGAAGGCAGAGTCTTTAGCCAGATACAGAGAAAGCAGGATGGGCAGTACAAAAATGGGATAACAAACCATGTACCAGAGCATAGATTAAAAAATATCAGTTAATTTAAGTTATAAGAACTAGTTAGGAAGTCCAAGCTCAGGCCAAGATTCATAATTAATAAGAAGTCTCTCTGTATCATTACTTGTAAGCTGTTGCTCCTGACAAGAAAGCACTGCTTTAGAAGATGACTCATTTAGTAAAGCATTTACCTTGCAAACATAAAGATATGAGTTTGATTTCTGGGTTGCCCTGCTCCCCCAGAAATACACCCACATATATCTATACACAAAGCCAGCTGTGGTAGTGCATACTTATAATTCCAGTGTTGGGAATGTGTAGACGGGTGCATTCCTGGGACTCAGTGGCCAGCTTAATTGATCAGTAGACTAATGAGAGATACTCTGTCTCAAAGGAGGTGGTTGGCATACCTGAAGAATATGCCTGAGCCTGAGGCTGTCATGTAGCCTTCACACACAAATGCATGTACACACACAGATGCACAGACATGAAGCAACAAACTCTATGCTCTGGTGTTAACTCTTTCCCCTGTGTTGCTCCATGAATCTAGCATATATGTACACATATTGTATTAGTTATTTTTCTCTGGTTGTGATAAAGCCACTTGCACAAGAAAAAGTTTTTTTTTTTTTTTGGCTTACAGTTCCTGAGGGAGAGTCCATAATGGTGTGTGTGTATGCAGGGGACATGGCATCAGGTGGCTGAGGCAGGAAGCTGGGAGCTCACATTCTCAATGAACAACAGGAAACAGGGCAACCTGGAAATGCTGTTCTCAGAACCCGTTTGCAGTAACATATTTCCTCCAACTGGGCTCTGTGTCTGGAAGGTTTCATCACTCGAACAGCAGCACCAACAGTGGATTGAGCACTTAATATGAAAGCCTATGGTGGCTGTTCTCATTTTAACCACCACGGATACTACAAGTATTTTGTTTATGAAGAAGATCATAGCTGCACATTAAGGTGCTTGAACAAGTTGCTGTTGGATCAAATTGTGGCACAAGTCTGTGGGTCACTGCTCATCAATCCTTGCAGAAATAGCATTCTACAAGTGAGGGATGTGAGGTGAACAAGATTAAATGATAGGTTCAAGGCCACCTGCAAATGAGAAATGTAAGAGACACACCTTTAGTTCTCTAAGGTTCACTAAGGAACAGTGATGCTTTTCTGCAATACAAATTTAGTGGGCTCATGTCATGCAAACTCTCCACAACTTACTTTTTCTGTTAGCAATCTGTCATAATCTCTTTCTATGTTGGCATGGGTCTACTAGGCTGGTAAAAGACAGCTGTGGCTTTTGCATGTTGAAATTTGCCATTTGATAATGGGGTATATTCTTACATGTGGTTAAGTTATATCTTGTTTGAATGTGTATTTTGTGTTTCTTTTGGATAATGTCTTATTACTTTCTGTTTATTTTATATTGACCTTATACTATACAATTAATAAAGCAAAAGCAAGCTTGAACAATTACCTTTTTTGTGAGTTCAAAATGGATCATAAAACAGCAGAGAAGACATAACACCAGCAACCCCTTTGGCTCAGGAATGGCTAACAAATGTACACTGCAGAGCATCAAGGAGTTTGGTAAAGGAAATGAGAGACTTGAAAATGTGAAGAATAGCCACTTGCCACCAGAAGTTGACAATGACCAGTTGATAGCAATCACCTCAACTTGTATTTTCCAGCATCATGAGAAGTCTGTAAAGACTTCACCATGGGTTTGGTGAACTGCAGTCAGTCTGAGCCACACTGCCGCTGTCTGAGTGCCAGTGAAATCATTACATCTGAGAAGTGTGCTCCATATATTAATGAGATACATGGAAAACTACAGTGCAGCAGCCTGCCTTAGTCGCCAGGAAGGGCCCAATTATTTTCCCTCACAATATCAACTAATATATTAAAAGCTGAATGAATGAGGCTACAAAGTTTGCCTCATCTACCATATGCATCTGACCTCTTCTGCTTCCAGTACCTTAGCTTTTACCAGGGAAATGTTTTCAAAATCAGTAAGATACATATTTTGAAGAAAATTCTTTCCAAGTGTGTTGAATTCCTTCAAGGTGAGAACTTATGATATTTTTTCCTTTTTAAAAATTTTTATTTATTATTTTTGAATAAAGTCTAATTTTTCATTCATGTATCCCCTTGTTCAAATTCCCTTCCCCCTCTCACCCCTCCCAGTCACTTTCTTTTCTCCCCATCTCTTTATCTTCTCCCCAGCAAGGGCAGGAGGTCCCAAGGTCTCAAGGTGGCTTAGTTCAGCATCCACTCCTGGCAGATTCGCTTTCTTCACCCCAACATCAAGACTGAATCAGGTGTTCCTCTGGAAGAAATGGGCTCCAAGGTGCAGGTCCAAGGTATTTCAGACCCCAAGATGTTCAGTGGTTATTGTTTGCAGCTTGGACATGCTTTGCTTTTTGTTTAAAGTCCACTAATGAGTGAGTACATCCCCTGCTTATCCTTTTGGGTTTGTAATACCTCAGTCAGGAGGATATTCTCCAAATCCATCCATTTGCCTGCAAATTTTAGGAAACGTATGAATTTTTATGCTATTGGGATGCACAAATCTGTTTCTTGTTGGCAAAAAAGTATTGATTGTAATGGTTCATATTATTGTACTTAATAAAGATATGTTTGAGCTTAGTTATAAGAATTTGCAATTCATGGTCCAAACTTCCCACCTCCTTTTCACCTAATACTGCATTTTTCATTTTACTGGGTTGTTTTTTGTTCTTTTTGGGACAGGTTTCCTATAGCTCAGGCAGGCCTCACACCTGATATGTAGCTAAGGATGATCTTGAACTCTTGAGCTTTCTGTTTCCACCTCCAAGTGCCATGATTATAGTTGAAGGCCAGCATGTCCAACTCTTTTCTTTCTCTTCAGCCTCTTATTTAAGCATGAAGAGTCTGAGGCCTGAAGCTATTCAGTAACTTCATTTTGAGTTATGAAGGCAGTGTTATAAATGAAACTCAACATTCAGCTTTACTGATTTCTAGTAAGAATATTATATAGCTTAGGTGCAAAGGACATGCACCCAAACTATATATAGCTTATGTGTTACAGAAAAAGGGACACAGAAGCCATCATGTATGTGCTGACTTTTTCTGTTTTTCTATTACTCAGTGCAGACTTTCAGTCCGTCTCCATGTTATAAAATGTCAGGTTCTGTTGCACTCTGACTCCCACAGTCTTATGCTAGAATCTCACCCATGGATGTGTTTTATCTGTTGGAGGGGGTAAGCTGGCAAGGGATTGCCTTGTACTGCATGTTATGTTTATTTTACCCATTGGGTCCCATGCTCTCATCATAATGAAAGGTGTTGGCTGAAGACACAGAGTCGGTGAGAAACCAACATATAATACAAGGTAAGGGTTAAGCCTATCCTTCCCACTCATGTCTCTGTCATGTATTGATTTGTCACATTATAAGCTGACCAAGACATTGTCAGAGGGGTCAGAGAGGGCTCAGCAGTTAAGAGCATTGACTGCTCTTCCTGAGGACTCAGATTTGATTGCCAGTACACATACAGCAGCTCACAGTGGCATATAGTTCTAGTTATAGGGGTTCTGAATGCCCTCTTCTGGCCCATCTGAGCACTGTATGCCTGTGATGCACAGACATACATGCAGGCAAAGCACTCATATGCATAAAATAAAAATAAGATTGTATTAAAAGACAACATCAGAAGAAGTTAATATGTTATAAACAATTTTTAAATAAGATTTACATATTTCTATTTTATCCATATGAGTGATTTGCCCAGATGTGTGTCTGTGTGTCATTTGTGTGTAGTGCTCATGAAGGACAGATGATAGCATCAGATCTCCTGGGACTAGAGTTACAAGTGGTTGTGAACTGCCATATGTGTGCTGGAATTGAACCAAGTCCTCTGGAAGAACAACCAGTGCTCTTAACTACCGAACAATCTCTAAAAAAATTCTTTAATATAATTTTATTTAGAATAAACAAATAATAAGCATCTTAGTGTTTTGTTCTGTGGGAATGTCTCCAATCATCATTAGGAAGTTTATATATTTTCTCATTTGGTGACTGTAGGACTGATAGCTGTCCACCATTTTTCTGTGGCCTTGAATGTGAAGCTTCATCAGAGACTCACATGTTTGAACACTTGGTCTACAGCTGGTGATGCTATTTTGGAAAGTTGTAGAACCTTTAGGAGGTGGAGCCTTGTTGAAGGAAGTGGGCCACTGGAGGTGGGCTTTGAGGTCATAGCCTGGTTCCACTTCCTGTCCTTATTCTGATTTATGACTATATATACTTCATGAACAGAGCCTCATGTTCCTGACACTTCCCACTTGCTTGCCAACATATCTTCCCCTTCATGATGTACAGCAGCCCTCAAACTGTGAACCTTTCTCCCTTAAGGTGCTCCCTGTCAGTCAGGTATCTGATCTGAACAAAGAGAAGAGTAACTAATATAGACCCCTACATGTTTCTTAAAACATGTGTGCTATTTTTCAGGATGCAGGAAATATGTTTAACACATACTGAACAAAAAATATCTTTAGGTGGAAGAATATGTAAGTGCCACTGAAGTCAAGTGGACAGTTAATTAAAGCATCAATTTGCATAAACATCAAGGGAGGACTGTGCTGGCCACTGAAGGCAATCTGGAACTTAGTAAACTTTTATTTTCAATATACTTCTAGCGTCAGACAACATCTACTGGCTGAATGATTACAAAAGAATATAAAAAGCTCTTTCTTTAAAAATATTGTCATTCCCAATATAAGTGTTCATTGTTTTGAATGTTTGCAAAGCAGTACAATGTGCTTTGGAAATAAAATATCTAGACTGGGACAGAAGTCATTTCTTTTTTCACATCTAAATTTAATATGGATGAAATCTTGCTACTACGGTATTTTGCTTTTCAGATTAATATGAAAAGATTTTTTTAAATAGCAAAAATAAGCTTTGAAAGAATCTCATGTTCCACCCTGTTGGGTTGCTGTATGCATACACATTGTAGGAAGTAACAGTAATTGGAAATTTTGGGGGCAGTAAAAAGAACACAAAGAACAGTGTAATCAAATGTTAGTATGTGGCCCTTAATAGGATGAGTCAAATAATGTTTTCATTAACAATGGGCGCTAACTTCAATGTTCCTGATGATGACTTTTGCCTAGATAGGCAAACTTCATTCAGCATGGAAATGCTTTTTTTTTTTTGTTTTTTTATTTTTATTTTTTTTGTAGGAAGATTTCTACAATATACTTCCCATTTCATTTTCTGTTAAGCTTATTAGAGATAAATCTCTCTTATTAATTCAGGGAAATCTTAGGAGTATTTCATTATTTCATGGTGCTGGAAGATAGCCTACAGCATTAACACTAGTGATAGCCACTATCATCATCAATCATCTAGTGATTATCATTGTTATGATGATATTGCCATATTTATATTTGTGAGTGTGTGTCATAGCATGTGTGTGAACATTCTCAACAGTATGGTTTTCTTTTATTAATTCATTTAATCTGTGTGAAAATACTACAGAGTAAGTCTAAGTTTCATTATTATGGTACAAATGATATAATGGAGGCTTTAGTTCAGAATGGTTTAGCAATTGTTCTAGGTGGCTCCCTTAGGCCAAGACAGAAGTGCTGAAGATTCATTTTCAGGCATTTTATCTGCACAGTCTTGACTCCCCAGCCTTCATACATTTTAGTTTCTAAGATAGGCACGGGTCAATGTCAAGATCGAATTGTTGTTGTAAAGTTTCCAGGGCCCATTTGGGCCGGAGGTTTGGACCTGGCCCTTGGCGGCTTTTGTCCACCAAAGAAATGAATCAAACACTTATATTAACTCCATACTGTTTGGCCTATGTCTCAAGCACATTACTAGCTAGCTCTTTCATCTTAAATCAACCCATTTCTAGTAATCTGTCTGCCACATGGCCCAGCCTGCAGCTCACCTGGATTCCTTACATGTTTCCTTCTTCGGGAGTCAGATGGAGACTGACTAACTCCACCCTCCTTCTTCTATGTGCCTCTCCTCTGATTTCCCACCCGTTTCTACAGTGCTCCACATAGGCCAAAACAGTTATTTTATTTACATCATACAGAGAGCATTTCCACCACAAGTTGTGGTTTTGTACAAGGTGGGAAGTGGCTGATGGGTAAGTTATTTTCTTCTTCTTCCCTCCCATTCTCCACAGAGGTCCAGTTTCACATTATAGCCCTGCCTGGCCTAAAACTCAGGATAATTCTTCTGCTTCAGCCTCTCAATGTTGAGATTATAAGTGTGAGTCACTGTGCTTGACTTTTTAAATCTTAATAATCATGACATTATTCCTTTGACATGAAGAGAAGAGTTCGGAAAATATTTTATATTTTAAGGTGTCCTGAATGTAACCTTCTTGGGGCATGTGATGTTTTTCTCCACCATTTCATCCACAAATTGTTTTACTTCAGCATTTTAACTTTGGTTATAACCAATTCTTTCATTCTGTCTTATTTTTCCCAGATGCTTGACTGTTTTAGAGGGTCTGTAATACTTGTTTCCCATTTCTGAGTGCTGGCAGATATGTTAGATCTGTTGCCATCACTTGGGGTGGTTTGATGTGAAGGCTTCCTCAGAGGAGATGGCTTTTACATTTCTCTTCCTGCTTTGTGGGGAAGCAGATTACCATTTCTGACACATTAATATTGTTGAAATTGAGTGTAGGCATCAGGTCTTGGAGCAGCCACAATTCACTCCACTCCCCTGACTGCTTTTGCTGCAGCCAATTTCCTTTTCTTTTTTAAAAGAATTTACTTTAATAAGGCATCTTGTTATTATAGAACTAATGAGATATAATATTTATGTACATCTTTAAAAGGAGCACAGCATATGTTGATAGATTAAAAGTAACCTTTATGAGACTATCACTGCCATTTTTTTCACAAAAATAGAAAAGACAATTTAAAAATCTATATTAAAGTCTAAAAAAATCCTGAGTGACCAACCAAAGTAGTCTCGACTTTAGAAAATTCCAGCCAGACAAGCAAACCACAACACGACCCAATCAAACAAGAAATTCATAACAAAAATAATTAAAATTAGTAATTGTGATAGCTTGGGTTTAGTATAAAGATTGACATACAGTCCAGGGTGACAGAAAGAACATCTGGATGTGAGCTTGCTGCACTGACTGACTCAGTGAACGTGGTAAACATACGTGCTAGAAAAAGGGTGGTCCTTTGAGCATGGTGCTGGAAACTGGAGATCTCCATGGGCAAGATTAAAACTAAACCAGCATGTCTCAGCAGTCAGCTCAAATGGCTAAAACATAAATGCAAGGACCGAAACAAGACTGGTAGAAGGGAACACTGGGACACTGGAAGGAGCCCATCAGGACACTGGAATGAGTAAAGAATTTTTAGACATACTCCAGAAAACAAGAAATAAAAGCAAATATAAGCAAATGAGGTTATATCAACCCAAACTTCTCTGCACAGCAAAGAAAACAAGAACAAAAAGAAAACATTATAAAGGGAGGAAATATTTGTAAAAAAACATGTTACAAGGGGTCATTACCCAGAGTCTGTTAAGGAATTCCCCAAACACAATAGCAATGAACCTTAAATAACCTCATTGAAAGAGGACAATGGACCTACAGATGTCAGAAGAAGACATGCAAGCATGGAACATTCAACATCATCAAACATCAAGAAAATCCAAATCAAAACCACAAGAGGATGTCACTTTACTCTAGTAAGAATGGCTGTAATGAGAAAGGATAACAGTAGTAACAAGTGTTGATGAAGATGAATAGAAAAATGGAACCCTTACACATGGGTGGTGGATACATAAATAAGCTTGGTCATAATGAGGAACAGCAGGTAGGTTCCCCCCCCCCCAAATTAAAAATAGGAGCCAGCCATGTGAAGCATGCCTATAATCACATTGGGAGACTGTCTTGTAGAATTCCAAAGTTACAGAGAAAAAACACCGCACCAACCAACTGATAAGCAATAGCAAAACAATGAAATCACTTCATGGAGGCATCTGCACTCCCATGCCTCAGTAGCCAAGAACAGGACCAGCCTCCGAACTCACGAATGTACAGAAGGTTCCTCAGTCACATCTGTAGGACTTCTCAGTTCTCCAAATACTTTTGTCAGTGTTTCTACTAACAAATCACTTTTCTTGTCCACTGACCCTTTAGAATGCTCACTTTTCAGGTTAAAAGGTAAGTTTGTAGGTTGGTAGTATACAGTATAGCCCAGGGCTTGTTTGTTTGTTTGTTTATTTATGTAATTTTAAGCATCATGTCACACATATCTTCCCATACCACTCTCTGAGGGTTAAGTGGATATGTCCTTAGGGATACACACTGACTTTATTTTTTTATGTGAAGAACAGCTGCATAAGCTTTAGGATATTGCTTTTTTTCTTGTAAATTTATGTAGCTATTTATGTATTAGAGTCATTAGGTCTGTGATGTCTTATACTTTTTGTTTTTCCAGTTATTTGTTTTTTGGCTTCTCTTAAAGTATCAGGAAGAATCAAGCCTTCCCATGTAATAAATTTGTCAACTTTCCTTTAAGGTTTTTGAATTTTGGTAGCTGCATGGAAAGGCCTTGTCTGGAGCTGTAGAAGAATTCAGTTGTGTTCTCTTATGGTTGCTGTGGTTTGAGGGACTTTGAGACTTCCTTGAATCAAAATTTCACCTCCTCCCATCTGGTGACTCACTGTCTCTGCACCATGTGTTTTAGGGATTTACATTTTACATAAAACCTCACAGTGCCTCTCTGCCACCCCTTCCCCTCCTGAGAGTTCACATTGTTCCAAACAGTGCCACTAGCTGTGGGCTAAGCAAACGTGAGCCTCTGGGGAGAGAGTTCACATTCACACCACCAGAGCTTATGTAGAAACAATTTTGTTTTACATGTTGTTTTTTTTGTTGTTGATGTTCAAGTCAGGTTGCCTCTATGTAGCCTTGGATGTTCTGGAACTTGGTATGTAGACTAGGCTGGCCTTAAACTCACAGAAATCTGTCTGACTGTCTCTACAGTGTCCTGATGTATATGATTCTGATCCCTGCAGTGCTATAGGTCCTGTTAGCTCTAAATTTTGTGTATGTGAGAAGTGAGTCATTAACCTTCCCTTTTCATTCCTTATGAATGTGTATGTGTGTGCATGTATGTATGTATATATATATGTATGCATGTGCATGAGTGTATATGTCATGTGTATCTGTAGGTATGTATCTAGATTTTAATGTAGTTTCTCTTTCTAAATCTTTCTCTATTATTAATTTAAAGTATCCACATCATTTAAAATATCTTTCATGCTTTTAACACATTACAGTATCTTTTAGTTTTTCTTCTTGCCTCGTTTTCCCCAGAGATTTTATATAAAGCAAATAGATCTCAAAATGAAGGAAATCTGCAACATATTCAACTGCTCAGAATCTGAGTTACCATCAGTTAGAATGTTGGAACTTTCTGTGTGTGGGTCAATTTGCTCTGCCTGGAGAGTGCTCTGGATTTGATGCAGTGTGACCCTTGATCAAATGATCCTCATCTAATGGCATTTATTTACATAGCCCAGGCATCTTGCCCAGTGGTAGCTCCTAACACCAGGAATAGATCTGAAGAGCCACTACTAAACTTCCTTTCACAGTAAAAAGGTCATTTATTTTCTCCGCCATTAAGTATCAAGCTCTTTGAGAGCCAGGGTTGGTGTTGTCTCTCAAATGAGTCTTCCCTGCTCTATCCCAACAGCACTTTGCATTTAACTTTAAAATTATTAAAGAGAAAATTATTTTCTCTTCACTTTTATAATTTGCTCATGTGACATATTTTAGGTTTTACTGATTTTTAAACTGATAGCGTTATTTTCCTACAATTTTGAGTCTAACCTAGCCCAGGGCTTCCTGTGGTTGTCCCTGGATCTTGGCCCTCAGATGATGGAAGTCAAACAGATTAACTCAAATATCAGAGAGGCAGTATTCTGGAGAGACACTGGCCCCCATGTTCTCAGCATCCTCATCTTAATGTGTCTTGTGAATAGTGTGTCATTTGGGTTCTGTCTCACACTGAAATGCCATCCCATCCAAGTCAGCAGAGAAGATTAATAGCAATCATTCTTTCTATACAGACATAATGTTCTGGCTCTTGGATTCATAAGAAACAAGAGATCAGAGGTCAAAAACCACAGTAAGTGAGACAGCTTAGGAATCTGGCCTCCTGTCTTTGTCTAAGATCTGTCTCTGAGTTCATGATCATCCAAGTACTGAGTTCCTTCTGACCACCTATTGCGGACTTTGTGCTCGTAAACTTGTATGCAGAGGCACGTGGTGCCTCTCTCACATAGCCCACCAACTCTGAAGTCTGGGACTCCTCCAGGATTTGACATGTGTTTTGCAATAGATGATTATCTCTGTAGATAGCATCACTTTGTCCCCTGTAAGCCCCAATAAATAGAAAAATATAATATTCTTTATTTTATATTAAACTAAAATGTGCTTTTGGAAAGTTTGACAAAAGGAGTCTGTTGTTGAGTATGTGGATAGTACAGAGTTTTGTCTTCTTGTTCCAACTTAGTGTTTTGTGCATATCCTTTAATGTCTGGCTGAAAAGTGTTTTCTTACACTTGAAAGCTTGCTGCTCTTCCCCACATTCACTAGACATGGTGGCCACAAGAGTATATTGTAAGTATAGTTCAGAGAGAATACTTAGTATTCAAAGTAATATTTTATGAATGTATTTTTCAATAATTTTAAAGCACTCTATAGATCTTGGGTGTCAGTAGATAGCAAGAAAAGTTCCATGTAATTCATGAATATTTCAAGGAAGGAGCTTTCCACATTTAGTTCAGCAGACACAGGAAGAGAAAGAAACACTGAACCTGGCTTGAGCCTTTCAAATCTGAAAGCCCACCCCCAATGGCGTACTTCCTCCCAAAAGGCCATGCCTCCTAATAGTGCTACTTCCTCATGACCAAACATTGAAACCTAGGAGCCTATGGAGCCCATTACTATTCAAACCACTACATGTTCTTCCTAAAACCCTCTTCATTTCTCCAAAGGTCATATACCTTCTGAGACCCTTTCCAGCTCATACATATGGATGCCATATTCGCTTAATGAGTATATGGATAAATGAACTATTTATATACCTTGTAAAATGACAGGCGATGATTATGAAATCATTATGAAAGAAACTGTAAGCAGCATGCAGACAAAGTGAGAAGCTGCTGGCACCTGGTGGTGTTGGTGTCAAATACTCTAAGGGTATGAATGCTATATGTTTTTAAAATATAAACTCCTAAATGGAACACCTAGAAAAGAGATTTTTTTCTCCTTCCCCATCCTTCTGTCCATCCTCTTCTCTCTGTGTGGTGTGTGTGCATATATGTGTGCAGCTGTACATGTGATGTGTATGTGGGGGGGACCTAAGGAGGATATTCAATGTCCTTGTCACTCTTTACTTTAGACTGGTTGTCTCACTCAATCTAGAGCTATGTTGTCAACTAGCAGTTCCAAGAAATCCTCCTGTATCCATTCTGCACACAGATCTGGAGTTATAGGCACATACATATCCAGCTTTTTAAGTGGGTTCTGGGGATTTGAACTCAGGCCCTAATGTTTACATAGCAACTGCCTTTATTCACTCAATCATTTCCTCAGTCTTAGAAAAGTGATTTTATGATTTGTGTAGAAATATAGATGACCAAACTTACATAATGGCAGCATCAATTGATATGCCAGTGAGGATGGGGGAATTTCACAAGGTCACAAGGTAAGGGTGCTGAGAAAGAATCCATCTTCTCTAGGTAACAGACCTCTGATAGGCAATCCAATCCCAAATGGTCAGCCCTAAATACATGCATACATATGTATATTGTATATATATATCTTGTACATATATGAAACTAATATTATATGAATATAGTAGGTTTTTTGTGTGTATATAACAATAATAACTGAAGGAAAATTATGCATCTGAGAGGGCACAGGAAGTGCTGGAATGAGGAAAACTAGGAGATATATGTGATGTAAATACAATATTCATGTAGGAAATTCTCAAAAAAGTAAATTAAAAAAATAAAAGTAGTTGTACATACTAAAATAAAAGTAGATTTGTGTTGCTGGTATCAAAGACTCTTTAGGTAATAGAAAAACAAATATAAAGCATTGCTCATTAGTACTTTCTTTGAATGTGACTTGAAATTTACCAAATCCATTCTTGACTATGGTTCATAGTACATCTGTTCATAGTAATATCATTTGTTAGTATGTGCTTCATTTCACAAGGTTCAGTATCAATTAAGCACACTTCATCCTCTGGAGTAAGACTCATGGGTGGTTGTGAGCCTCTGTGTGGTGCTGTAAAATGAACCTGGCTCATCTGGAAAAGCAGCAAGTGCTCTTAACCACTAAGCTATATCACTAATCCCTTGAATGTCCCCTTATTTTGTATTGTTTTTCTTACTTTTCCACTGTTTTTCTTGAAATTCATTGATCTTTTGAAAAATATGTGGTTTTGAGTTCTTTATCTGGCACTTTATACACTTCAGTATCTTTTTTTTTTTTTTAATTTTTTTTTTGATTTATTTATTTATTATGCATACAGTTTTACAGAAGAGGGCACCAGACCTCATCATAGATGGTTGTGAGCCACCATGTGGTTTTGCTGGGAATTGAACTCAGGACCTCTGGAAGAACAGTCAGTGCTCTTAACCTCTGAGCCATCTCTCCAGCCCCCACTTCAGTATCTTTGACTACAAGGGAATTAAGCAATTTTCAAGGAGACATGTTATCTTGCTTTTCCATATTTCCTAAATATCTCTGTATCTACTGGTATTCCTCTTTTCTATTTATAAAATAAACTCTTTTTATTCATGTATCCCTCTTGTACCTCCTTCCAACCCCTCCCAGTTAGCCTTCAGCCTCTCCTCTCCCCAACTCCCCATCCCCTCCCCAAAAAGGGCAAGAAGTTTCAAGGTGGGTCAGCTCAGCATGGTGCATCCACTTCAGGCAAGTGCGATTTTCTCAACACAATATCAAGACTGGGTTAGGTGTTTCTCTGAAAGGAATGGGCTCTGAGGTGCCAGCTCCCTCACAGAAACACAGTCTGATCCCTCCCCTCAAAGCTCCACATACTGCCCATGTCAGTTGACAGTTGCCTATCCTTGGAGGTCCTAGCTCCTTTTCCCAATGCTTCCCCAGTGGCTGTTCTTGATTCAGTGAGCTCCCCAGAGCTACAGCCAGCCATCACTGTGGGAATTTTCCTTATAGTCCCTATCCCCTTACTCATAAAGAGTCTCCTCCTCCGCTTTCAGTTGGACCAGGAGCTCAGCCCAGTGCTCAGCCATATATCTCTGCTTCCATCTCTATTTATTGTAGGATGTAGTTCTGTGATGACACTTAGGGTGGTTATTCATTTGATGAAAGGGAAAGTCTTGTCTAGGCACCACCTTCACAATTGGTTGGAAACCTAGCCAGGGACATCCAATGAGTTCTGGGAGGTTTCCCTATTACAAATAATGCTGCTATGAACATAGTTGAGCTAATACTTTTGGAGTACAAATGGCATCCTTTGGGTATATGCCCAATAGTGATATTGCAGGATCCCTGGGAGAGTGATTGCCAGTTTTCTGAGGAACTGTCATACTGCATTCTAGAATGGCTGTGCAAGTTTACACTCCCACCAACAATGGAGGAGTGTTCCCCTTGCTTTGCATCCTCTCCAGCATAGGCTGTCATCTGTGTTTTTTATCTTAGCCATGCTGACCAGTGTGAAATGTTATCTCAAAATTGTTTTAATTTGCATTTCTCTGATGACTAAAGATGCCGAGCAATTTTTAAAGTGCCTTTCAGCCATTTGTAATTCTTTGTTGAGAATTCTCTTTTTAGTTCTGAATCCTATTTTTAAATTGGGTTATTTGGGTTTTGGGCTCTAGTATCTTGAGTTCTCTATATATTTAAGAAATCAGTCCTATGGCAGATGCAGGGTTGGTGAAGATCTTTTTCCATTATGTAGGTTGTCATTTTGTTTTATTGACGGTGTCCTTGAACTTACAGAAGCTTCTCAGTTTCAGGAAGTTCTACTTATTAATTAGTGTTCTTAGTGTCAGTGCTACTGGTGTTATATTTAGGAAGTAGTCACCTGTGCCAATGCGTTGGAGAGTATTTCCCACTTTTTTTTCTATCAAGTTCAGTGTAGCTGGGTTTATGTTAAGGTTTTTGATTCACTTGGATTTGAGTTTTGTGCAGGGTGATAGGTTTGGATCTATTTGCATTCTTCTACATACTATTATCCAGTTATGCCAACAGCATTTGTTGAAGATATTATCTTTTTTCCATTGAATAATTTTGGCCTCTTTGTAAAAAATCAGGTGTTTATAAGTGTGTTGGTTAATGTCAGGGTCTTTGTTTCTATTCCGTTAATCTACAAGTCTGTTTCTATGTCAGTACCAGGCTGTTTTTATTACTGTAGCTCTATAGTATATCTTGAAGTCAGGGATGATGATGCCTTCTGAAGTTCTTTTATTGAGCAGCATAGTTTTTGGAATCCTGGGTTTCCTGTTATTCAATTTGAAGTTTAGTATTTTTCTTTTAAAATCTGTAAAAAATTATGTTGGAATTTTGGTGGGAAATTGCAGTGAATCTGTAGATGGCTTTTTGTTAAATTGCTATTTTTACTGTACTGATCCTACCTATGTAGGAGCATGGGATAGCTTTCCATTTTCTGATATCCTTTTGAATTTCTTTCTTCAGTGATTTAAAGTTTTTATCAAACAGATCTCTTACTTCTTTGCTTATAGTTACTCCAAGGTATTTAATGCTATTTGCAGCTACTATAAATGGTGATTTTCCCTTATTTCTTTTTCAGCCCTTTTATCTTTAGTGTATAGGAGGGCTACTGGTTTTTTAGTTTTAAAAGTGTTTTTCAGCTGTAGGAGTTCCCTGGTAGAATTTTGTGGGTCACTTAATGTATACAATCATATCATTTACAAATAGAGATAGTTTCACTTCTTCTTTTCCAATTTGTATCCCCTTAATCTCCTTTTGTTCTCTTATTGCTTTAGCTAAATATTCGAGAACTATATTGAATAGATAAGGGGAGAGAGGACAGCCTTTTCTAGTTTCTGATTTTAGTGGGATTGCTTTGAGTTTTTCTCCATTTAGTTTGGTGTTGGATGTTTGCTTGCTGTATATAACTTTTATTATATTTAAGTATTTTCACTGTATTCCTGATCTCTCCAGGACTTTTATCATCAAGGAGTGTTGGATTCTGTCAGAGGCTTTCTCAGTATCTAAAGAGCTGATTATGTTGTTTTCATTTCTTAACTTTCTTTATATGATGGATGACATTTGCAGTTTTCCGTATGTTGAACCATCCCTACATTTCTGGGATGAAGCCTACTTGATTGTGGTGGATGACATTTTTTTTAAATATATGTTGCATTTGGTTTGCCAAAATTTTGTTGAGGATTTTTGCATCAAGGTTCATGAGGGAGATTGGTCTGTAATTCTCTTTCTTTGTTGCATCTTTGAGTGGCTTATGGATCAGGGTTATTGGCCTCATAAAAAGAAAGAACATTTGGCAAAGTTCCTTCAGTTTCTACTGTATGGAACAGTTTGAGGAGTATAGGTATTAGTTCTTCTTTGAATGTCTGGCAGAATTCTGCACCGAAACCTTCTGGTCCTGGGCTGTTTTTTACTTGGGAGACTTTTAATTACAGCTTCTATTTCTTTTGGGGCTATATGTCTGTTTAGGTCTTTAATCTGATCTTGATTTAATTTAGGTAAGTGGTACCTGTCCAGAAAGCTGTCTTCTGTTTTCCATTTTAGTGGAGTATAGATTTTCAAAGTATGATCTTTTTATTCTTTGGATTTCCTGGGTGTCTGTTTTTATGTTCCCTTTTTCATTTTTGATTTTGTTAATTTGGATACTCTCTCCTTTTTTTGTTCGTTTGGATAAGGGTTCATCAATCTTGTTGATGTTCTCAAAGAACCATGTCTTCGATTCATTGATTTTTTTTTTTTTAAATAATGTTCTCTTTGCTTCTATTGTATTGATTTTAGCCCTGAGTTTGATTATTTTCTGCTGCCTACTCCTTATAGGTGAGTTTACTTCTAATTGTTCTAAAGCCTTCAGCTGAGTTGCTAGGTCTCTTGTGTGAGATTTCTCTTGGTTTTTCATATAGGCATCTAGTGCTATGAGTTTTCTTCTTAAGCCTGCTTTTATTGTGTTCCATGAATTTGGATATGTTGTGGATTCATTTTCTTTAAACTCTAGGAAGTCTTTGATTTCTTTCTTAACTTCTTCATTGACCTAGAGGTGATTCAATTGAGAGATGTTTAGTTTCCATGAGTTTGTAGGCTTTCTGTACTTTTTGTTGTTGGTAAACTCTAGTTTTAGACCATGGTGATCTGATATGATACAAAGAATTATTCCCATTGTTTTGTATCTATTGATGTTTGCTTTAGGACCAGCTATGTTGTCAATTTTAGAGAAAGTTCCATGGGGTGCTAAGAAGTATGTATGTTCCTTTGTATTTGGGTGGAAGGTTCAGTATATATCTATTAAATCCACTTGGGTCATAACTTCTGTTAGATCCCTTATTTCTCTATTGAGTTTCTGTCTGGTGGACCTATCCAAGGGTGAAAATGGAGTGCTGAAATCTCCTACTACTAGTGTGTGGAGACTGATATGAGGTTTAAGCTTTAGTAGTGTTTCTTTTACGTATGTATTTAGGTGTCCTTGTGTTGGGGGTATAAATATTCAGAATTGAGACTTCATCTTGGTGGATTTTTCCTGAGACAAATAAGCAATGTCCATCCGGGTCTCTTTCAATTGATTTTAAAGTCTATTTTGTTAGATATTAGGATGGCAACACCAGCTTGTTTCTTAGGAAATTTTTTTCCCAACCCTTTACTCTGAGCCTGTGTCTGTCTTTAAGGTTGAGGTATGTTTCTTGTATGCAACAGAAGGATGGCCTCTGTTTTTGTATCCATTGTGTTAGGGTGTGCCTTTTTATTGGTAAATTGAGTTCATTGATATTCAGGGATATTAATGACCACTGATTGTTATTTCTTATTTTTGGTGGTAGCTTATATGTATTTCCTTTCTTTGGTCTTTTCTTCTGTGAGATTATCAATTGTTTGTGGTTTCATGGGTGTATCTGTGTTTCTTAGGTTGGATATTTTCCTTCTAGTGCTTTCCTTAGTGCTGGATTTGTGGGTTGGTATTGCTTAAGTCTGGTTTTGTTGTGAATTATCTATGGTGATTAATAGTTTTGCTGGGTATATTAGTCTGGGTTGGCATCCATGCTCTTGTAGTGTCTGTATAACACCTGACTAGGACCTTCTTGCTTTCATTGTGCCCATTGAATAGTTGGGTGTTATTCTGATGGGTCTGCCTTTATAGGTAATTTGGCCTCTTTTCTTTGCAGCTCTTAGTAATTTTCTTTGTCTTGTAGGTTTAGTGGCTTGATTATTATATGGGGAGCAGACTTTTTTTGGGTCTCATGTAGTTGGTGTTCTGTAAGCTTCTTGTATCTTGGTAGCTATTTTCTTCTTTAGGTTGAAAAAGTTTTCTTCTATGATATTGTTGAATATTTTTCTGTAACTTTGAGTTGGTATTCTCCTTCTTTGATTCCAATTATTCTCAGGTTTGGCCTTTTCCTGGAATCCCAGATTTTCTGGATGTTTTGTGTTATGATTTTTTTGGTTTTAGTGTTTTCTTTAACTGATGTATCTATTTCCACTATTGGATCTTATACTCCTGAGATTCTCTCTTCCATCTCTTGGATTCTGTTTGTTATTCTTGAATCTGTATTTGTGATTTCTTTCTTCAGGTTTTCTAATTCCAACTTTGCCTCATTTTGTGCCTTCTTTATTGCTTTTATTTCTATTTTTAATTCCTGGAATGTTTCTTTCACCTGTTTCTTTTCTTTTTCTTGATTTTCTTTCAGGAATTTGTTAATCTCTTCCAATTTTTTGTTTATATTTTCTTATATTTATTTATTTATTTTGAGTAAAGTCATATTTTTTATCTGTGGATATCCTTGTTAAAGCTGCCTTCCCACTCCCACTCCTTTCAGTCACTCTTTCTTCTCCATATCTCTTTATCTCCTCCCCAGCAAGAGCAGGAGTTCCCAAGGTCCCAATATGGCTTAGTTCAGCATCCACGCCTGGCAGATCCAGTTTCCTCACCCCAACATCAAGACTGGATCTATTATCTTCATAAAGTTGTTTTGAAGGTCGTTTCCTTCTGTTTCCCCTTTATTATTTTGCTCACATCTTGATGTTATAGAACCACCAGCTTCTTCTGGTGATGTCTTGTTGATCTTTATATTGTTATATATATTCTTGCACTGGCATCTGCCCATTGCCTTCTCAGTTCACTCTTGGTCAGGTCTTGGTCAGCTCTTAGGTATTTGCAGGCCTGGGGGACTGTGTGTCTCCAGTAATTTTAGGGGCTTCTCTTAGTTGGCTGTAAGTCAAGGAGCTGTGTGTTATCTGTTGTCACAGGCATTATTTTTAGCTCTTAGTTAGCTCTTAGCTAGCTGAATATTTGGATGTCTTGGGTGGTCCAGTTGTCAGAGTGTGATGACACAGATTGTGGTTTGTGTGGGGCTTGGCCCATGGGATGTCCCTCTGGCTGTGTTTTGCTGGAAATTGGGTTTGGGGGTGCTCTCCCAGCTCTCTTTGGTTTAGGGCAGAGTTGGGTGTGGTTGGGGTGTTGATGGATGTGTTCTTGGGCTAGGGTTCATAGAGCAGTAAGGTCTCCACTTGGCCTGAGGGATTGGGTACCTCTTACCTCCTACTCAGCTGTGTATTGAGTGGCTCAGGTAGTCCAGTTGTCTGGTATTTCTCTTTTACATCTACATGAGAGACCTCCCAGGAAACTACTTTCTCTTGCTATTTCCTGGACATCTAATCATTGTATCTTGTGATATATTTTCCCTGTTCCTTTACTGGTGATTGATGTATGTTGGTCTAGTGTCTATTGTGGTAGAGTTTGGGGGTCCTGCTTCCTTTAGGTTTTCCAAGAATGGAATAATTCTATCAGATTTTATGGTTGTATTATAGATAGTGAAGCATGTGGGGAAGACACTCTCCAGTTACTCCTTTATTCTTGTCAACACTGTATAGTCTGAAAGGTTGTGATCACACTTTTCTGAATGCTCCTCAAAGTGTGGGTATCCACAGTCATTTTGTTTCTCTGTATATCACAAATCACTAACAACTGATAAAGAAAGATTTTATTTATTCCAAGGAGTTCAGAAAGGAAGCTCACTAATACAAGAGATTAAATAGTTGGGTTCCTGGAGAGCCGGACTGGCTCACTTGGCTAAAGCTCACCAGGACAGGTCCTCCATCCATGAACTAGAGAGTATAGGAAGAAGAAGAAGAAGAAGAAGAAGAAGAAGAAG
Source organism: Sigmodon hispidus (assembly GCA_004025045.1). NCBI lineage: Eukaryota > Metazoa > Chordata > Mammalia > Rodentia > Cricetidae > Sigmodon > Sigmodon hispidus. The sequence continues at coordinate 161,254 of PVIH01002069.1, forward strand.
AAGAAGAAGAAGAAGAAGAAGAAGGGGTTTCTGCGTATGTGGACCCTGATCCTATGCTGCCTTTCAACCATGCCCCTAATTCTATTACCTAAATGGTCTTAAGTGAATCTCAGATCTACAATGGCCAAGAGGCCATGCCTCTAGGTCAAGATGATGGTATCTGATCTCACCACACTCTGCTGCTGTGATATCTTAGAACAGGTCTTTAAGGTTCCTTTATCTATGCTCATTTGCATCTCTTTCATTGCTTAGAGTTTTAATTACTCCTATTCTTTGAATTTACTTATTTTATTGATATTTAGACATAGGTTGCTTGTCTGTAGAGCCACTCTTAGATGGGTTGGAAGTTTTGTTCAGATATAGAAGTCCTATACAGTAGACTTGCAAGTGTTGTACTTAATCACCACTGCTGTATGGAAAGAAAAAGACAATAGTAACAGCAGCAAATAGCAATGATCCAGGTACAGAAATGAAATGAAACTAAATATCAACAGGATGACAACTAACAACAATAAGATCAGTATTACAACTTTAGAGAAGTTTTAAAAGGTAATAAGAAAGGGAAAAAACAAGAGTTAAGAAAATGGAAAGTGTAAAGCACAAATATTATAATTTTCTTAAGTATATAAGGGAGGAAGGTGAAAAGTAAGAGCGAGGGAGAAAAGAGATAGAAGGAAGAAATGTAAAAAGGGATAAAAAGAACTTGACTATTAGGAGACACAGAGAAAAAGAAAAGAACATTAATATAAAAAATAAAATAGGAAAAATATAACACACACCCATAAATAATTGGTTATTTATTTTCACTTTTATTTCATTGATATAGTTGTATAGATGTACAGACAAGAGTGGATATTTCCTAACCATATCACTCTGTACTTCTCTCTGAATCTCCTTGGATTTTCTACTTTTTAGAGAAAGCAAAGGCTGGGGGGAGATATTCATCCCTTCTGTTCTCTTTTTTAACCCCACTTTTTATCATTTGATCTGCAGAAGTGGTTTAAGATTGGAGCTGCTCAAATAGCTTTGTTTTTCTGTTTCTTAGTACAAAATAGCATTGAGTTAAAGTTTCTGACTTCTAGGGTCTACCCTGGACAGATTCAATTGATGAACTGTGAGGGCTGGTCTCACACAGAGTCCTCAGTAACCCACAAAGCCTACATAGAAAGCAGGTCAACAAAGCAGACTCTTGTACAGATGGGGCAGGGTGAGTCTTGTGCTTTACACTATATATGAATGTGGTTTTCTGGGCCTCTGGCCCTGCTGAGTCTTTCTATATTTTTTAGATGGTCATTGGAGCAACCATATTTGTTGTTAATAGTTCATATCATTTTTAACCTTTCTTGCAAATGTATTTATTAAAGAGATTTTTATATTAAATTAGAATTCCTCTAAAAATACACAGAAATCAAAGAAGTAAAACTAATGCTAAATGGGAGGACAAGGTTCATTTGCCTAATCCCAGGATGTATCAACACTGCAGAGGTGAGCATGGGTGGAGTGCAGCACAGTCTTCTCCTTACACCAAGCACTGGATGTTTATCCACTGAGTCTGGACAAGATTGTAGATGCTGATAGTTTTAGCACCAAAAAAAGCCCCTTCCTTTAGGGATATTATAGTGAGGAATATAGGCATTGAGTGACCTAAGGGGAATATGTATACTAGGTAGTGATTGCTTGAGAGAAAACCAGGATGGCCTTGTATTAGGATCAAAACAAAGAGCACAGTAGCTATTCAGCCCACAAAGCTGTATGCCTCAGCAGTCCCAATCTAAGACTAAGAGTATGGAGGAATCTTGAAGAGCCTCTAGTCTTCAGTTCATATGGGACAGGAAATGGCGTTCTGATATCGGCAAAGAGTGGAGTCATCATCATCATCTTCATCATTATCAGCAGCAGCAGCACCACCACCACCAGAATAGATGCACCCAACAGTAAGAGGGGAAAGCTGGTAGGCAAGCAAATGCTGCTTTCCTCTTAGGTGTGATGCCATTGGAAAGTGCCACCCACTCTTGGGGAAGGGTCTTCTCTTAATTAATTCTTCCTAGAGCTACCCTTTCAAACATGCCCAGAGACACATCTCTTGTTTGATTCTAGATCTAATCTGCTTGTCAATCAAGATTAACCATGACAAATCCACCCTTGTCAATTTGATACTGAGCACTCCTTCTGTAATACTTAATTTATAATTGAAGGAAAGAAGGTTATAATTGTGTTTAGGATGATATAACAGTTCTATGGATAGTCAAAACATGCACCTTCTTCCCTCAGAAAAGATGGCAAAGTCCCTTGAGGAATGTTTAGTCTTTTAATAGTATATGACTTAAATGCATTATTAATGATCTAGTAACATTTGTTGATGTTATTCCAGTTGATCTTATATTATGTGGTAAAGAAATAAAGAAAAAAACACAAATAATTGTTTAATATATGGTTATACGACCATAGTAGTTGTTAATAACCTTTCTCTGTCATCTGCTTTGTATTTCCTCTACATTCAGAAATCACCTCAGCAGGTCTTGGCTCTTTGCCTGTAGGGATAGCTCACACCTTCATTACTGGAGCATCTGTACTGCTCACCATTTTGCTTCAGTTAAATTGTAGTTTTCCAATGACTTTAATCACAAAGCATGGTGATCACACAGTCCCCCAGGCCTGCATTAAGGATCATCCTAAAGCAGTAGTTCTCAACCTGTGAGTCATAACTCCTTGGTGGGTGGGGTTGAATGACCTTTTCACAGGGGTTGCCTAAAACCATTGGACGGATCATATATTTACATTATGATTTATAGCAGCAGCAAAATTACAGTTATGAAGTGGCAACAACAATAATTTATAGTAGGGGTCACTACAACATGAGGAACTGTATTAAAGGGTGCTAGAATTAGGAAGGTTGAGAAACACAGCCCTTAAAGGATTTATTGCATCTCAGCTATAATTATTCTTATCTCTCTTGTTGAGGAGCAGTCCAATTTCTTCCTGTAATATCTATCAATCACCCTTGATAAAACTGTTACCCTCCTGCCATCCCATTGACTCAAGGACATCAGGAGCCTAAAGTGGTCACAGGGACATCTTAGATTTTAGTTCATGGAATGTTTGTTGTGCTTCCTGGCAGAAGCATACCTCATTTAGAATCAAAAGTTCTAGGCTAGTAAAGAAATAGGTCATGGGACCAGGAAGAAAAGATCTTATTAGTGAGTCACTAGGGGTGATGATGAGAGAGGAGTGTCATCCTCTTTTTTATCTCTTGACTCTTGGATCCATGAATACTGACTGGAGGAGAAACAGTACTGTGTACTGAATGCTGACTGAATATAAGTAAAAGCTTGAGGGAAACCCTGCCTCAACTCTCCAGAATGTTGTCCTTAGTTTGTACTGTACATACATCTCTAAAAGGTCATTCAATAATTATTTTACAACAAATAGATCAAATGTTTTATTGATACATTCACAGGTACCAGTTTTTGAATCAGTACATCAGACAATAGTTGTTCCAGTAATATCTAGTCATAAAATCTCTAGCACTGCATACACTACTTGGGAACTCTTGATCAAGGTCACTATTTCTGCAATTGTCACCCACTTTACATTTGCTTAGAACAGTCAACAAAACTTATCTAATGCTTATTATTATTAGTCCTATAAGGTTAAGTTAGTACTTAATCTCTAGATGAAAGATGAAATCCTTTTAAATCTTGTAGGTAGACAAAATATATCATGTTCCAGGGTGCTTTTTACAAATCAAAAAACTTCTTTCTAATATATATGAGGGTTAAACTTTGTGTATCATCTCCCAGAAGATATTCTATAGATACCTGCATTCTAGCAGTGAGTAATTCCACTATGGCAAGTGATGGTAGAAATGGAAGAATGTAGCAGGATCTGTTATGTTTCTCCCCAAGCTGCTGGTCTTAAAGGCAAGGTGATCTCTACTCCTTTCCATCTCCAACATAACTCCATTGTATATTTTTTTGAAAATCTTGGTTTAGTGGCATTCAGTTGGAGCTACACTGGTAAATGCTGATTGGATCCATGTATTTGTTGGGGTACGATTTGTTGGTATTTATAGTTTCCAATGCACCAATCTATTGTCAGGACCTTCTCAGGGCAAATTTTTTCATCAAAGTGGCACATTTTACATGGAGAACTCATCTGCTGTACAGATCACAGAAAAGCTAAGCCAAGGATGCCCTTCTCTTCTGCCCATATTCCTGGGCCATTCTTGCCTATGACATCTTTCTCTCTATCCCTTTCTATCAACTCTTTCTTTTATACTACTGCCAGGATGAGCAAACTCAGCACTAATGCATTCTTTCTTTTTTACAACAATCAGGGTCTTCAGGTTTTTCCTAGGCTTCTTCTGTCTGATGTTGAACTTCAGAGCCTTACCTAGTCACCCTCTACAAGAAGCTGTTCAGTGGGTTTTTTGAGTCCATGTCATAAAGAAGATGCTTCTCATCATTCTTCCTCACTCTTCATTTGGATGTCTTCTTTAGTAAAGAATTAATAATATATGAATACAAGGATAAGCTGTCTGTAATTTGCTGTAAACCTCTCAATATGTGCATTTTAGAATTCATAAAACATACAATTTGGAAGGAGAACTGATGGTCAGGTATTGTGTTTATGTATAAATCTGTTGGCAGATTGAAGCTGTATACTTGTTATTGTATTTTTGGTGTGTGTGTATGCACATGTGTGTGCATGTGTTCTAGTACATGTGTAGGTCAGAGAGCAACTTTTGTGAGTCAGTTCTTTACTTTTACCATGTGTGTCTTGGGGCCTGAACTCAAGTCCTCTAGCTGGACAGCAAGTGATTTCATCTGCTCAGCCATCTTACTAGCCAACGAACATATGTGTATTTTGCTTTAATTTTTTTGAGATAATGGTAGGTTGCAGATGGACACTCAAATTCTCATTATGTTGTAAAAATGGTGATCATCTTAGTTACTTGAAGAAAGTTTTACATTTAAGCCATTCTACAGCACAAGGATGTTTGCTCAGTATTTTGTATGGCACAGTTACAAAGGATTTAAGGACAAATATCTGTAGATGAGTAGGTGATTAGTTTCCAGTCAGTTTGACTACTCAGAAAATAAATTTTCTAAAGGACATAAAATCTTTCAATGCCATCCTAAGTCATGCATTTTTCTTCAGTTAAAAAAAATCACATGCAATGATATTTACTTTTGTGTTTATGTCACAAGCTTTCATTGTTCATATTCTCTTGTGATGACTAGTCCTATCTTTGAATCAAAGCCACATTTATGAGATCCAGTAATTCATCTAGTTAGGTAAACTTGCCTTGAGCAGTGTACATTCTCACATGATAGCTTAAAACCTGCACATGGCCTTGTACAAGGCTTGATTTGGGTTATTTCTTAGTCTTACCCCACTTCTTAAATGTCCCTTTTCGTTCATACTTTATTTTTCCCCTGTCCAATTTTCTTGATGTTCGTTTGTTTTCTAAGTCATTTTTCTGAGATCAAAAATAATGAGCTATTCAGATAAGAAAGTCTGTGTGGGACTGGAGAGATGGCTCAGCGTTTAAGAGCACTGACTGTTCTTCAGGAGGACCTGAGTTCAATTCCCAGCATCCACATGGCAGCTAACAACTGTCTGTAATTCCAAGATCTAACACCTTTACACAGTTATACATGCAGGTAAAACACCAATTCACATAAAATAAATAAAAATAATTTTAAAAAGTCTGTGTGTTGTGCTTTAAGAACCAAATTGACTTCATGAAGTGAAATAATCCAAGTGCTCTGGTTACATAAGTGACTCTCTGGGGTCCAGGCACGTAGATAGACACATTTGTTTTCCAGGCCACTAACCTCCATTTAAAGATAGCTCTGTAGCAGTTCTCTGTACAAGAACAGAGAATGGCTTGCAGCTTGACGGCATCTACGGTAGCTTTATGTGGGTTGTTTCCTTTGCCCTGAAAATAGTTTTCAATGTTGGTTTATGTTGTTCCTTAGGAGGTTTAAAGTAGTTCATTCAATGAAGAATAATTTGAATTCTTACTATGTTCCAAGCTGTTACTAATTTGCAGAAGCCTAGTATCTAGCTCTGGGCAGTCTATACAACAATGAGAACCTACTACTTATTAGAAAGTGTAGCTAACCATGATGATAGAGATGAGTAATGGCCAAATAGGGCATGAGAACTGAGTCATTCACTGCTACAAGACTTAGAGAATCAACTTGTGAGCATATCTTGACAATATAAGCAACCAAGGGTGGAAATGCCTTCCTTGAGTCTACTTAAGTTTTAGGAAGAGATATTGGATTCTTTCTACTGCCAGAGCTATGATTTTTTTTTGTGTGTATGTGTTGTATATACATTTTCTGTTCCTGTTCCAACCATCTGTTCCCAAATACCCAGAAGCCGGTTTTGAAATAATCATTTAGAGGCTTAGTATTAATTATAGATGCCCAGCCGGTAACTCAGGCTTATTGCTAATTAGCTCTTACACTTAAATTAACCCATAATTCTTATCTGTATTTAGCTATGTGACTTGGTGCCCTTTATCAGTATGACATTCTCATCTTGCTTCCTCTGCATCTGGCTGGTGACTTTTGGCTTTGCCCATCTCCTTTCTAGCATTCTCAGTTTGGCTGCTTCAACTGTACTTCCTACCTGGCTACTGGCCAATCAGCATTCTATTAAACCAATTCAAGTGACAAATTTTTACTGTGTACAAGAGGATTATTCATTCTACAGCAGTATATATATTTTTTTCAATTTGACACAAGCTAGGGTCATTTGGGGAGAAAGAACCTCAATTAAGAAATGGTCTCTAATCATATTGGTTTATAGGTAAATCTATAGAATGTTGTCCTCATTAATTATTGATGAGGGAGGGCCTAGCCAACTGTGTGCTGTGTCGCTCTTGGGCTGGTGGTCCTGGGGTACCTAAGAAAGAATGCCATGCAAGCCATGAGGAGCAAGGGAGTCAGTAGTGTTCCTCCATGGCTTCTGTTTCAGTTCCCACATTTAGGCTCCTGTCTTGAGTTCCTGCCCTGTTTTTCTTCAGTGATGAACTAAGATGGGACATGTAAGCTGAAACAAACACTTTCTTCCTCAAATTGCTTTGGTCATGGTGTTTCATCACAGCAACAGAAACCCTAATACAGACGGTCTGTGGGTGATGATGGGTGGATGGTGCCAGAAAAGCACTGACATAATTTCTAAGTTTTCAACAAAAAGTTACTTAGGTCTCTTGAACATTTTTCTCTTATTCCTTTTAGAAGACCATGAATAAGTCTGAGGTTTCTATCACTGGATTCTGTTAAATCTTGGAAGCAAAGACCCCATATTACCAAGACTGCACCAGTAACAATCAGCAAATTGCCTGAGTGCATATTTGCATGCACCCGGAGGTGTTTATCTGGTTACTTGCTAATAGAGAGTCAAGAGATACACAGTGATGATTAATTTTAAGATATCCCAGAACATTAGTAAAACACAGTTTTGTGTATATGTGTGTATGCATATGTGTATATGTATATGTATGCATGATGCATGTGTGTGTTTCTAGAGAGGATGAACTGAGGTGGGAGACATGCCTTCATTATGGTAGCATTATCCTATGGGTTGGACTCCCAGGCCAAATTAAAAGTAAAGAAAGTGAGGAAACTGGTGCCGTGGTGACCTTCTTCCTCCTCTGCTTCCTGACTGGCTCACATGTGGACAAGTAGCTTCATATTCCTGCCAGCATCACACCTTCCTCATCATGATGGCCTGTTCCCTCTAAAAGCACAAACCAAAATAAGTTCTTTTTCTTGTCAGCTGCTTCCATCAGACAGTCTGGCACAGCGACCAGGGTTCTTCTCGTCAACTTTCATCAGGCATTTAATCACAGCAATGAGGGGGATGTTGATCTCAAGCTCCCTGAAGTGTTAGCTATGTGATACCAAGCATGGTTTTCTCCCTCTGAGTCAGCTCCTGTGTACTCATCTGACAGTGAAGAGAGGTGCATTTGTAGAAGCCTACCCTTCTGCTAAACCCTTGGGAAGAAGAGGAAGGCAGAAGGAAGGCCAGTTTCCTGCCTGCTGAAGCAAGGACTTACTGGATGTTGGCACCCCTGGCTCTGGGACCTTTGGACTACGTGCCTTTCTTATTATTCGTCCTTCAGATTTGAAACTGAAGCACAGTTTAGTGAGCCACCACAAAGATGGCAGATTATGGGCCTCAACAACTTCACAGTCTCATAAGCCAATGCCTGAAAATACATACCTTTCTATGTGTACCTATCTATCCAGTCAGCGATGTGTATTTGGAGAGCCTGAATGAACCCAAGTGGGTAACGAATAACAAAGATCTTGCTAATGAGTCAGTGAGGATTTTGAAAATACTCCAAATTGCAAAATTAAAAGTTAAAATGTTTTCCATCTAGCCTTGGTGTCTCATACTTGTGATTCCAGTACATGGAAATCTGGGGCAGGAGAATTGCTGTGAGTGTGAATATAGCCTGAGTTATAGACTAAGAACCTTTTTCAAATTAAAACAACAACAACAACAACAAAACAGATAAAATATCCACCCCTCCCACTAAGCCACAAAATTGAATGGATTAGCAAAAACTACTGAGTCCTTTGGTTCTAAGAATATAATTGCTGTAAAATCATACCCTGGCCTTCTCAAGCCTGGTCTGAAATTTGGTGACTGTGCTAGCTACAACCACTGAAGGTTTAAGGTGACATGTTACACAGTGTTTTGTGTGAGGGTAGGTGCTTAATAAATTTACTGAAAGGTCTGCTAAGGCATGGCTGTCAGGTCAGAGTGTGTGGGGCTAAGACAAGAAGACTCCTGCAAGTTTAAGACCAGCCTGGCCTTCATAGTGAGTTCTAGACCAGTTTTATTTGTTTACTAAATTCTATGCCAGTCAGCACTGATGTGGGATGTCTTTCTGTATGCTGTGAATATATTTTATTGCCACATGTTAATAAAAAAGCTATTTTCGTCTATGGCAAGGCAACTTAGAGGCAGGCAGGAAATACAAGCAGAGATAAAGATGGAAAAAGGCAGAGTTGGAGAGAATCTGCAAGATGCCACCCAGAAAGTTAGATGTAATGGGACACAGGTAAAGCCACAGAGCCAAGTAGTAATATGCAGATTAATTAAAATGGGTTAAGTTATAAGAGCAAGTTGGTAATGAGCCTGAGCCATAGACCAAAACAGTTTCTTTACTAATCAATGGTAATAAAGTATATTCACAGGGTATAGAAAGGCATCTTACATCACGGGACTATACAGTGATACTCTGCCTTTGAACCAATCAGCCAGTCAAGCCAACCAACCAGCTGACTCATCCACCCAAACAAGCCAAAACCCGAAGCAAAATACAAACCACTGATGTGAGATGTCTTTCTGTATGTTGTGAATATCATTCATCAATAAAGGGACTACTTTGGTCTATTGCAAGGCATCTTAGAAACAAGAGTGAAATCTGAACATAGATAAAGGGGAAGGAGGGTAAAGTCAGGGGAGACACAATCCAGCTACCCAAGATGTAAAGAAATAGTTAAGCTACGGGTCATGTGGCAAGACAGGTTGATGGAAATGGGTTGAATTAAGTAAGATTCAGGAGCTAGATAGCAATATGCCTGAGTCATAGGCCAAGCATCATGTAATTAATATAAGTTTCTGTGTGTTTCTGTGGAACTGCAGGTCTGGACTATCAACCAGATAGGCCAGAAATTCATATTACAAACCACTAATAAACAATAACAGAAAGGAGATTTTCTGAATGAGCGAAAACTCAATACCCAGGAGAAGATCCAGTGACATCTGTTCTTTGCTAAGGAGACACGTTTATCCTGGCTTCTTACTCTGAAGTTTATGAACCACTACGCCCACTCACAGCCATCCTGCACAATGTTAAATTATGTGCACAATCTGTCTACAAGGGACAACTTCACGATTTCGATCAGATTCTCAAAGACATTTTATCCAATCCTTCCTGGTGTCACTCAGGAGATATGGTTTGGGCACTGAGAACCAGCAGAGAGTCCCACTTCAGCTGCTGTCTGTGTAATAAGCTACATCTAGGAGATTTGATGCGGTAAAATCTATTTGGTTTGCCACTGTAATGATAACCAAAGAAAGAACCATATGATTATGCAGACTGAACCCTGCACTTGATGCATGTTTGGCTCCATCTACAAGATAGTTTACAGTCATTAAAATATCCTTGTCCTGAGAAGGAACTTAAGAGAGACATCCATGAATCACCCTGGGAAGGGGGAATAGAGGCAGTCTCCCGACTATTGGGGTATGGATTAAGGGAAGGTGAGAAGAGAACATGAGGGAATAGAACAGTTGAGTTGGGGAAACAGAAGAGAACAGCAAAATAGATATTTTGAGAGATGGAGCCATTGTGGGGTGAAAGAGAAATTTGGTGCTAGGAAAATACCCAAGAACTAACAAAGAGGTCCCAAGGAACAGTGGAGAGGGTGCTTAAACTGGCCTTCCCCTGTAATCAAATGGATGACTACCCTGATTGTCATTATAGAGCCTTCATCTGGAAACTGATGGAAAAAGATGCAGAGATCCACAGTTAAGCACTGGGTCGAGCTCCCAATCTAGCTGACGAGAGGAACAAGAGATTATATGAACAAGGGGGTCAAGATCACGACAAGGAAACCTATAGAGACAGCTGACCCAAGCTACTGAGAGCTTGCTAACTTTAAATGACATCTGAGGAACCTACAAGGGATTGAACAAAACTCTCTAGATGTAGATGACAGTCAAATAGTGTGGGCAGCTTGGGCTTCTGGCAGTGGGTCCCGAATTTATTCCCAGTTCATGAACTTGCTCAGCCTTGATACTGGGAGAGGGGCTTGATCTTAACTAAACTCGATATAGCAGATTGTATTGATTCACCCTGGGAGTTCTTACCCTCTCTGAGGAAAGGATAGGGTGTGTGTGTGTGGGGGGTGGGAGGAGCTGGGGGAGGACTGAGAAGAGGGGAGGGAGGGGAGCGGTGGTGAGTGTGGCAAACAAAAATTAATAAAATGAAATCCTTGTTTTAGCCCCAAAAGCATTCACAGATTTTGATTTTTTTCCCACTTCTAGCCATAAACCAGGCTTTACAGCCTCATCATGGGTAAGTGGGAAGTATAGGCTGGTGTTTCCAAATTTTCTCATGTCTGGAATTCTTGCCCTTAATAAAAAGTATGCTAGACTAAGTGAGGAAGCCTCTGGATTGTAAGTTATACAAGTTGTAGTGTAAACACTTTAAATAAAAATATGCTGGTGGCAAGTCTCAGTCAACCATAAGGGATTTGCAATGAGAAGCAGAGGCTGTGATGTCAGATTGTAGCAAAAGCAACCGTTGGTTTTTGTGTTCACTTTGAGGTTAAATAGGGTACTAAAAAAACTTAACGAAATTTTTTAAGAAAAGTTTGCTTTAATCATTAACATTTTAGGCTAAATGTTTCTCTCTGGATATGATCCGGAGATTGTTTATAATTTCACAATTGCTTCAAAACAGTAGCAGAATTAATTCTTCTGGTTTGTAGTCATATTGATGCAGAAATACTTGGCTTTGTTTGAGTTGGTTTTCTTTCCTTCTCTCTCTGTGTGAGAAATTGTCAGGGTGTGAGAACACTGGCAGACATTGTGCCTTCTTGAGTTTAGCTAAGCTTATCACATACCATGATGGCCGGAGTTGAATATGTGGCTCCTTCCAGAAAACCATTGGCCAAGTTTAACATAGTTGGGCTGGTGGGAAAAGTGTGGAAAATTCCCTGTGGCTCTAGACTTCTCCCTCTAAATCTGAGCTCAGAGCTGAAGCTAATGCTTGGATAAATGGACATATCTGACCATCATCTCCCCTTCTTTAAAAAGCACAGAGGCAGAAGCAGTCAGCACTGCATGTCCCACATGAAGGTGGGATTCACGCTTGGAGTCATCAGTTAATGTGTAAAACAGCACTTTGAGAGAGGGGGTGGATGCCTCCATAGCTTCAGAGATTGTAACAATACTGTATTTCTTAAAGGGTGCAGCCTGTGTGTTCAACCTCTGAGGACCCAGACCCTTTCATCTCCATGTCATTTAATAGTTAGCACATCAGCCCAGTGTAGACTAGAAACATTTTTTTTTCCTTTTGGAAAATGCACAGGAAGAAGCAAGATTAAGACAAACATTTATATAATCAGGAAAAATGACCCAAGAAAGACGGGAAATCTAGTGACACTCTGTTTACCAACTGCAATGTTAAATAGTCTGCAAGTGAAACAAAGCAGAGCCTCTTGAATAAATCACTGAGAAAGTATAAGGATAGACCAACAGCCAAGAGTACGTCACCAGTTATCCATGAGGCTTTATTCTCTCTCTTAACATCAGACTCACAGCTTTCCTTTGAGTGGCATGCTCTTCTTTCTCCTCTCCCTTGTTCCTAGCATGAGAGCACATGTAATGGTGCACTGCTATGAATGGGAACTGAAAGAGAACACAGGTGATTGGGAGAGGAAAGAAATAGCACAATGCCTTGATGGTAGATCCTAGTCAACACTCAAGCCTCAGTTTAAACCTGAGGCAGTTTAATGAACACTGAGTGTCTGAAAACCACAACTACATAGTTTCATGAAGGTCTAAAAATCTCACTATGTCATATAATGTGCCCTGTGACATTGGTTTTTCTGGGGTCAGCATGCCTAGGGCTGGTTTTAATAAAAACAAAACAAAACAAACCCCCTCCCCCCAAACCAAAATACTGGAAGCACAGAAACTCAAAACAGACAGAACCTTCTTAATTCATGGTTATGTGGTTTTGGAGTTTTCCTGGGTCATTTGACTAGTCTGCCTATCTATAGGCTTCTAGGAAACCCAACCTGGTGTAAAGAATACTATCCATGTGGGAAGTATGGACTCTGCATTCAGGTCTTGAGAGTAGCTGTGAATGACTTATGTGAGCTCTCTACTCATAGCTTTGTTCAGGAATAGAATTCTCCAGGTGACTGTAAGAAAGATAGAATTCTAGAAGCAGCCATTGCCCTCAGGAAGCTTCTCATCAGGGCTGAGACAGTTAATAACTACCTGATTGTAACTCCAAATCCAGCAGTTCTAATGTCCTCTCCTCAGGAGGCATCTGCCTGCACACAAACTCACACAGGTACATGTACAAACATATAAATAAAAATATAACAAAGCTTTTTATCCAACAAATAAACTGGAGTTCAAATAATTGTGTGAATTAAAGAAATGCAAAATGTGTATGTCTATAGACTTTTCTATTGCTGAGGTAACATACCATACCAAGGTAACTTGCAGGTGGACTTCTCTGTCCCACCAGCCTGCTCCCAAATAGCCACAGAGAGATTTATTATTATAAATATTTGGCCCATAGCTTAGGCTTGTTACTAACTAGCTCTTACATCTTAAATGAACCCATTTAAAAAAATCTATTCTTTACTACATGGTGATACTTTTTTAGCATGGCATATTCATCTACTGCTTCCTCTGTTTCTGGTCGGCAACTCTGCCCTCCTTCTTTCTAGTGTTCTTTAGTTTGGTTCTCTCTCTTAACCTCTTCCTGCCTAGCTATTGGTCAGTCAGCTCTTCATTACCAATGAGAGCAACACATCCTCACAGTGTAGAAAAGGATTATTCTACAGCAGTAACTTAAAGAAGGAAGAGTTTATTTGGGGGCTTGTAATTTCAGAGGGGTAGAGTTCATGACCATTATGGTGGCCAGCATGTCAGAGACTAGGCAGGCACAGTGCTAAAGTAGAAGCTAAGACCTTATATATTCATTTATAAGCAGGAGATTAACTGGATCTGGTGAGAGCTTTTGAATCTCCAAAGCCCATTCACTATGACAAACCTCCTCCAACAAGGCCATACCTCCCAATCCTTCTCCAACAGTTCTACCAACTGGGCCTATAGGGGGCATTATCATTTGAACTAACCCATGGGTTGGATACATAACAAGGAGAAAGTGAGCTGAGCACCATCACCCACTTCTGGGCTTCCTGACTACAGATTTACTGTGCTTAGCTGCCCCAGGCTTTTGCCTCTGTGACAAACAGCTCTCATCAGATATTTGTCGCAGTGATGAGGACAGTGACACACATGCAATTTTCTTTTCAGACAGAGCTTAAGTTCAACAGTGCATTTTGTGTGCCTGTTTCTAGAATGAATGTCATGTTATTACTGCCATGCAGAGCAGGGAAGAAGGACTTTGGGAGAAGAAATCTTGGCTAATTTTCGTACTGGGGAGAAAAGACCTCACTCACCAGATTTCCAAACAAAAAGTTGAGGGGCCAATATAGTTAATCCCCCTCAATTGAGAGTTTGGGAATAATTCAGCAATTATTTGAAAATTTACTTAGTAGCTAAAATGTATCCACTACCTTTAAATTAGTGCTCACATCTTATTTATAGTCATATATGGGCACATGTAAAGCAGTAGGGCATGTTGTGTACCCTAATATCAAAGAAGGTAAAAACTTGCCTTGAATTTTCCCATATTATAAGAAAGGATGCTTCATGGCTTGCTTACCATGCTTATAGCTTTTCATTCATTTGTTGGGTGATTTTATTGTTTTAAAACATGCCTGAGCACAGTGCTGAGGTCCTGACTTGTACTCCTGTGGAGAAGACTGCCTTATGGAGAAAACATACATGTTAGATAAACTTTGTTCAGGCATGAACTGTGACCATTGGACCTCAGCATTAAATCCACCAGTGTAAACTAACTAAGGTACATACAAATAGAAACACACACATCATGACTGGAGACTCAGAAGGATCAAACACTATTTCACCTGGCTGTCTTCATTCAGAAGTCATTGATTCAGTGTTTAAGATGATCTTTGTAGACTATAACGACTACAGATAACTTGAATTCACTATGCTCAGGTTGATTCAAGATAATGGAGGGCATTTCTGTAAAGGGGAGAAACAAAGCAAAGGGACAGAGCTGGGAGAATTCAGTTAGGCCCAAAGCACAAAATAGATGTTTATTAAAATCAATAAAATGACGTTCCAACATGGGTCACTTACATCCACATAAAGCTTGAAGGTAGTTCTAGATCACAGAAACAGACCCAAAAGCTGCTTCTGAGTTGTGTCTCTGATATGGGTCATGGTACAGAGATGCCCTGGTTTACAGGTTTAAATTACAAAAAATTACCCCTTCACCTTTTCTTAAAACCTTCTCTATTTTATAAGCAATTCTCATAAAATGAACATCATTTAAAACATATCTTACAACAAGTCAATACCATAATAAGTGGGCTTGCAGCTGACAACTTAAATCACAACAAGGCACGTTTCCAAAGTCTCACAGAAGCCTCTGTGCAGTGGGATTATGTTGTTACATTGTAAATTATTGTCGGGTCTACTGGTTTAATAAAAAATGCTGATTAGCCTAAGGCAGAAAGGAAGTGTGGGCGGGGCTTCCAGACTAAGAAAACTCTGGGAACAGGAAGAATAGAGCAGAGATGTCAGAGAGCCAGATGACTAGCCAGCAGAAGCAGAGGAAAGAAGCTGAAATGCTGCTCTGACAAAAGGTACTGAGCCATATGGCTGAACAGGATAAGAATTATGGGTTACTTTAAGAGTAAAGAGTAAGTTATATGCCTGGGCCCTAAGCTGATCAGCATAAAATTAATATAAGCATCTGTTTGTTTCTGTGGGACTGTGGGTTCAGACCTTGAGGCTGGGCTTGAAAGTCTGGGCCAGAAACTTCATACAACTGCCTGACAGTATGCTGTAGAACCTGGACATGCAGGATCCATGGGAAAGTGGCTTCTGAACTTTGGCAGAACAAGCCAAGATGGTCCTTCAGGTTTCTGATTAACAGAGAGAACTACCAGACATTCTTCAGGATACAGGGAGAAGTGACTGACAACTATGCCAGAATGGGCAGACCAGTCCTTCAAATTTCCTACTTTGCTGAAAGATATGTCAGGTAGGCTGAAAATGGATGCCCCACCATTTTACAAAGGAACTTTGGGTGACTGTCCAGGTAGCCAGATGTTATCTGTGTCATTTTCAGAATTTGGAAGTTGCTTTTACTTCATGTTTACTCAGGTGATATATCCTTCTGTGGTCTTTGATGTAGTTGAAGATAAGATAGTTACAAGTATAAATTTATTAGTTATAATAAAAGGTGAATTAGATAAGAAACTTTGGACTCAAATGGGTAAGGTAGATGATAGAGTACTTTCTTTAATTTTGCTAAATACAAATAGACTAGATATTATAATTGCAATTATTGCTTGACTGCTGTTTTGTTATAAACAATCTTGCTATGTTAAAATTAAAACCTTCCTTTTTGATTAGACAGAAAAGGGGAAGTGATGTGGGATGTCTTTCTGTATGCTTTGTATATCATTGGTTAATAAAGGGATTTTTTTGGCCTATGACAAGGCATCTTGGAAGCAGGTGGGAAATTCAATAGAAAAGGAGGAGGACAGAGTCAGGAGAGACGCTGGCTATCCAGCCACTCAAGAAGCAAAATATAAAGAGACAGGTGAGCCACGGGCCACGTGGCAAGACAGATTAATGGAAATGGGTTGAGTTAAGATGTGAGAGCTAACTAACAATAAGCCTGAGTCATAGGCTGGATAGCATGAAATTAATGTTAAGTGTCTGAGTCATTTTTGGGGGACTAAGGAGCTGTGGGAGAGTCTGGATTGTGGGGCTAGACTGGAACAGAAATATCTACAAGGTTCAGACATCACCATGGTAGAAAAGAGTTATATGCAAGATTTTGGGTAGGCTGCAGGGAGGGGCAGATGTCCATTATAAACTAAAGTATTTGGAATTAATCTTGTAATGGGTTTGAGGCAAAGATGTCATGCAGAGTTTTATGAATGGAAAGAAAATGTTCAGGGAAATGGCCTAATAAATGTGGCAGCAAGAACAATCATCTCTGTATCACCAATCTCAGTCCTTTCCAGAGGCTAATGGTTGATGTTGAAGGCACAGCGTGAGGAAGGAGCTGGAAGAGGCTGAGGGGAAGATGAAGGCAGTGCAAAAAGAAAATTTAAAATAATAAGGAAGGTGACTTATGAAAGGGCCCGTCCCAGAATGGGAAGCCAATGTAAATTTTGGAGTCTGTGGGTGGTGTGGTTCCTCTCCTTCATGTGTGAAAACACGGTTCTGAGAAGACTAGGCAGCCCCAGGAGTGGCCATGGAAACTGTTAAAAAACAATTCCAAATATGTATTTAGTTTCATGGTTCACTGCTTCTTGGTCTCCATGTAATTTAATAGCCATAGAAAGCTAGAGATGGCTGTTTTTTGTACATTTTACCTTTTCTTATGGTTATGATTTAAAGTTTGGTGTTGGTCATACAGATTAAAATATTCTTTCTCTTTTTGTGTGTGTATATGTGTATGTATACATGAATGTGTGATTGTATGTGTGTATATAAATGTGTGACTGTATGTGTATACATGTATGAGTGTGTGTATATATGTATGAGTGTGTGTATGTTTGAGTGTGTGTGTATATGTATGGTGTGTGTATGTTTAAGTGTGTGAGTATGCGTGAGTGTGTGTATGTGTGTGTATATGCATGAGTGTGTGTATTTGTGAGTGTATGTATATGTGTGTGTATGTGTATATATATGTGTGTATGTGTATGTATACATGTATGAGAATGTGTATATGTGATTATGTATGTCTGTATGTGTCTGTGTCTATGTGTATACGTGTATGAGTGTGTGTACATGTATGAGTGTGGGTATTTGTGAGTGTGTATATGTATGTGTGTCTTTATGTTTGCATGTATGTGTGAATATGTGTGTATGTGTGTGTATATATGTGTGTGTATGTGTGTGAGTGTGTGTATGTCCTGTGCTTCTCAATGGATCCTGGCAGCATAGTACTTAATCTGAACTGAAAAGAATGAATGTCTGTTTTGAAATAACCATGGGCAACAACAGCTGACTGATTGAGAGTGGCAAGTTCAGATTTCTGGGGTGGGTTGCCTAGAAGCAATATCTTCATATTTGTCTTTTAACAGTTCCAATAAAATCAACTTCCAGAAAGAAGTGGAACAAAGTTGCCCATGAGTCATCCAGGCTTCATTTACAATAAACCTGGATATATAGGGTTTTAGTTTCAGAAGAATTAACCACCAAGATAATTTAGAATGGCGTTCATGGTTTTCCTTTGTGGCCAAAAGCAGTTCAGTCTTGAGAAGCTTGGTGAAGGCACCTCAGGCTACAGAAGGAAATGAAGCTTCCCCTGGGGATCAGGATTTTGTCCTATTAAGCATCATGCTCAATCTAAGCTTCAGTTGCTGTGGTGATATCTTTTTTGTACTCTAACAGATAAAGTTTGCCTGAAGATCAGAGGGCAGAGCCAGCCGCTAGTTAGCTATAGAGATCAGGCAGTGGAGGCACACATCTTTAATTCCAGCACTTGGGAGGAGGAGGAAGAAGAAAGATTGGGAGTTCAAGGCCACCCTGGGGTACACAAGATTGATTCAGTCTAAAAGAGAAAGAGAGCCAGATGTGGAGGTCCATGCCTTTAATTCCACCACTATGGTGGAGGAAACAAGAATATAAGGCGGGTGGAGACAGGATCTCATCCCATTCAGTCTGAGGATTTGGTAGAAGTCTCTTTAGTGGCTGGCTCCTTTACTTCTTTGATCTTTCAGCATTTATGCTGATATCTGGCTATGGTTTATTTATTTATTTTTTTATGATTAAGACCAATTAGAATTCATGCTTCAAGTTTCCTTAGAAAAGCTGTTACTACATTCCTATTTAGAATCAGTCTATAGCCTTCCACACTGCTTCTGTACTTGGTTGTATGTCATCATCAGATATCATAACTTGCTTATCTTTCTATAACCTACCCTCTCTAGTGTGGGTTTTAAAATTACTTATGTGAATAGGTGTTTTGCCTGTATGTATGACTGTGCACCATTTGTATGCATGTTGCTTTTGGAGGCCAGAAGAGGGTATTGGATCCCTTGAACCCAGAGTTGCAGAAGGTCGTAAGCCTCCTTGTGGATGGTGGAAATTGAAAAAGTCTGCTGAAAGAATAGCCAGTGCTCTTAATGGCTTAGCCATCTCTCAAGCCTCACGTAATGTGGGGTTTTGCTCAAAGGATTTGCCTGTTTAATTGCTTGGGAATAAATTTTTATCCACCAGAGAACCATGGATGCCAAATGACCCTGCTTGTGTTCTTACTCACACAGGACCGAATGGTGGAAAATTTTCTTCTTGTTTGCTATTTTCTTCTTTGTGAAAATGCCTTTTCTTATTTCTTACATACTTTATAAAATACTATCTAATCTTTTGGATAAGGGGAAATTATGCCACCTGGAGTATAAAATTGCTCCCTTGAAAGGAGACTTTTTTCGGCCTGGGTGAAGTATCATGATTGAGGAATAATTATAGCCATCACAAAGAAGATGGTGCTCTCAGAGACAGAAATGGAATATGCAGGTCCTGAGAAAGTTTCCTAGGATTGTAGGAAAGGGTGTTTCTCTCCTTGGGAGTGAGAACAAAACGAATAAAAGTGAAAACTGAAGAGTCTCATTGTAGATAGCGTAAAAGGCCTCAGTTCTGTTAAAGCTATCCACATAGCTTTCTTGAAGACAGTCTTAATTTACTCCAGTATATGTGAACAAAATATTTAGCTTGGTTCTAGGCCTTGCAGGGTCAGTGGGGGGCCCAGGATGACTGCCTCTGTCAGGCAAGGAGAGGAGAATGCAACGCTGGAGAATATCAACTTTGTTCTGTAAAGGGAGGTGAGTGAGCAGGCTCTCTGTGGAGGGAGGTGAGAGAGTGAGCAGGCTCTCTGTGGAGGGAGGTGAGAGAGTGAGCAGGCTCTCTGTGGAGGGAGGTGAGAGAGTGAGCAGGCTCTCTGTGAGAGAGTGAACATGCTCTCTGTGAAGGTCAGAGAGTGAGCAGGCTCTCTGTGAAGGTCAGAGAGTGAGCAGGCTCTCTGTGAAGGGAGGTGAGAAAGTTAGCTGGCTCGGGTTCTCTATGTTGCTGCTGAGCACTGAATGGGATCAGAGAGAATCAGCAGAAGTTCAGTCCCTAGAAGATAAGATAAGAGACAGATCCATGGCTCCTACAAGGATGGAGACTAGCAGAAATAACCCATAGAGAAAAGAAAGAAAAAGACTGCTAGCAAACATTGCATGTTAACTACTAACCAGAGAAGGCTCAAACTCATTCATCTATGCCTCTTACTTCAAAGGCTCTAGAATTCTCCATTAGGACAGACAGCACTGAGAAATTAAGTTGATTGTAGACATCTAACCCTTTTGTACTTATGATTCCAAAGTGGTGAGCCTCTTCCATCCCTTATACCAGCTCTGGACCTCAACATGGGTTGAATAGGCATACTATTTTGTGCTTCCCTTTGACTCAATAGCCTGACTCCAGAACTCCCCAAATTCACTCTTTGCTCCTTGTTTTACTTTAGTCCTTGGTGTTATCAGACCAATCTGGTACTCAATTCTTGCTTCCACTCTTATCCCTTACTTGACAGCTGTGCTTCACCCAGTTGGGATTCCCTCTACAAACTGCCAGGTGCGTTGAGCATCAGGGATTAATGTTTCTCAAAGTTCTGAATGTGGGAAAGCTAGGTTCAGGGTTTTGAAGCTGAATCCATTGTCATCTAGATGACTGCTTGCTAATGGATTCCACATATGGCTTTTCCTATGTGTGAACATCACTGATGTCCTTTTGTGCTTTTGACTTTCTCTTTTTTATAAGGACACCAGTCAGATTGGAGGGTCCACATGCTCTGATTTGCTTAGTTACCAGACTTTGTCTTCAAATGTAGTCCCATTCTAGGAGAATCTGAAATAGACCTCAACACATAAAATGGGGGTAGGGGAGCACACAATTTATTTCATCTTCAAAAGATGTTAAGTCGTCTTTGGTTAATTTGTTCATAGCTAATTTAAAAAGTATTCCTGTATTTCTACCATGGACAATAATTAACCTGCATTTAAAAAATTGTTCAGGCACCATGGTGAATGTCTTCAAATGCATCAGAACATTACATTCCAGTGGGGGAAAACTTATGCTACAAACAAAAGATTAATTCAGGTTGAAGAATTGTGGAAGATTTCCTGCTTCAGAGAAATTACTAACTGTTCAAGAAAAACCTATCAGCTTTATTTAGAGCTACCCCAGCATTCAGAATGGTGTAAAGGGTCCCTGTTCTACAGTGTCTTGAGTCCTTTTTCCTGGGAAAGAAATAAAGTTGATGAGAATCTGTCTGGGACAGAAGTCACCCTTTAAGACTGTGGTAGGAGTTGGTTGGCGTAAAATAGGAGATACTTGGAAAGACGATTTAAAATTAATTCTTCTTCTTTTAAACTGGGAAATAAACAGAAGACTTTGCACATGCTAGGTAGAGCTTTTCCACCGAGCTTCTTTTCCAGCCCTGATAAATGATTTAAAGACTAGATTTAAGTTGGAAAAAAGATGTTCACACCAGACTTTTATTGGGGAGGCCAGTATTTTTATATGTGTTTACGCTTTCCATTTCTGCTGTTGAATAACAAACTTGGAAATTGTAGATCAAAGATTCCTTTGTCCGAAGATTAGTGACAGGCAGAAATGAAGTCTGTCCTTCTTCTGTTAGAGAACCAGACAGCACACTGCTTCTAGAAGTCTAATGATGGGAAGCATTCTAGGCGAGCTACATTTACAAAGGGAACATTTTCATTAGCCGGCTTGCAACCTAAAAACAACAATCCTGGCCTAACTTTCCATGTCTCCCAGCCACCTCCTGCCCTTTTCCCCCTCCACACATTTTTAAAAGCTGCTCATTATCCTGCTTTTACTCTTGTATCCTTGAAACATTCACGACAGTTTAAACTGGTATTTGGGGAGGATATATTTGATCCAGAGCAGGTGTTCCCATTGCTGTATTCAGGAAATGGAACCTAAATAGAGAAAGTCATGGGTCATTTTTTTTTTCCCCTTTAGCAGAGCTCTGGATGATCCCTCTTCCCTTCTGGATAAAAGGTAGTGTCCTGTGACTCCAGGCCTGAAGAATGGGATTTGATTAAAAACAGCAGTGATTCCCTCCCCTCTGCGCAGGAAGAGAGGAACTCAGGATGATTTTCTATCGGAAATGTGAACCCAAGACCTAAACTAACAGGAGCTGTGCCTTCAGTGTCTGAGGTTACAACATTCTCCTATTATTTGTGGAGACAGACAGAGGCATTAACTTGTGGCTGCAATTCCACTCTCCTCATCCACTTCTGTTGTTTTCTGTTTGTTGCTTCCTATGGGGACTAGCGCAGTGGATGCTGCCATGTGGCAGGGTGGACCGTTCCTGCCGTCTCTGCTTCAGAACCTGACAGGAGGGAATATTTCTCCCCCCCTCCCCTGTCTTGTGGTTTGGCATTGCAACTTGATTTTCCAACAGATCCAAGAAGTTCATATGAGATGTTCTTTCCTGTCAAATAGGATCCTGAAACCTTTTGAGGTTTCTCAAGGACTTGTCTCCGTAAGCTGAAAAGTCTGTTCTTTTTCTTCACTGTTGCCAGAAAAGTAATTAGGCCATTTTTCTAATTATAGTAATCTTCCCCAAATGGCATATAACTTCAAATCCAAACGCCATGTAAATTGGCCAACAGCATCCTGCTGCCAAACACTTTACCAGGACAGCTCAGACATAGGAGTGTAGGCGAAATGTGTTCTCCATCCCAATTACAACCATTCTCCTCTACCCCCTGTATCTTGCCTAAGAGGCACCAAATAAAGAGCAAAGATGGAAGTTGCTTTTGTTAGTGGCATTTTGTGTAGAGTTGCTGTCTGGACGATGAGTTGAAACCTTTTGGAGGACATGTTTATTCTCAGCAAAGCGGAACAATATTAAATTGCCCCACTCTTGTTACACCCGCTTAACAGATGGTCAGAATGAGGTTCTCTGTGTCACACAGCACAGAGCCAAGTCCTTCTCTCCCCCCAAGAATAAACTTCTTGTAATTAGCCCTCTCTCTTATGCTAACCCAGGGGAAATTATGTCCTACTGCTAATTTTTGTGGGCAGGTAAATTGCCACTTTTGCATGTTCCATTTTTTTAAACCTCCAAATAATATCATTTAGGAGTCTGATTTTTCTTTGTTAAGCCCTTTCCTGGCCTTTCTAGAAAGGGTTCTGGATTGAAAGGACATTATATAGAAGTGTCTAGGGAATGAGATGATGGAGTAATCATGAATAAAAGCATTCTTCACCCAAAAGATGGAGTTATGATTTTAATTAGAAAATGTGTTCTAAAACTGTACATTTGAGGATAGAATAAAAGCCACGAGGAAATGTCTTAAGCATCATTATATATGAATATTAGACAATAATAGAATGAATTTTTAGCCCATTTTAAAAAGAATACTTACAATTTGTCAAGAGTTAAAGGTGATATAAACGTAAAATACTTCAGTCTTTGAGTTTTGGAAATGTTGCTTCAACTCTATTATCTACATGCCTCAATTCCTTCAGAGGATCCTCAGATTTTATACTTGATGGAATAAGGACCACACTGAAATATGAGCAGTTAATTCCTGGGGTCTGCAAAGTCCTGTGTGTAAAGTCCTTCATTAGAAGTATTTGATCATTTGGGATATTGCAGTGGCAGATCATTCTGGATCACCTGCATGTGTCTGCATTAGTTACTACTTTCATTGCTGACAAAAACCAATAAAGAGAAAAAGAATTCATTTTAGCTCACAACTCCAAGGTGGAGAGGCCTTGGCACATTCATAGCTTTGGGCCGGGCTCTTGTCTCTGGTGACAGGGATATGAGGTAACTTGTACATATATCCACAAGAGCAGAGACACGGCAAGAATGAGGTGTTCTGTAACTCTCTAAACCTGCCCCAATCCCATGCCCAAACTTGCTTCAGCTGAGAACCAAGTGCTCAAAAACATGCGCCTAGGAGGTACATTTCTGATTCAAACTAATTGCTCTAAGTCTAGTCATATGTCTTTATCAGAAAGAGACAGATCTGACACAGAGGGGAGAGTAGGCAATGTGAACATGTGGGCAGGGAGTGGAATGATGTGACAACCAATCACGGAATGTGGACAGGCTTCTGTCTTGAGGAGAAAGCTCTCTCTACTGGAGTCTCTAGTCTCTAGTCAGGTTCATGTTTCTAACCCTAACCCTAACTCCCTGATGTATGAGAGAATGTCTCAGTATAAAAATGCACGCCTCTGTGTGTATGGTGTGTGTGTGTGTGGTATATGTGTGTGTATGGTATATGTGTGTGCTGTGTGTGTTTTGTGTGTGTCTGTGTGTGTTGTGTGTGTCTGTGGTATGTGTGTATCTGTGTGTTATGTGTGTGTTATGTGTGTTGTGTGTGTGTCTGTGTGTTGTGTGTGTTGTGTGTGTGGCATGTGTGTGTCTGTGTGTTGTATGTGTTGTGTGTGTGGTATGTGTGTTGTGTGTGTGGTATATGTGTGTGTGTTGTGTGTGTCTGTGTGGTGTGCGTGTGTGGTGTATGTGTGTGGTGTGTGTGTAGTATATGTGTTTGTGTTGTGTGTGTCTGTGTGTGTGTCATGTGTGTGTATCTGTGTGTGTGATGTGTGTGTGTCTGTGTGTGTGTCTGTGTGTGTGATGTGTGGTGTGTGTGTGTGTGTGTGTGTGGTGTGTGTGGTGTGTGTGGTGTGTGTGTGTGGTGTGTGTGTGTGGTGTGTGTGTGTGGTGTGTGTGTGTGGTGTGTGTGTATCTGTGTATGGTGTGTGTGTCTGTGTGTCTGTGTGTGTGTGTCTCTGTGTGTGTGTGTTACTGGGGCCTTGGTGTGGAGGGTTCTGTTCTCTCCTTGTATAGTATGGGTCCCAGAGGTTGTCAGGCTTGCGGCATGAGCATTTATTCACTGAGCTCTTTTCCCTCTCAGTGGCTGTTTGTATTCCTTAACTGTGGCCCCTTTCTCATCTTCAAAGTGTCAGTCCTGTTTCTACTTCTATAGTCACATGACTTTCCCATCTATGTCTTACAAGGTCCATTGTGGTTGCACGAGACTCCCAGATAATCTAGAATATAAATCCTCATTTAGCTGGGTGTGGTGGTATATAACTTTAATTCCAGAACTCAGAAAGCAGATGCAGGCAGATCCCTTAGTTAGAGGTCAGTCTTGTCTACATAGCTAGGTACAGAACAGTGAGGTTTACACAGAATTACCTTGCCTCAAAAAACCACAACATCATCAACAACACTTATTTAGATCACATCTTCAAAGTCCTTGTTGGCATGTCACCCACAATACCAGGACTAAAGATTGGTATGTTTTTGTGAAAAAGTTTTTCCGTTTTCCAGAGACCCCATGATAACATCTCATGTTGCCTTTTAAATCCATAAACCCGATTTTGGTCCACTTCCACTTCAAGTGTTCTAAAGGCTTCCCTAAAGATCAGCACAGCATTTAAAGTCTCTTATAATTCATAACTACCCTTTTCATACCCTGTGTTCTTCCTCAAGATTTTCTACCTAGAGAAGTCATGATATAGTTTTGAAAGCTGCTGTGGGAAGAAGAAAGCTTTCAGATTAAATGTGTGGTAAATAGATTTTATAGTTTTCTAGAAACCTCACAAAGTCTCCTAGTTAGTGTTAAATGATTTGGGAAATCCTGTTGTAAATAAATTGTTATGGCTTGGGGCTGATTTTTGTTGAAGCCAGTGTAATTATCCTGGAGTACATTGATGTTCTGTGTGCAGATCTATGGAGTTTTACAATATGAACCCAATTATAGATGCTGTGGCTAACAGCTCCTTACCCTCGACCCATCCTGTTGTAGTATGTTTTCCCGGCCCGTTTTGGGTCTGGGAGGTTTGTGCCCAGAGTTTGTAACCTGACCAGCGGTGGCTGCGGTTTGGACACTGGTTCACGCGCCCGCAGCTTTTGTCCCCCAAAAGAAATGAGATCACACGCTTATATACTTTAACACTGTTTGGCCCATGTCTTAAGCACATTACTAGCTAGCTCTTTCATCTTAAATCAACCCATTTCCATGAATCTACCCACCACGTGGCTTGCAGCCTGTGGCTCACCTGAATTCCTACATGCTTCTTCTTCGGGGGACGGATGGAGGCTGGGAAACACCACCCTTCTTCCTACCTGCTTGTGTTCTGATTCTCCACCCACTTCTATGGTGCTCTACACAGGCCAAAACAGTTCTTTATTCACAGTACACAGAAAAAATTCCTACCACACCATCCAATATATTCTATCACTGTAGATGAAGTTTGTTCTCAAACTTCTTAAAAGTAATATTCTAGCTATGATGTAGTGATTGGAGTTTTTGAAATGTAGTCTATCTGTACAACTCAGACTGGTCTTGAACTCTCACCTCTACCTCTCCAGAGTGCTGAAAGGTGAGCATGCATCATGGAAGCCAGGCGATGTTATTTCTTTGAGGCTTACTGTCTCCGAAGTAAGTCTATGACCTCCATCAATGTAGCCATATAATTTGCTCTGTGACTCTCAGCCAGGGGTCAGCAAAGCTTTTCCAGATTCAGTACAGGTGGATTAATATAATTTTTTCATAAAAATGCAACAAAAGAACCTCAGTAGGCATCACCATCCCTGACTTCAAGTTATACTATAGAGCTACAGTAAGGAATTATAAAAATCATATAGAAGAGTACTCAATAGAGACCATATTTGGCCTGCAAATCCTGGAACATTTATTTATCTGGATCCCCCCCACCCCCGCATTCCTAGGTTTGTCAGTACTTACCCTGTGGTATTTCTTTGTTTGTATAAATATACAATTCATTTATTTCTTGTTCTATTCATAAATTATTTCCTGTTTTGGGTTATGACAGATAGGGCCACTATTTTTGGTGAACATAGTTTGGTTTTTGGTGAGAAGTGAGTTTTGAATGTGAATGTATCTGTATGAAATACTATTGATTAGTTTTACACTGTGAGTGTACTGATTTAAATTTGTACTTTTATATGTGGGAATTCAAACTGACCTTCGGTACTGAGAGAAATTTATGTTCTAATGCTTCTATTATGTTTGTGGTATTGTCTCATTTTTCCAGAAAGGAATAAAGGATTGACTAAATGGTGAGTAAGAGCTGAGATTTCTCTTAGTTTTCTAGACTTTTAGAAGGAAGGCTATTTGAAAGAATGCCTGCTGTAGTAACTGCAAATATCTGATTTGGTGCTATCTTCATTCCTTAGACGATGGTGAGAAGATGGTTGTGGAGTTGATCCAAGTTGGAATTTTAGGAAAATATATTTTTGCTATTTCTTTTTATTGTTGGTTTCATTTATTTATTTGAGTCAGGGTCTCATGCAGTCCAGGCTGGCCTTGAGCTCTATAAAGATCATTCAGCTTCTACTTCCCATGTGCTGAAATTAAAGGTGTGCACCAGTATGCTCAGTCTTTTTGCTGTTTTTCAGGCCTTTCTAGACTTACAAGTCTCCCGATATACTTTCTCAAGTATACTTTATCTTAGCTCTTGAATATTTCCTGTAAGTAATTGGACATATTTGGTTACTAAATTCAAAGAATGTTACATAGGTTAAAAATGTGTTTTGGGTCAAGCACAGCCGTCTTAATAATTATTAATGTTTTCTTTTTTATGAATAAAGTCATATTTTTTATCCGTGTATATCCTTGTTGAAGCTCCCTTCCCCCTCCCGCACCTCCCAGTCAATCTCTCTTCTCTCCATCTCCTTATCTCCTCCCCAGCAAGGGCACAAGGTCCCAAGGTGGCTTAGTTCAGCATCCACTCCTGGTAGTTCCACTTCCTTCACCCCAACATCAAGACTGGGTCATGTGTTCCTCTGGAGGGAGTGGACTCCAAGGTGCCAGTCCAAGGTTTTCAGATCCCAAGCTGCTCAGTGGTTGTCGTTTGCAGCTTGGAAATACTTTGCTTTTTGCTTTTTTGTTAAGAGTTCACTAATGAGTGAGTACATCCTCTGCTTATCTTTCTGGGCTTGGGACACATCACTCAGGAGGATATTCTCCAAATCCATCCATTTGTCTGCGAATTTTAGGATATCATTTTTTCTTACTGCTGAGTAATACCCCATTGTGTAGGTGTATCACAGTTTGTTAATCCATTCTTCAGCTGAGGGACATCTAGGCTGTTTTCAGGTTCGTGCTATTATGAATAGTGCTGCTATGATCATAGTTGAGCTAATGCCTTTGGAGTGCCAATGTGCATCTTTAGGGTATACACCCAGAAGTGGTATTGGTGGATCCTTGGGAAGACTGATGCCCAGTTTTCTGAGAAACCACCATACTGCATTCCAGAGTGGCTGAACAAGTTTACACTTCCACCAACAATGGAGGAGTGTTTCCCTTGCTCTGCAACCTCTCCAGCATAGGCTGTCATCTGTGACTTTTATCTTAGCCAATCTGACAGGTGTAAGATACTATCTCAAAGTTGTTTTGATTTGCATTTCTCTGATGGCAAAAGATTTTGATCACATTTAAAAATGTCTTTCAGCCATTTGTAATTCTTCTGCTAAGAATTCCCTTTTTAGATCTGAACACCAAATTTTGATTGGGTTATTCAAGGTTTTGGGCTCTAGTTTCTTGAGTTCTCTATATAGTTTAGAGATCATTCCTGGATCACTTGTAGGGTTGGTGAAAATCTTTTCCCATTCTGTATGCTGTCATTTTGTCCTATTGACTGTGTCTTTGGCTTTACAAAAGCTTCTAAGTTCCAGGAGGTCCTACTTATTGACTGTTGTTCTTAGTGTCTGTGCCACTGGTGTTATATTTAGCAAGTGATCACCTGTGCCAATTCATTGGAGGGTATTTCCCACTTTCTTTTCTATCAAATTCAGAGTGGCTGGGTTTATGTTGAGGTCTTTGAACTACTTGAATTTGAGTTTTGTGCAAGGTGACAGGCTTGGATCTATTTGCATTTTTTTACACACTTCCATCCAGCTGTGCCAACACCATTTGTTAAAAATACTATATTTTTTTCCAATGAATATTTTGGGCCTCTTTGTCAAAGATCAGGTGTTCATAGGTTTTTGGCTTGATGTCGGGATCTTCAGTTCGATTTCATTGATCCACAAGTCTATTTTTATGCCAGTACCAGGCTGTTTTTATTACTGTAGCTCTATAGTATAGCTTGAAGTCAGGGATGGTGATGCCTCCTGAGGTTCTTTTGTTGTGTAAAATTGTTTCGGCAACCCTGGCTTTCCTGTTATTCCATATGAAGTTGGGCATTGTTCTTTCAAGTTCCGAAAAATATTGTGTTGGGATTTTGATGGCAAGTGCATTGAATTTGTAGATTGCTTTTGGTAGAATTGTCATTTTTACTATGCTGATCCTACCTTTCCTGGAACATGGGAGATCTTTCCATTTTCTGACATCCTCTTCAATTTCTTTCTTCAGTGATTTGAAGTTTTTGTCAAATAGATCTGTTACTTCTTTGGTTATCATTACTCTAAGGTATTTAATACTATTTACAGCTATTATAAAGGGTGATGTTTCCATTATTTCTTTTTCAGCCCTTTTATTTTTAGTATATAGAAGGGCTACTGATTTCATTGAGTTAATCTAGTATCCTGCTACATTGCTGAAGGTGTTTATCAGCTGTAGAAGTTCCAGTGTGGAATTTTGTGGGTCACTTATGTACACAATTATATCATCTTGCAAATAGAGACAGTTTCACTTCTTCTTTTCCAATTTTTATCCCCTTAATCTCCTTCCATTCTCTTGTTGCTTTAGCTAAAACTTCAAGAATTATATTGAATAGATAAAGGGAGAGAGGACATCCTTGTCTAGTTTCTGATTTTAGTGGGATTGCTTTAAGTTTTTCTCCATTATTTGATGTTGGCTGTCGGCTTCTTTAAATCGTCTTTATTATATATTATATTTAGATATTTTCCCTGTATTACTGATCTCTCCAGGGCTTTTATCATAAAGGAGTGTTAGATTTTGTCAAAACCTTTTTCATCATCTAAGGATATGATCATGTGGTTTTTTTTCCTTCAGTTTGTTTATATGATGGATGGCATTTATGGTTTTTCATATGTTGATCCATTCCTGCATTTGTGGAATGAAGCTTACTTGATCATGGTGGATGATATTTTTTTATATATTGTTGTATACGGTTTGCTTAAATTTTGTTGAGAATTTTAGCATCAATATTCATGAGGGAAATTGGTCTGTAATTCTCCTTCTTTGTTGAGACTTTGAGTGGCTTGGATATTAAGGTAAATGTGGCCTCATAAAAGGAATTTGTCAATATTCCTTCAGTTTCTACTGTGTGAAACTGTTTAAGGAGTAATGGTAGTAATTCTTCTTTGATTGTCTGGTAGAATTCTGGACGTGAGCTTTTTTTACTTGGGAGGCTTTTCATGACAGTTTTTAATTTCCTAAAGAGTTATAGACCTGTTTAGGTAATTAATCTGGTCTTCATTTAATTTTGGTAAATGGTACCTGACCAAAAAGCTGTCTATTTCTTCTAGGTTTTCCATTTTTGTGGAATGTAGATTTTCAAAGTATGGCCTGATAATTCTCTGGATTTCCTGGGGGGTCTGTTGTTATGTCCCCCTTTTCATTTCTGATTTTGTTGATTTGGATACTCTCTTCTCTGCTTTTTGGCTAGTTTGGATATGGGTTTATCTATCTTGTTCACTTTCTCAAAGAACCAACTCTTTGATTCATTGATTCTTTGTATTCTTTTAGTTTCAATTGTATTGATTTCAGCTCTAAGTTTGTTTATTTCCTGCCGTCTACTCCTTCTAGGTGAGTTTGCTTCTAATTGTTGTAAGGCTTTCAGCTGTGCTGTTAGTACTCTAGCATGGGGTTTCTCTTATAGCCTTCTAGTGCTATCAATTTTCCTCTTAAGACTGCTTTCATTGTGTCTCACAAGTTTGGGTACAATGTGGATTTATTTTCATTCAATTCTAGGAAGACTTTGATTTCTTTCTTAATTTCTTCCTTGACCCAGAGGTGGTTCAGTTGAGTGATGTTTAGTTTCCATGTGTTGGTAGGCTTTCTGTGGTTTTTGATGTTGTTGAATTCTTACATTAGGCCCTGGTGGTCTGATATGACACAAGAGATTATTTCCATGTTTTTGTATCTATTGCTATTTGCTTTCTGACCAATTACATTGTCAATTTTAGGGAAAGCTCCATGTGGTGGTGAGAAATATGTATACTCCTTTTCATTTGGGTGGAAGCTTCTGTAAATATCTATTAAATCCATTTGCATCATAACCTCTGTTAGAGTCCTTATTTCTCTGTTGAGTCTCTGTCTGATTGACTTATCCAAGTGTGAAAGTGGAGTATTGGAGTCTCCCACACTTAGGATGTGAGTATTGATGTGGGATTTGAGCTTTAGCAGTATTTCTTTTACATAGACAGGCACCCTTATAGTAGGGACATAAATATTCAGGATTAAAATCTCCTCTTGACCAATTTTTCCTGTGATGAATAAGTAATGTCCATCTTGGTCTCTTTTAATTGATTTTAGTTTAAAGTCTACTTTGTTAGATATTAGGATGGTAACACCAGCTTGTTTCTTAGGGCCATTTGATTGGAAAACCTTTACCAGCCCTTTACTCTGAGCCTGTGACTGTAATTTGTGATTAAGGTGTGTTTCTTAGATGAAGTAGAAGGATGGCTTCTGTTCTGTATCTGTTTCGGTTTTGTGTGTCTTTTTGTAGGTGAGTTGAGTTCATTCATATTAAGGAATATGTGTGACCACTGATTGATATTTCCTGATATTTTTGGTTGTAGTTTATATGTATTTCCTTTCTCTGAGCCTTTCTTCTGTGGGATTATTGATTGGTTGTAGTTTCATGGGTGTATCTGGGATCTTTAGGTTCAAGTTTTCCCTCTCATGCTTTCTGGAGGGCCGGATTGGTAGATAGACATTGTTTCATTCGTACTTTGTCATGAAATATCTTGTTTTCTTCATCTATAGTGATTGATAGCCTTGCTGGGTATAGTAGTCTAGGTTGGCAGCTATGCTCTTTTAGTGTCTGTATAACTTCTGACCAAGCCCTTCTTACTTTCATTGTTTCCATTGAATGGTCATGAGTTATTCTGATGGGTTGACCTTTATAGGTAAGTTGGCCCCTTTTTTTGCAGCTCTTAAATTTTTTAGTTTGTTCTGTATGCTTTGTGGCTGAACTATTATGTGGCGAGCAGACTTTTTTTGGGGGGTCATATCTATTTGGTGTTCTGTAAGCTTCTTGTATCTTTATAGGCATTTCCTTCTTTAAGTTGGGAAAGTTTTCTTCTATGATTTTATTGAATAAATTATCTCTGTCTTTGAGCTGGTATTCTTCCTCTTCTTCTATTGCTATTATTCTCAGGTTAGGTCTTTTCATGGTGTCCCAAATTTCCTGAACATTTTGTGTTATTGCTTTTTTGGTTTTAGTGTTTTCTTAGACTGATGTATGTATTCTGCTACTGAGTCTTCCACTCTAGAGATCCTCTCTTCCATCTCTTAGATTCTGTTGGTTACGCTTATGTGTAGTTCTATCTGTGTTCTCCAGTTTTCCTATTTCCATCTTTGCCTCATTTTGTGCCCTTTCTATTGCTTTTATTTCAGTTTTTATGTTTCTTTCATTTTTTGGTTTACTTTTCATGGTTTTCTTTCAAGGAGTTTTTCATTTCTTCCAATTTTTTGTTTGTATTTTTTTCTATTTCTTTAAGGAAATTTTTTATATCTTCTTTGAAGGCATCAATAGTCTTCATAAAAGTGTTTTTGGTGCTGTTTCCTTCTGTTTCCTCTTCATTGCTCTGTTCAGGTCTTGTAGTTGTAAAGTCACCAGTTTCTTATGGAGTTGTGTTGCTGTTCTTTATATTACTATATGTATTTTTGCACTGGCATCTGCCCATCGCCTCAGTGGTTCACAATTAGTCAGCTCCTAGTCAGTTGTGGCAAGAGGGCTTGAGTGTCTCCTGTGTCCTCTGAGCAAGGGGTCTGCTTGATCTCTGACTCTGCTCTGGCCAGAGGTCTGAATTTCAAAGCCTCAGAGTCCTTTTCTGATGATGCAGTTTGCCCTGGAGGCTGGGCCTGGCTGTGCAAGGTTCCTTTTTTTAGGGGTTGCTCACAGCTAAAGCCTAGCTCCTGTCTGCTAGGGAGAGTCTGATGTTAGACCCTAGGGACTGACCCTGTTCCTGAAGAGTGACTCTCTGGATAAGTGGTCCAGTGCTGGCATCTCCTCACCTCTGACTCTGCTCTTGAAGGGGGTCTGAATTTCAAAGGTCTCAGTCTTTCTCTGGTGATGCAGTTCACTCTGGAGGCAGGGCCTGCCTGTGCAAGGTCCCTTCTTTTAGGGGTCGCTGGAGGAGCCCCTCACAGCTAAAGCCTAGCTCTTGTCTGCAAGGGAGAGTCTTAGATCAGACCCTAGGGACTGACCCTGGTCCCATAGAGGTACTCTTTGGACGGGTGTTCCAGGTACCGGAATCTGCTCACCTCTCAATAATTATTAATTTTTAAGGACATTAGATACACCCAAATGGATCATTGAAACTTTCTTTATATTTCTCTGCACACATATCCACACATGTGCATGTGGATGCTTGCTCAATGAACCATGTTTTGTTGTGGATTATAATATTAATACATATATTAATATTATATATTATATATATACATATAAAATGAAACCTGAATATAAGAGACAGAGCACACAGTCAAATCCTAGGTAGCCCAGGGAATTCTTGATCCTTGAATACAAGGATAAATAACTGAGTCATTCACACACACCTTTAATCCCAGCACAGGGAGAGGAAGTGGTGACCAACACCCTTAATCCCATAACTCCAGAGACAGAATTTCTTCTTTTTCTGTAAATTCAAGGCTACATGCATTTAATCCTAACCTGATGGGATTGGGTATATAAGGGCTGTAGAGACCCAGCAGACACAGAAAGGACTGACAGAAGCAACAGGCAGAAGTGACCAGGAGCCAGGCTGAGGAAGTTGCAAGACAGTTTGGTGAGAATTGACTGTGGTGTTTTCTCTTTCTGATATTTCAGCCTTCCCCAAATATTTGGCTCTGAATCTTATAACTCAAATTCATGCTACTACAGTTGGTGTTCGACTTTGGGGCACAATTTCCCCCAAACAAGCTGTTTACTTGCCAGAACAACATGTGACCAGAAGATTAATTATAGACTAGTTAGGCTGTTGAATTAGCCTCCAGCTTTAGGCAGAACTAGCCACATGTGTTTCCATTTCACTTTTATCTGGGTAAGTTTTTTCAGACAGTGGCTTCTTTCTCCTGGTGGGTTGTGGGTTCTTTCTCTTTTTGGACCCCTACTTGGGCTGCTATCACACTAGGTAGCTGCCCCACTTCACAACATTTGAATTGTCACTGACAACTGCATTGGTGAGTACAACAGATTTTTTAAAAAATGAGGGAATTTGTTTAAGGCAATGTATTCTGGCCTTCACACCTGTGTGTTTTCACATGCAGTAATATTAAGTAAAGGTTAAAAAGGAGAGGCATAATGTTATTTACCTCTATGTCAATTAAAAAGAAAATTTAAATCCCCCTCCAGTTCTCAGAGGGAAAAATCCAGAGACATATGTTTTCCTAACTGAACATTGGCTATGAGGGAATAAACAGAAGTGTTTTGATGAGAAATGAGTTACGTAGATTGCTTCTGTGAAAAATTAGTGTGTAATGTTTCAATGTATTTAATAATTTGTGTCTCATTCATTCATTCATTCATTCATTCAATTACTGAGTGTGTATCTTCTGTGTCATGGCACCATACCCAATCATTTAAAAATCTGATCAAACAGCCAGGAGGAAGAGAAACAGTGGCATGGTCTTAAAACCAGAAAAAAAAAAAACTGAGTTTGTGTCAAATAGTCAATATTTCTTCTTGTGGTTTTGGGTAACCCAGCATTATAGAGAAGAAATGGGGTTACAATGCCATGCTTCTGTCAGTGCACCTCAGAGTTTATTCATGTTTTTGTTAGAAATTGAGGAAAGCTAAATTTATATTTCATGGCTCACAGCTTTTAGAAAAAAATATAGTTGAGCACAAGCAACCATGGTTGTTATTTTTTAACTCTGGGACTGGAATCCTTTTCTTGGAGTCTCTTGCCATGTGTTTCTTGTTAGAGTACATGGCAGGTATATGGATATAGAAGTGACAGACACTAGCTTGAGTCAGCTCACACAGCTGGAGGAAAACAGTTACGACACTGATAACTGGAAGTCAACAAATTGAACTAGAGCAATGGCTTAGTGGGCAAAGATGCTTTTCTGCCAAGCTTGGTGTCCTGAGATCTATCTCTGGAACCCACATAATGGAAAGAGAAAACTGCCTCCTGCAAGGTGCTCTGCCACACACACACAGACATACACATACACACACACACACACACACACACACACACACACACACACACACACAGACACAGACACACACAGACATACACACACATGCACACACACAGAAATACACACACAGACACACACAGACATACACACACATGCACACACACAGACATACACACACAGACACACACAGACATACACACACACAGACATACACACACACAGACATACACACACACAGCCATATACACACACATGCATACACACACTGACACACACAGACACACACACACAGACACACACACAGACACACACACAGACACACAAGGAAAAAAACTCACCAAATTACATTTATGTTCTGTCCCGTAACTTCTTTGTCCTGAAAGTCTCTAACTGATATTTTCTTAGAAGCCATCACACATTCAGATGCTAAATAATATTAACTTCTTCAGTCATTTATACTGAATATTCTGAGACAGGGTCTCATGTAGTCTAGGCTATCACTAATTTGATATATAACTGAGAATGACCTTAAAGTTGTGATCTTTCTGCCTTCACCTTCTGAGTGCTGGGATTATAGGTATGTGCCCCCACATGTGTCAATACTGGGGAATGAACCTGGTTCCCTGTACTACCAATTGAGTTACATCCCCTGTGTTTGTATTTATTTTATATGTTAACAGTGCTTTAGGTGATTATACTATATGTTTCATCATTCATGGGGGTTTTCAACTTAACCTAGCTTATACACACACACACACCCCACACATACACACACACACACACACACACACACACACACACACACACAGAGAGAGATAAGAACAGGAACAAATAGACTCCCTCATCCCCTGGGAATTCTGAAGTCTTTCTTTACCATTTGCCAAATTTAAGAACAGAAACTAGTTTTTATATTTTCCAGGTAGATTTCTTTAAAATCATTCCTGATACAATATGTGCAGCTTGGGTTTTGGATGAGAAGTTCCCTAGACAATGGGTTAGGTGAAGTATGACCATCTTGGGTGCTGCAGCGAGGTGTCTCCTGTGGAGTTGGGCTTGCTTGATACCACAGAATGAATTCAAGCTACTATAATGAATCAATTACACAATCTTGGGTAAAAAATGACTGTGAAAATAGAACAGGATTCAAGGGTCACAATAACATACTTCAGTGTTGAGGATTAAGATGGCCATGTTAGTGGACTTGCAAGAGTGTCACCCAGGTATCACATGGTGAGAGAGAAAAGACATCTCGATTCTCAAACAGTAAAATGAGTTAGGAAAAGCAAAACCTTGAAATGTTGGTCTGCTTAAGATCTCACACATAAATCTATATTTGTGGGGATGGTCTGCAGCTTCCTTTCA
Source organism: Sigmodon hispidus (assembly GCA_004025045.1). Classification (NCBI taxonomy): domain Eukaryota; kingdom Metazoa; phylum Chordata; class Mammalia; order Rodentia; family Cricetidae; genus Sigmodon; species Sigmodon hispidus. Next base: position 197,862 of record PVIH01002069.1, read on the forward strand.
AACCTTCAGCACGTAAGAATTCTTACTCATTTTTCTTGTTTATAATGAGTTTTAGAAATGCTTTTATCTAGATCGTCAATTTTGGTGAAAACAATGGGAAAAATTATCATTCACAAGGTTTGTCTTTTGGCTTAAACAATGTCAATCATTAAAACCTCCCTGCATTGACTGGGATGGGATTGGGGGAGGGGTGAGATAAACACTGAGTCACATCCATAGGCTTTAGACTCAGAAGACAAAGGGCTCATGATTCTGGCTGTAAGTATCTCTAACAAGAACATAAAATTTCATTTTTTCTCAGTAGAGGAACTGTGTCCCTTAGAATGGGTTCCTTACTCTCTCAGTGTGATGATATTACAAGTTAATACCAAGAACACACCAGTTTCTGGAAAAGGGTGTTGGAAGAGCTGCAGAGAAAATTTTGATTGCTTTTCTGTGGGACAAATTCTTGGCTATCTATGCAAATAAAAAACCGACTTATTTCTTTCATTTTATGCTTACATTATGTATGATAATTTAGTAGATGACATGTAGCTATGGCAACAATTTACCCAAAATATTTCAGGTCACTACTTACTTTGTGAGGGAAGTTTTCTTTTCTTTTTTGGGGAGTTGTCTTTTTTCATTATATATTTTCAAAATGCACATTTACATGGATATATTACATGGATAAAATCCCATGACCGAAAGCAGCGTGGGGAGGAAAAGGTTTATTTGGATCATGCATTCTAATCATAGTCCCTCATGAATGGAGGTCAGGGTCAAACAGAGACCTGGAGGTAAAAACCAAGGTAGAGGCCGTGAGGGAACATTTCTTGATCCGATCCTCATGGCTTGCTCAGACTACTTTCCTGGAAACACATGGACCACCTACCTTAAGGAGCTACCACTCAGGGCCCTCTTGACATATTTTTCTACAGGCCAATCTGATAGAGAGGCATTTTTCTCAGTTGAAGGTTCTTTCTCTCAGATGATCATGGCTTGTGTTGACAATAAATAAATAAAAAAGAAAACCAAGAAAATAATCAGCACCTTTTTTGTAAACATTTGGGGTATGCACTTCTATCATACAACTTCACTAGAGAAATAATTATTCACTAGGAAGTTCAAAAACTCTACATCACATGAACACCTACCATATACCAAAGACTTTGCATGAACAATTCATATTTCATTTTGCATGATATATGGTTTTAATCATCATAAACCTGAAGGAATAGTTTTTTTGATTATTTAATATAGTTCATATCATAGTCTTTGCCTTTTTGTTGTTATTGAGGCAAGGCAGTTCAGCTTGGATTTCTGGTCTTCTTGACTCAGTTTCCTTGGCGCCTAGATTACAGCGGTGCACTCTTAAACACATGATAGTTTTTGAAATAAGACTTGAATAAAATCATCTAGTTCTCCAGAGTTCACAAAAAATAACACAAATACTGTAATTCACCACCCAATCCTAAGCTTTGGCAGTACTGGGTGACCTGGAAGTCACCTGTGTAGACATAGACTAGCCTCACACTTGCAGAGGTCCTCCTGCCTCTGTCTTCCAAGTGCTGGGATTAAAGATGTGCATCACCACACCTGACTATAATGTGACTGTTAAGTCAGACTCTTCCAGATGAATTTTCCATGTTCAGTTCTTTCCTCTGCCACTAACTGACTGACCTTTGACAGGTTAAGTAATTACTTGAAGATTGTTCTTGCTCAGTTTGAAAGTAGGTCTAACAGCATCCTATGGCATAGGTTTTAAAAATATATATAGTTAGTTAATTGGTGCATGACATTTAGAATAGCATTTGACTTGTAACAAACAACATATCAATACCAGCTATTATCCTGGATGGAGCTTTCAAATATATTCTCACAAGTTGTTCTCTGAAACGTTTGTACTAGTTAACATTTTCCTTGCAGTGTGAGGAGAGGTTATTTTCCCTAAACTCTGATATTTCCTTTAATTTTTGCCAATTTAGTAGACCTGTTGTGCTCTCATTACATTTTAGCTGAGATTTTATTTGGAGAAAATTTCTTTCCTCGATATAGAAACAACTTCATAATCTCTGGGCATTACTGGGTTTTTATGAGCATCTGTCATCCTGGTCCTGAGGTTGCACTTGAGTGATTGTTAATACAAAGTTCTAGCTTAGAAAACTGGCTCTGAAAAGAAGATACATTAATGAATATTCACAATATGTTTAACCAGCTACAATGGATCCACTACCAAAGGGATTTAATGAATATAAAGATTTTCCTTAATGAAGTCTGGATAACAGATGCATAGTTCCCATGTGGGTGGGGCTCATATTGTTTCCAAACAGCTGTCCCACACTCATGAAATCATCTCTGCACCTGCTTACATGGCAGGTGTGTGTTTTTTGCTGGCAGTGTTGTTGAACATAAAGTATGGAACTCAATGTGTGGCTTTGTATCTGTAGAAGGTAGTGAATAGTAGACTCAATAGCAATAGCCTAATTGATAACTTCCTTTTAATGACATCATCTGTCATCTACCAACTGAATTCTTCCAAAACTGAATTCTTCCAAAACCTCACTATCTGGGTAAAAGCTAAGCAGGTCATCTGCTCGTAAATGCAATCTATTCAGAACTAGAAGTACACAAGACTAAGGAAGTGTCATCATGCATTTCAGTGATTTTCCTTCAGTTGTGAGAGGGTAGCTGCTGCTTTGGCTATGGCTTTGCTCTGCTGTGCAAACACTCAGTGAGCCAATCACAGTGAATGAACTGGGTAAATCTTAGAGTTGGCAATTAAACCAGAAAGTCTCTGAGAGAGATAACAACTTTTGAAAGCTAGTGAGCTCTGGCAGGATTAATTATAATGTTTGTGTCACTGTGACCAAAATATTTGACAAAATGACTTAGAGTAATGAAAGCTTTTTTTACCTCGTGCCTTCAGATATTTCAGTCATATTATGACATAACCAGAACTTAGACAGAAACCTGAGTTATATGAACTTAACCTTTATTGTTTATAATTGTGCCAAATTTATTGTATTTTGTGATAGTAGCAGAAAATAGACCAAAACAGTAAATTCTTTTTTATGTGTATTAATGTAATGATAGTACATTTTAAACATTTACTCATGTGTGCAAGTGTGTGTGTGTGTGTGTGTGTGTGTGTGTGTGTGTGTGTGTGTGTGTGTGTGTAAGTCAGAAAATGACTTGGAGTCAGTTCTCACCTTTTACCATGTAGGTGCCAGGGATCAAACTTAGGTCAATGGGCTTGGTGACAAGTGTCTTTCCCCACTGAGCCATCTTGATAGCCCAATAGTTTGATCTTGATTTGAAATTCTGCTTGTGCATTTCTTTTATAAGAAAAAAAATGGTGGCCACTGGAGTGGTACCCTAGCACTCAAGAGCATTGGCTGTTCTTTCAAAAAAGCAAGGTTCAATTACAGTGCCCAAATGGCAGTTCACTGTCTGTAACTCTAGTTTCAGGGTATCTGGCTTCCTCCTACAAGAAAACATGCAGGCAAAACCTAAATGCACATAAAAAAATAAGAAAAAAAACTGGCTTGTGTATGTGCTCCTTGTTTAACTTTGCTGTAATTGCTCATTAGTTCTAGGCTTCTTTTTTAGATCAGTTGTTCCAGATTTTTAATATGAAGTGTACATATGTACACACTTTGATTTCTCCTCAGTATACAAATACATGCATACTCTTAATTTCATTTTCTTGTCTTTAAAAATGATTTCTAGTTTTATTTATTTATTTATTTATTTGTGTGTGTGTGTGTGTGTGTGTGTGTGTGTGTGTGTGTGTGTGTGTGTGTGTAGCTGTATGCCACGTATGTGTAAGCCTCCAGAGCCAGAAGAGGGTATCAGATCTACTGGAGCTGGCTTTACAGTTGGTCTGAGCCACCTAAAGTGGCTTCTGGGAACCAAACTGAATTCCTCAAGAGCATCAGTGCTCTTAACCACTGAACTGTCTCTCCAATCCTTATTCTCCTGTCTTTCTTTTTTTTCTCTCTTAATTTTTATTTTATTTTATTTTTTGTGGTGGAAGTTGATATACAAAGGGATGGGTGTAAGTATTCCTGGCACACCACACATGTGGTGAACCCAACATGGTACTGGGTGAAATAAGAATTCTTGGTATATAGCAGCCATGTAGTGAACCCATCACACTGCCCCCAGAACACCATGGAGGGTATGCCTCTAGGTGTGGCTATATAAATCTGTGCCCGGCCCTTCTCTTAAAAAGGGCCACCACATGGCAGTCTGTCTCTCCTTCTCTCTTCTGCTTCTCTGCTCCTGTACTCTCCTGAATAAACTCTCATGTGGCCGGGTAGTGTGTATGTGCGCATCTGATCTCAGGTACAAAACCAACAATGGGGAAATAATTGGGATGGAAATGCATGATGTGAAAGACACAATGAATAAATAAAAAGTTTTAAAAAATGGCTCAGAGTGATTTCAATACTATAAATATAGCTACCTAAAAGAAAAAGGACATTCTTGACCTACAAAAGTAAAAGATTCAGATAAAAATTCTTTGCTAATGAGCAGTGTGCTTAGGTATAGTATTATTACTGGAAAGATCAAAATTCCCATTATCCTTGCTAAATTGCATGTCTGCTAACTTCAGCTGCATGGACGTTTTTTGTTTTGCTTTGTTTTTTAAATTAAATAATTAAAAAAATTATTTATAAAATAAAGTCCTATTTTTCCCCATATATCCCCTTGCTCTCCCTCCCTTCCTCCTCTCAGTCACTCCTAATCATCCTCCCTCCTTCCTCCCTATAACCCCATCCCCTCCCACAAAAGGATAAGAAGCCCCAAGGCAGATCAGGTCAGCATCCACTCTAGGCAAGTCTGACTTCCTCATCTTAATATCAAGACTGGGTTAGGTGCTCCTCTGGAGAGAACGGGCTCCAAAGTGCCAGTCCATGCACAGAAACACAGTCTGATCTCTCCCCTCGAGGCTCCACATACTGCTCATGTCAGTGGACAGTTGCCTATTCTTGGAGAGCCTAGTTCCTTTTCTTGAATATTCCCCAGGGGCTGCTCTTAAATCAGAGATCTCCCCAGAGCTCCAGCCAGCACTGTGGGAATTTTCCTCATAAGCCCTATCCCCTTGCTCATATAGGGTCTCCTCCTCTGCTCTCAACTGGACCAGGAGCTCAGCCCAGTGCTCAGTCATGTATCTCTGCCTCCACTTCTATTCGTTGTTGGATGTAGGTTCTATGATGGCACCTGGTGTGGCTATTTGTTTGATTATAGGGGAAGTCCTATCTAGGCAACATCTTCACTATTGGTTGGAGACCTAGCCAGGGACATCCTGTGAGTTCATGGAGGTTTTCCTAGCACCTTGTCTTTTTCTAACCCCACATTGGCTTCCTCTATTAAGATCTCTATCTCTTTTTTTTCCTCACTCCTTGTAGGTCCTCTCACTCAGTCATCTCCTTCTCTCATGATTTGTTCCCACACCTTCTTGGTTACAACCCCTTATGCTCCCAATTAGCTAGGAAGATCATCTCTATTTTCTCTTCCTAGGGGAATCTCTGGATGTCTCTCTTAAGTTTTTTCTGATCCCCAGATTTTCAGGGGTTGTGGTTTGCAGCTTGAGTGTTCTTTACTTTTTGTCTAAAGTTCACTAATGAACTTTATAATTATCTGTCTGGACTTGCGATACCTCACCCTGGAGGATGTTCTCCAAATTCATCTGCAAATTTTAGGATGTCTTTTTTTTTTTCTGAGTAGTGCTCCATTGTGTAGATGTACCACAGTTTGTAAATCTATTCTTCAGTTGAGGGGCATCTAGGTTGTTTCCAGGTTCTTGCTATTATGTGCAATGCCACTATGAACATAGACGCTAAAGCTTTTGGGGTGCAAATGTGCATCTTTAGGGTATATGCCCAGTAATGGTATTGCTGGGTCTTTGGGGAGAGTGATTCCCAGTTTTCTGAGGAACCGCCATACTCCATTCCAGAGTGGCTGAACAAGCTTACACTCCCATCAACAATGGAGGAGTGTTCCCCTTGCTCTACAACCTTTCCAGCATAGGCTGTCATCTGTGTCTTTTATCTTAGCCATTCTGATAGGTGTAAGGTGGTGTCTCAAAGTTGTTTTGATTTGCATTTCTCTGATGGCTAATGATGTTGAGCAATTTTTCAAGTACCTTTCAGCTATTTGTAATTCTGTCAAGAATTCCCTTTTTAGTTCTGAAATCCATTTTTAATTGGGTTATTTAGGGTTTTGGGCTCTAGTTTCTTGAGTTCTTTACATATTTTAGAAATCAGTCCTTTCTCAGTTGTAGGGTTGGTGAAGATCTTTTTCCATTCTGTAGGCTGTTGGTTTGTCTTATTGACAGTGTCCTTGGCCTTACAGAACCTTCTCAGTTTCAGGAGGTGCCACTTATTGATTGTTGTTCTTAGTGTCTGTGCTACTGGTGTTATATTTAGAAAGCAGTCACCTGTGCCAATGCGTTGGAGGGTATTTCCAGCTTTCTTTTCTATCAGGTTCAGTGTAGCTGGGTTTATGTTGAGGTCTTTGATCCACTTGGATTTAAGTTTTGTGTAGAGTGATAGGTTTGGAACTATTTTTATTCTTCTACACATTACCATCCAGCTATGCCAACACCATTTGTTTAAGATATTATCTTTTTCCACTGGATACTTTTGGCCTCTGTTAAAAATCAGGTGTTCTCTGCGGCGTCCCAGCGCACTCTGGAGCAGGGGCAGCTGAACTCTGCACCTGGCCACACCCGCAGCTCCTGCTGCTGCTGAGGGTATCTGCAAGGACCCCTACCGCGACCCCGAACTGAGTGAACTGAGCAAACTAACTGCAGGGGTCTCTGAGGGGCGGATTCGAACCCTGACCAGAGGTGAGGAGGGCTCGGCGG